>CM061531.1:85421068-86021068 GCA_030545055.2 Neoaliturus tenellus | reverse complement strand
TCATATAAGAAAAAGGTTTTAGATGTAACTATCAGTATAAGTCTAACACGATGGATAGGTTGTTGGTTCTGTGTTTACAAGAAATTATCAATAATGGGTTTCTTTACCATTACATCATGAGATCAAATGAGTGTGAAATACCTAAAGCAATTCGTGAAATGCTCATTGAATTTAAGAGAGACAATTATGGATTTGCTATCTATCTTGCTTACTTTTAAAGATGGTACAAAAATGTGTCATGATTGTGGAAAAGCGTCTGTTTTAGATTTTGAACAATTCCAAGATGATGGAGGTAGGTTAGTTCATCTTGTAAAAGGTCAAATAATGAAATTCGAAACATGTAATAACACTTGCGACATTTGTGCACAGTGTTTGTTTGAATTTATGAAGTATCGTGCATTCAAACCATAATACCCCTTCCACATATAAAGGAGAGGGGGAAAAGAGTGGGGGTTATAATTAGGTGGGTGAACGTGTATAAATGTCAGGTTGTTTGAAGAGAGTTTTATTATTGTTGCGGCATTAGAAGAAACATCATGGAATTCGAAGTGCGCCATTTCAAGATTAAATATGAAGAGTGGACCTCTGTTGCAAATTTCATATCATCGAAAGAGGAAGAAAACAAGTTGATGCAAGTGTATTGTTATATAGAAAATGAGGAAAGCCATCACAAGGTGATGAGCTATCTAAACAGACCGAATGTATCGTCGAGGAGTCCTGAATTTGTCAAATACTTAAAAGAGGAAGACGCGGATGTCATATTGGAAGTAAGGTATAAAATTTGAAATGTGAAAAAACAAGTATAAATAATTATGGTGGGGGGAAGAATATATAAGTCGGTGGTGGGGGGAAATGTGATAAAAGAAGTAAAACTTTAGAAAAGAGTTCACTCTGTACGACAACAGTGAAAGATGACTGATCCTTCTGCAACACCAGTATTTTCAACTACAGATTGCCACCAAAACTTAGAACCGAAGATGTATTGCAATACTCCAACAACAAATTATTATCAAGCTCAACGGCCGCAAGTATCTCATTGTACTTCAACATCAGTGTTGAAAATGTCAAAGCCATATCCAGATTGTATGTACGAGCCAATAACACCATCTTCGGCAAGACTAAGGAAAAACCTAAAAATGAGAGAAAGGTGCAAGAAAGAGAAGATAGAATTTGCAAAATTGCAACTAATAGTGCCTTCCATTCAAGTCGGATGTAGCAGACTGAAAACTTTAGAAAAAACCAACGCATATTTGTTACAATTGTTGGAAACTATTGAAGATTTGAAGAAGAAAAATGGACATTCTACCAAGTAATGTTCAAACACTCATTCCCCCAGAAAAACCAAAAAAAAGATAAAAATAACAAAAACCCAAAAAAATTAGATGTAGAATAGAGAGCGAGGAATAGATCACTTTGTGGTAATGGACTAACATGCCACTTAGTGCTCTATTCCTCGTTCTCGCGTTAATACCATATGACCTTGACCTATATTAGTAGGGTGGGGGAAATTGAAAGTGGTGGGGGAAAGTGTATAAAAGACGAGTGTACTATAGTCGAATTATTCTGAAAGCGAACTTGTCACGAGTAAGGACTTGAAGGAAAGTGTTATGGACTTGACTACAAATAAAGATAATAAAAAACTAAAGATTCGGGAAATGGCTAAAGCAAGAGAGTCAAGAATAAAGTTAAAGTTTTACAGACTACAGAGATTGATTCCCGGGGTTAGGTTAGGAGAAATACGAACAAGAACAGTGGACATGGCAGCTGATTACATTAATCAGTTACTTACGGAATTAATGATAAAAGAAGCTAAAATAGAAGCGTTGGAACAAACGATAAAACGGCACTTTGAAAATTCGAATTGTCAACCTATAAACTACGTAATAAAAGAAGAAGTAAAAGATTGAAATTGAACAAAAATGAACTTGAACTTTGGTTATTGATCGGACACTTCTTAGAGAATTGGGAATAGATCACTTTGTAGTAATGAATTAACATGCTGCTTAGTGATCTATTCCCAGTTCTCGCTTAATCTAAAATGACCTTGACATACTTATCAAAATATCATATAAGCCGAACAACAAAGAGTTATTCCTCATTTACTTGAAATGGCTCCTGTGGACAACACCGATTATCCAAGGAAACCTCTTATTGAAATATTGTATAAAATTCAACTAGACGATTTTAATATGGAAGAAAACGATAATAACAGTGAAACATCAGAAGTAGAAAGTGTAAATGATATGGATGTAGATCTAACAACATCAGAAGTAGGAAGTGTAAATGATGTGGAGAATGAAAATTTGGATATGGATGTAGTAATATCAGAATCTTCATCATCGTTTGAATATGAAGAAGTACATACTGAAACTCCAACTAGAATAGAGAACACAAATGAACAATCAGTTAGTAGAAGATTAATGTTTTGTCCAAGACGTTTGTTTTCCTCGGATAGTGAAGAAGAAGAAGAAGAAGAAGATGATGATGAAATAGTGGTGGGGGAACCGTTATAAAAGCGGGACCGTCAGAGCCCATTTCATTTCTCGGCGAAATTTCGAAGAGTAAACATCTCAACATGTATCATTGCGATAAATGTACGGAATCGTTTCACGATGAAATTCTATTAGACTGTCATAAAGAACTAATTCACAACAACGCAGAAGAAAAACAAGAAGAACAAGAAGAACAAGAAGAAATAACAGCAACATCTTCAACTACTTTACCGAATCTACAAGTATTTGCTTTACCCGGTAAGGTAGTAATGCATCATAAGATTCAAAATGAAAACTTGAACTTAGAAGTTCAAGAATTAGAATTATTAGAGAAGCAAAAAATGAATTAAAAAATGCGTTAAAATTCAATGGGAAAACGTATAGTGCCAACAATAAACGTATATCCAACGTAGATTTATTATTGGATAAATCCAACGTAGATTTATCCAACGTAGAATTATTAGAGAAGCAAAACAAATCGTAAGTAAAACTTTAAAAGAAGAATTGAAAAGATTAAACTTTCTTAAATTTGGTTTATGAAAGTTTATAAATGCACAAGAAGAATTATCACCAAGAGGATTCATAACAAAAAACCGAACCATCATGGAAAGTTCAAACATTGATTCAATAGTCGAGAATTGTATAGAAGAAATATTAACTAAACTTCAGGAACACGAAGGAAGAGGATCCGGATGGAGTCTTACAAGTATTGAAGTATTAGATATAAGAGTTCACAAACACGGATATGGACTAATGGGATCTAGTTACATTCCTTTGCCAAAAATAATTGAAAATACAAAATCTTGTATTAATGTTCAAAATGAAGATAATGAATGTTTTCGCTATGCTATGACGTCAAAGTTTGTATTAATAAATCCACAAAGACCCAACCAAGAATATGAAGATGCAAGACACAGGTACAATTTTCAAGGAATAACATATCCCGTTTCTACAAAAGATATATCAAAATTTGAAAAGAAAAATCCCGGCACGTCTATTAATGTTTTTGCTTTAGATAGTTCAAACAAAGTGTATCCTTTACGAATTGCAAAAGAAGAGCTACCAGATCATACGGATTTACTACTACTAACGCGAGGAGATGTGTCTCACTATGTGTACATAAAGCAATTCGATCGTCTTGTTAACAAGCAACTTTCTAAAGCTCGACACAGAAAGATAATTTGCAAGAGATGTTTTTATTTTCAACGAGAAGGAAGACAAGGAAGAGAATGGTTACAAGAGCACAAAAGATTATGTAACAATAATTATGAAGCAAAGATTAATTTACCTTCGGAAAACAGAGCATTCGTTACATTTCAAAAGGTTCATCATCAATACCGTATCCCTTTAGTTGTGTATGCGGATTTTGAATCAACACTTGTTCCAGTTGAAGATGAAAATTGTGAAGCAAGAAAAAGTGTAAAGTATCAAATGCACAAACCAAACAGCTTTTGTTTAATGGTCAAATCAACATTATCAGAAGAACATTTAAACAGATATGGATTAACTTCAGAACCTCTAGTATATCGTGGTGAAAATGCGGAAAAAATTTTTCTTGATCACCTATATTCAATAGCTGGAAATACACAAAGATTATATACAAATATTGTACCAATGAAACCGATGGACGAAGAAGAAGAAATTCAACATGAAAATGCGACTCACTGTTTCTTGTGCAAAAATGATTTTACTATTGAGAATTATAAAGTTAAAGATCACGACCACCTCACAGGTTATTACAGGGGTGCTGCTTGTAATAAATGCAACTTGAGCTATCGTTTACCACTATTTATCCCTGTGGTTCTGCATAATCTCAGTGGGTACGACGCTCATTTTATAATACCTGTATTAGGAAGAGACGACGGTAAAATCGATGTGTTAGCTGAAACTTCAGAGAAGTTCATAAGTTTTTCCAAAGAAGTTGGAAACGTCAAACTAAGATTCTTGGACTCCTACCGATTTTTGCCGTCGAGTTTGTCCAAACTTTCTGAAAACCTAAGGAAACAAGATTTAATCGAAACAAAGAAGATTGTAAACAGCGACAAACTGGATCTGGTACTTCGAAAAGGTGTTTTCCCATATGATTACATAGACAGTTTAGAAAGATTTAATGAAACATCACTACCTCCAAAAGAAGAATTTAAAAGTAAACTGTACGACATGGATATATCTCAAGATGATTATGATCATGCATGCAAAGTATGGAACGAATTAGGATTTAGAACATTGGGGGAATATTCAGATTTCTCTGTTAAATTAGATGTGACTTTATTATGTGATGTGATGGAAGAATTTAGAAATACGTGTTTTGCGTCATATGGATTAGACCCTCTTCATTCGTACACTTCGCCTGGACTAGCGTGGCAAGCCATGTTAAAAGAAACAAATTGTAAAATACAACTTCTTACAGATATAGATATGGTGTTGATGTTAGAATCAGGAGTTCGAGGAGGATTGACGCAAAGTGTAACACGTCATGTCAAGGCGAACAATAAGTATTTGCCCGATTATGATGCATCAAAACCAACAACATTCCTGGGTTATTTTGATGCAAATAACTTATACGGATGGGCAATGTCGAATCCCCTCCCATATGATAATTTCAAATGGATAGACCCAGAATCAATTGGAAACATAATGGATATACCGAAATATGGAGAAACTGGTTACATATTCGACGTCGATTTTGAATATCCCGAACATCTTCACGACGAACATTATGATTTACCACTTCTTCCGAAGACTGAAATTTCTCCAACTGGAAGATGGCCGAAATTATTGATGACTTTAACCAACAAGTCTCGGTATGTTTGACACTACTGGATGATACAACAGGCCTTAGACTTGGGATTGAGAATTACAAAAATTAATCGAGTACTACAATTCTCTCAATCTTGTTGGTTAAAACCGTACATTGACAACAACACAAGAAGAAGAGCCGCCGCTACATCAAGTTTTCAAAAAGATTTCTTCAAACTAATGAACAACGCAATATTTGGCAAGACTTTGGAAAACAAAAGGAAACATAAGGATATCAAATTGGTAACTGATCCAGTAAAATTACAGAAATTAGTGCGACAACCAAACTTTGGTTCATCTGTAATTATTAATGAAAATCTAGTTGTTATTTCCATGAACAAGAAGTCAGTTCTAATGGATCGTCCTTTGTATCTAGGAATGTCAATCTTGGATATTTCCAAAACACACATGTACGAGTTTCATTATAAGAAGATGGTTAACTATTATGGAAGAGAGAACATTGGTATTGCATATATGGATACGGATGCACTAATTTACTGGATTAAAACAAATGACATGTACGAAGATCTACGCACTTTTATGTATAAAGATGATTTCGACTTTTCCGATTATCCCAAGGACCATCCAAATTACGACTACGACAGAAACAAGAAAGTATTGAGAAAATTTAAAGATGAAACAAATGGTGTGCCGATGGTGGAAATTGTAGCATTAATGTCCAAACTATATTCATTTCAACTGTACATAAGCGAAAGGAATCAACATCAAGTCACGAAAAAAGCCAAAGGAATAAAAACCTCTTTCCTGAAGAAGAACGTACAGTTTGAACATTATAAAAGATGTTTGTTTGAAAATGTTGAAACAACTGCAACGTTCAACACTATTAGAAGTTATAATCATCAACTCTTTAGTATCAAACAAACAAAGTGGGCATTAAGCTACAAAGATGACAAGCGCCATATTTTAGAAGATAAAATTAATACTTTACCGTTCGGCTACTACTCCCTGAACCCTATCGACCAGTAAACCTATTCTTCGTCCTCTACCTTCTTCCTTTTTCCTTTCCGTAAAGAAGAGGGGACATGGCAAGCCCAATGCCATGTTCCCTCTTTTTTACACTAATATAAAATGGCGTTGACCTATATTCAAACTATATAAAAGAGAATGAACTGTTGTACGGATCAGTATTTTTACAAGCGATGTGCAAGCAACACCTGAAGATGGAAAGTGTGAAGGACAAGATTGTAAATGAACTACATAAACCAGCAAGAAGAAGATTTCCAAGAAGAAGTACAATTATTAAGGGAATGAATGATCTGTATCAAGCTGATCTCATTGAAATGATACCGCACAGTAAATTAAACAAAGGTTTCAAATATATTTTAACAATTATAGACTGTTTTACTAAAATAGCTGACGCTTTACCATTGAAGGATAAGACTGGTAAAAGTGTTACAAAAGCTATGGAAACAACGGTACAAAGAAATAAATTCAAAATCAAACATCTACAGACCGATGATGGAAAAGAATATTTTAATAAAGACTTTGGAGCTTTAATGAAGAAATATCAAATAAATCATTATTCTACAAATTCTGAAGTTAAAGCTTCAATAATTGAAAGATACAATAGAATATTGAAAGGAGCGATGTACAAACAATTTTCAAAACGAGGATCATACGTGTGGTATGACATATTACCACAACTTATAAAAGAGTATAACAACAAATATCATCGTACCATCGGAATGAAACCTATCCAAGTAAACAGCGCTAATGCTAAGGTTGTATTACAACGCATCAGAAATAATACAACACCTAAATTGGAAAAGTTGCAACCAAAAAAGTTTGAAGTCAACGATAAAGTTCGTATAAGCAAATACAAAGGTGTATTTAGTAAAAGATATCTACCAAATTGGACTAATGAAGTATTTACAGTTTATAAAGTGCAACCAACTATACCTGAAACTTACTTATTAAAGGATAACAAGGGTGAATTACTTCAAGGTGGATTCTACGGACATGAATTGTTGAAATCAACAGTCGGTGATGTATATCTTGTTGAGAAGGTTTTACAAAGGAAAAAGGATATGGTTAAAGTCCGGTGGTTAGGATTCGATAAAAGTGAAGACTCTTGGATTCCTTCAAAAGACTTGGTATAGTAATTTAATAGCTCATTGCGTGTTTAACCTTGACACAAGATGGAGATTGTACAACAAAAAGATCGATTTAATATCAATAATATTGATGAATTGACGGTTGACAATGATAAGTTAAATCATGGTAAACATGGTGAATTACTACCAAATACGATAAGATGTCTAATAACTGGTCCTTCAAATTGTGGAAAAACTAATGTTGTTTTTAACCTTATAACAAATCCTAAAGGATTGCGCTTTAACAATATATACATTTTTTCAAAATCATTGCAACAACCAAAATATCAATTATTGGATAAAGTACTTGCAAGTGTACCTGAAGTGAATTTCTACAAGTTTAATGCCAGTGAAACAATTATGCAACCAAATGAAGCAAAACCATTTTCTATTTTTATTTTTGATGATGTGTCTTGTGAAAATCACGACACTATAAGGAATTACTTCGCTATGGGAAGACATCATAATATCGATAGCATTTATATTGGTCAAACATACAGTAAGATTCCAAAACAACTCATAAGAGACAATGCAAATATGTTGATCATCTTCAAGCAAGATGAAACAAATTTAAAACATATATATAATGATCATGTAAATGCGGATATGGCATTTGAGAAATTTAAAGAGATGTGTGGCAAAGCATGGAATGAGAAATATGGCTTTCTCGTTATTATGAAGGAAGAAGATATTAAAAATGGTAGATATCGTATAGGGTTGGATAAATTTGTATTTATGCGTTGAACTACCGATGCTACATCTAGTTACACGTTGAACTTCACAGTGTAAACATGGTGAATCAAGAAAAACTATTGAAAGAAATAAAATCACTCAGTGATTCTATTAGGATGAAGAATCGTGCATTGAGGATGGGTTTAAGTGAAAGAGAAGAATTTCTAGAGACTACATTTAAACCTATTACCGGAACCTTTAAAACAGATATCAGAAACTATTGGTAAACCTCGTTATGAAGGAGATGTTTTACTACCAGTTTCTAAACAAGAAGTACAAGCATTAAAAAAAGAAGATGATGATGATTCATATACAAGTGCTAGTGAGCAAGAAGAAACAAAAGAAGAAGAAGAACCAATTGTTGAAAAGGTAGAAGAACAGCCAATACCTGAAGCTGAACAATCTATTCCAAATTTAACTCAATTGAGTAGCGATATATTACAACATGGACCTCTTGGAAGAAAATATATAATGAAAATGCTACATGACATGAAATCAAACCCGAATTTGAGTAGATCACATGTATACGGAGCAAGAATTGATGGGAATGAATTAAAAATTGGCGATTCAAAGCTTGAAATAACACAAGACGATTACATCATTATTGGTGAGCATAGATATAAAGGAACAAAAGGACTATATGAATTAATTTTTAAAAACATACCACTAAGATATTCATCCAAAGATTTAAGTGTTTTTAAGGAGATTCTACAAAATACTAACGCTCATAAAAGAAACTACTTAAAGGATGCAATGATTAATCGTTCACGTGCAACAAAATATAACATCGTTATAAAAAAGTTGTTTCCTCCACGAAAATTGCCAACATTACGTACTGCACCAGCGGTGAGACAACCACTGAAAAGAAAATCTTTATCACTTCTTGAACAACATGGTAAAAAGAGTAAAGGAGATACTTCAACATCTGGCAAAGGATTGATGAAAAATCTATACAATACGAATGTGATTTACTACAACGACATCAATAAATTGGTTGATAGAATGAGACTATTGCATGAAGCCATGGAAGCCGGTCATACAGGTTTAAATAATGAATGGGTAGCTCTGATTGACGAACTCAGGAATCGCGGCATAATTGTATAATTGTCCGCGGATATATAAGAGTTGCAGGCGTATAATGTGTCAGTTCTAACATGAGCGTCGACAAGTTCGGACGATACTCCGCGTTAGGAGTGCAAGTTGGAGAAAACAGAAAAAGAAGTGGATTACCGCAAACACCCGAAGGTGACTATAACATAAATAATAAACGTTTAAAGTTTGTTAAGGATCCAGAAGAAGATGGAGATGCAACAAATTTAAAAACAGTAAAGGAGGAAACATCTACAAGTTTAAAACTCGACAACAACCAACTGTATGATGCAAAATATCACAGGGTTATTAACGTTGCAAAACCAGTCAACAATGGAGATGTTGTTAATAAAGGCTATTTTCTATCTGCGATGGAATACGCTTTACTGTTGGAAAAGACTAAAAGTGGAAAAATGTACAATGCTTTAAATTATAAAATAACTAATGTGGCAGATCCAACCGAGGATACAGATACAATCAATAAGCGTTATTTGCACTCTGTAATACCAGAAAAGAAAAAAGATGGATTTTCCGTCTATAAATATACTATAAACGATATTGGATATCCTAAAGAAGAAAGTGATGGTGTTAATATAAAATACATTAAAGATAATTGTATTTTATATAATGGTGCTGTTATTGATTGTCATGGAAAATGTTGTCCAATCTGAAAGATGGTTCAACTCCATCGGATGCTGCTACCGTGAGACAAATGAATGAAAGCTTGAAGAAAGGAACATCCGCTTTTGTTAAACAAAATCAGGTGGTGTCAAAGAAAGGTGATGAGTTTATGCAAGGAAGTGAAAAGTTTACCTTACTACAACTACAAAATGACAAGAGGGATGGAAAAAGTAAAAGATTGTCAAATATAAGTTTAGGCACGGAAGAACATGATGCTGTTATTTTAACACAAGTACCACAACTATCAGCTACTGGTGTTAATTTAATATGTAAAGGTAAATGTTTAACCCAAGTTAAATCTGGTAAAGATGATCATGATTGTGTTGTTGTAAAACAAACTATAGTTTTAGATAAAATAAATAACGTATATGATGGAAAAAGTAAAAGAATATCTAACATATCAGCAGGAATAGCTCCGAATGATGTTGCTACTATTAATCAAGTTATAGCAACCTCTAATAACGATCCATCTGTGTATACATGTAATGGTAAACGTATAACAAATCTTGATAATCCTCAATAAGACAAAGATGCTACTAATATAGAGTATGTAACGAATCTTGTAGGTAATGTAGTTATTGATATGCATAATCATTTGATTAATACATCGATGACTCATGTTAAAATCGAAGATGCTAAGAGAAACAAATGGATTAAAGATGCAATCATCGATAAATACTAGTAAAACTTGTGAATATTTAAGTATGGAATACACAAAAAGGATTCATTATCATAAAGTATTTCATAGAGTGAAGACGTTGGTTGCATAAAACAGCATAATGAAGACCGCATCGTTCAGTCGTCGTCAGGACATTGGCAAGAGAGGACGTGGTATAACATCAGCTGCATTATCCCTGCTCAGACGGATTCCTGTTGGTGCTGTTGTAAATCGAGCGATAGACGCTTTACCATACGAATTACATCTGCCCGGAGGTTATCAATATTGTGGACCTGGAACTAAGTTGGCAAAACGTTTAGCAAGAGGAGATCCTGGAATTAATAAATTAGATCAAGCTTGCAAAGAACACGATATAGCATATTCAAAGTATAAAGATTCAACAAATAGATCAATAGCGGATAAAATTCTAGCGGAAAAAGCTTGGCAAAGAGTAAAATCAAGTGACGCAAGTATTGCAGAAAAAGCATCGGCTTGGGCAGTAACTACAGCCATGAAGACGAAAGCTAAATTTGGTGCTGGAAGACGACGTCGCAGAGGAAGACCTGCAAAGAGAAGAGCTCCCAAAAGAGGTGGAAACATTAAGAAGAGACGTCGTAGAACTCGTAAAGCAACAGTAAAGAAAGCTTCTATTTGGTCAATGGTAAAAAACGGAGCAGGTTTATACCTAAGACCGTACCGTGTGTACTAAATAAGAAGAATCAATTGATAATTCCAAATAAAGCTTTAACAAATCATCAATTAAATGATTATGTAAAATGTTTAAAAATACCATTCTTTCGAGGAGTTTTTATGAAAGATGCATTACCAATTAAAATATGGAAAAATGAAACTGGAATAGTAAATTTGGATTCCACCTATGGTCCAGGCACTCATTGGGTTGCTATAAAAAACTTGGACAAACCGTTTACTACTTTGACAGTTTTGGCAATCTACCACCTCCGAAAGAACTTCAACATTATTTTCGAAACTCCAAAAATATTTTTTACAATTACAAAAGAGAACAACCTAACAATACTGAAATCTGTGGGCATTTATGTTTGGAGTTTCTAGCGAAGAGTGTCAGTCACCTTTAAGATGTCATCGTATACAGTGTCACTGAGTGGAAATTCATCCACATTGAAAAGTACGCTGTTCCCAGCATTGCGTCTATCCAAGGAAAGATTATGGGAAGCGGCATTACTTGATTTGACTACCTACAACTCAATTCCCAATGTTACGGAAGGAAAAAACAATTTACTACATTATTATGAAACTATGGATGCTTCAGGAAAATACTCAGAATTGAAAATAATTACATTTCCTACTGGAGCTTATGAAATCGATGATATAAACCAATTACTACAGAAACAACTCGGAGAAGAGAATATCACCGTTAAAGGAAACAATAATACTTTAAAAGCAGAAATAACTTCGAAATATTATATCGATGTCAGCTTGAAAAACTCCATTGGCAGTTTACTTGGATTTACAGATACAAAAAAGAAAATCTTAACTCCTGGAACTACTCATTCAGGTGATACAACTGTTACAATATTGAAAGTCAATAGTATCGATGTAACGTGTAATATTATACACGGATCGTATAGAGAAGGAGTGAATCAGCATATTTTACATACATTTTATCCAACAGTGGCTCCCGGTTTTAAAATTGTTGAGAAGCCACAAAACTTGATATACCTACCGTTAAACACCAGTTTCATTTCAGACATCGTACTGAACATATTGGATCAAGACGGTGTTAGTGTTGACTTTAGAGGAGAAACGATAACTATACGGATACACATCAGAGCGGCAACATAAAAGTCGACATGGGATTATCATTTAAACCGCAACGGAAGAGTCGGGAGCTCAGTAGCTCCTCGACATTGGAAGAGTTAACATCGGACAAAATTCGTTTTCTACAGAAGATTGGATTGAAACTTAACAACGATGGATATCCTGGATATATCTCAAGGACCGACATTCGACGAAACACTATGGGAGAAGGAATATCACACGCACAACCCTTACACTTCATCAAAATTAAACAATAACGATGAAATAAGGATTCCCATTCAACAACAAGATATTTACACATTACCGTGTGAAAGTTATTTATACATTGAAGGACGGGTATTAAAATTGGATGGAAAAACTGCTTCAACAGTTCCTTTTATAAATAACCCGATGGCATATCTTTTTGATGAAATAAGATATGAGATATCAGGGGTGACAGTTGATTCGACAAAAAAGGTTGGTATAACAACGACATTGAAAGGATTAACATCATTAACACCGCATGAGAAGAATTCAATAGTCACCGCCGGATGGGTTGCCCCTGATAAAGACACTATAACACCGGATTCCAACGGTCACTTTGATTTTCATGTACCCTTACGATTGCTTTTGGGATTCGCTGAAGATTACAAACGAATAATAATAAATGTCAAACAAGAATTGGTATTACTCAGATCTTCAACTAACAAGGACTTGATACTTGCAGACCCTGCAACTACGGAAGATAAACTGGAATGGCAACTACAATTGGATAAAGTTGTTTGGAGAGTACCTCATGTAAGATTGGCCGATGAACATAGAATCGTATTATTGAGAAAGTTAAAATCTGACCGTGATATTGTGATGCCATTCCGAAGTTGGGAATTCCATGAATATCCTACACTACCTCAGACAGAACGACAAACATGGACCGTCAAGACATCAACTTACTTGGAACGAGCAAGGTACATAATACTCGGTTTTCAAACTAAGCGAAAAGATGTTATCACTGCAAATGCTGGTCAATTTGATCACAGTAAAATAAAGAATTGTAAAGTTTTCCTAAACTCTCAATTCTTTCCGTATGACAATTTGAATGTCATGTTCAGCAAAAAACGTTTTTCCATTTTATACGATATGTATGCAAGATTTCAATCGTCATATTATGGAAAGACTAATACACCACTATTATCACCTGACCAGTATTATTCCAAGGCTCCGATAATTGTAATTGATTGTTCAAAACAAAATGAATCGGTAAAATCATCAAGTGTGGATATAAAAATTGAAATGGAATTTGAACAACCAGTAGCGGATGGAACTTCAGCATACTGTCTAATTCTACATGATAAAATAGTTACTTACACACTTCTGACCGGAATTGTGAAGAATGTACTTTAAAAAGAATTAGTACAACGACTGCAGATTTTTGAGGTTAGAATTATCTGCCTCAATTTTTGAGGTTAGAATTTCGTTTGTAGAAGACAAGTTAAAAACAAACATTTATGTGAGTGTATAAATTTCAAGGATTCCATGAAAAACGTAAAAGCAAGAAAATCATGAGTGGAAAGTTCATTATATCTTCGACCGTCGTATGGGAAACATCGTTCGTAAGATGGGTTCTACTAACGGAGAAGAAAATACACCTCTAATGGATGATAACAGTTCAGATATAGAAAAACAAGTTGAACGAGAAATGGACGAGTTCCTCAAGTTTAACAAACATAAGAAGAGAGAAGAAGAAAAAGAAGAAGGAGAAGCTGAAAAAGAAGTAAAAAGAAAAAAGGTTGAAGTTAACATTACAACTAATATTTTAACAGAAGTATTTCTTCGGATTTTCTACCCCATTTCTTCATGCATGACGAAAAGTATTTCAGTTGGAATTTTAAAATCATTGGATTATTCACCGATTGTTATTTTAAATCATGGAAATAAAATGGTTACATTCACTGAAACTTCTTGGGAATCATTTATGAAACATTTACATCTTTTGGAATGCTATTTGAGTAACAACACATTTGGAAGAAGAACAAGATTAAGTTTATTGGAATCAAATATTGAAGTTGATATAGTGAAACATCGTGGAGGACAAATGGTTCGCTTCAGAGATTTAACTAGACATGATGTAAAATTACATTTGACTAAAGAAGAATTTTACACTTTAAGTTGTACTACCGGTCCCGTCACTAGATATTTGAAACAACTCATATTTTCAAGTGCAATAATCAAAGACTATCTAATCGATACATTGGACAGACAACCTTTCGTTCCAATTTTATACGGTCCCGTGGATACTTCTATTTTTAATCGAATACCTCAAGAAGTGGATATGTGGAGACAATTGAACAACTATCACACCAACTTTAATATTGACGAAGAAGCGCAAGAAGTTAAAGAAGAGCAATCGTGTCTGTAATACAAGTCAGTTGCTGACGAGACTTCATCATGAACAAACGGGTTTCGTTTTCTAATGCGCCACATATAATGGAGGTTAAAAAAGGTATAATTGAATTCCAAGCTTTTCGAGGAAATGATGGAAATTTTATCATAAAAGAATTAGTAATTTTGGATATGAATACATCTGTAGTTTATCATTACTTATTCAAACCTCCATTACCATTCAATAGACTAACAACTAAAGCGAAAATTACAAACAAATGGTTGTACAAACATTTTCACAACTTAAGATGGGATGAAGGTTTTATTAGTTATAACATGATGCCGCACATTATGAATCATTACTGCAAAGAGTTCAAAACTATCTACACAAGAGGATTGGAAAAAGCTAATTGGATACAATCATTTACAAGCAACGAAGTGATAAATGCAATAATAGATAGAGATTTCCAATGCTACTTCAATGAACTTTGTATTTCATCAAAGAGTTTTAAACATCGAAGGTCACAGTGCGCTTTGAAGAATGCCTACCGCTTAAATAATTTCCTTCAACAGAATGGTGGGGGTAATGTCGGTAATAAAAGTGAGAGCGCTACCATGACGCAGCATGAGTATTACTCGAACCTCCGAAGAAACAACATCTCCGACGGACATTATTATTAACAAGAAGATTAACAAGAAGATTAACAATAACATCAAAATGGCATCGCAGAACTTTCTTCAAAATTTGGTTGATCAATTCAACGCTCATTCTAAATCAACAATCTTACCGACAAAGAGATGTTCTGAACTAAAAGAAGAAAAACATTACATCATACATACAATCAAGAAGATGGACACTTCAGTTGGTGATGCTATTAATTGCACATTGAGCGAGGCGCCGTATACAGTTGGTGACGAACCGAAGTTTCAAATCTTCCTACCGAAACGATTTGTACAACTTCTACAAAATGAAGATCTTCGTGTTATTCAACCCGGCGCACTATATTTAGTTTCACACGGACCGAGTGGAAACAACTCAACTGAACTAACTATTCATGTAACACCTACTACTAACTAGTTTGTACATAACATTGTAAATATATGTGTTTGTAATGGTTTCTCAATAAAGATGATATAAAACAAAAAAAATAAAATAAAAGAAGCAACATATTGTTATGTCTTTGTACATAGCAATATGTTGCTTTTTTTTAAAATTCCACGGGATGACCTTGACCCAATTTTGTGTGATAATAAAAGTGAAAATCAACTTGTGAAATTCATCAGTCTACGACTACCTTTCGTACCGTACACATCTCGCTCTCTATAACTAAATACAAAACTTCAACATGTCCCTAAAGGTCAAGTGTGCATCTTACGATACCAACACCATTACGAGTTTTGAACAACTTGAAGATTTAACCAACGAAATGCGAGTTTTACTTACCGGTGGTTATCACTTAACTGTTGATGTTAGTGCTACTAATGTAAGGATGTTTACTAAAACAAAATACTGCGATGATGAAGTATTTCTTTCTACACAACCTACAACATCTTCATCGCCGACTGGTCAACATAACATCAAGTTCCACAAGTATTACCAATGTTAAATAACTTTCAACAAGTAAAACTAAGGAATCACGTGATCAATGTCAAGTTGATAAAAAGGGAATGATACTTGTATAACTAATCATTCACTTCCCGACTCTCGCTGCGTCAACACCTAATTTTAAAGATGTTATACAGAATGATGATTGAACTTGATGGAAAAATCTATGGAAAAGATTACAACACCGTTGAACAAATGACTGAAGATTTAAATATATTAACTAAAGAAGGATATCAAGCTAAATTAATTTTAAAATTTCCTGAAGTACATCCACTATCGACTGAAGAACTTATCGCTATGGCTAAAGCGGAGAGAGAGAAAAAGGCTGAAGAAAACAAACAGAAACAGACAAAGTCTGAAGAAGATAAACAGAAATAAACTTCTTAAGTATAAACATTCCTTACATTAGTAAGGTATAATTTTTTAAAACTTCGTTTGGATGACCTTGAAATTACCCCCACCACTTTTTGTAGTACATAAAACTGACTATTCAACACTATACACTCTTATTCTTTCACTGGACTCAGCAGCGTCAACATGGAAGAACAAAGGTACAAGTACGAACCTCGTTACTGTTGTGAACAACAGTGTACAGATTTAGGACCAATGATGGTGGACGGGTTAGCTTGCACTAAATGTGAATTTTTTGGATCTTGTTACTGCAAGTGCAAAACAAAACAACTACCGCCACCGGAATTGGGAACTTTCAAATTTTACAAATCAAGATATTTTCATACATGCTGTCCTCAAAGATGTTTCAAATTTCATCCTCTCGATCTAGCTCATTGTCAACGCACCAAGTCTCATCAAGATGATTTTTGTACACATATGATAAAAAGATGTAAATACAGATCAGATTGGTATTCCGATCCTGTAGAACCATCAAATGTGTAATTTCAGTTTTACACTCTTTTTTAAAACTTCAATTGGATGACCTTGAGATTTCCCCCACCATGAGTCTTTTAGATTTCCCCCACCATTAGTTTAAGTTTTGTATCTTATTGAATCCACCTTTGAATTATTTCACTTCCAACACTCTAACTGACAACATGGGATCACCTTTCATCAAGTTTCAACATATAATAACTGACAGGGAAGAATTGGAAGAAATATTTCAAAATTTGCTCTCTATCATGGATAGATATCCTATGAGATGGATCAGACTTGATATTCAATATTTACGTCCTCGTGAATTTTCTTCATCATCCAGTGAGGACGAAACAACATATACTACTTCAGCTAAGATATTTGAATTTTCTTCATCATCCAGTGAGGACGAAACAACACCTACTACTTCAGCTAAGATATTTGAATCGAAAGACGAAGAAGAGGAACTTAGCTATTTACTTGGTCACAAGCTCATGCTCACCGACAAATAAGCCTCCTTCCTAAGCGCCGATCTTCATTCAATCACCGACTCTCGCACGATGAACAACTCTCCGTTGGCACGAATGAATTCTAGTTTCGAAGTAAATTCTAAAGAAGATTTGCAAGAAATATTTAATACTTTACACGAAATTGTTAGTAAGTTCAACACTGTTAAAATGAATCTGGAAATAACTTACGCCTGTCCTATTTGTGATAAGGTTGAAAGTTCTGATGAAGATAGTTTGCTAAATCTTACTCCACTTACACCTCTACAATCAGACACGACAACAACAAGTACGGAAGCAAATGGTGAGCAACCTCCTTCCCCCACCACTTCTTTGTGATTCAACTTCCCCCACCACTTCTTTGTAATTCAACCTCCCCCCACCACTTCTTCGTTTAACTAACGTTCCTCGCTTTCACTTCTCATTCCGTCTCCAACATTTGAACTATCAACATCACTTGTTTCAAAATTTCAAACACCAAAAAACAACACTAATGATGGATATGATGGATGAAGTTTCCTTCGTCACAAGGATGGAAGAGGAAAAAATGAAAGAAGAAAAATTGAAATTGGAAATTAAACGATTGGAATTGGAACGGGAAAACCAACTCGAGATATTACGTTTCTTCAAACTTGTCAAATATGTCATCTGGGGACTCTGCCTGTACCTTATCCTCGTCGTCGGCGTTTGCTTTTACAACTCCGTATTTCATCACAAGAATTCAACCTGTATTGCACATTGATTGTATTTGTTTTTGCACATTGATTGTATTTGTTTTTACGAATAAAGTTCAAAACTTAAATCTACCTATCCCGCTATCACCGGGTAGTTCAACTCTCAGAACTATTTCCTGTGGTAGCGGGATAGGCTTTTTTAAAACTTACTCGGGATGACCTTGACATACTTTCCGTAACCCAATTATCAAGTTGAATTTCAGTTTTGAACTAACTTTTAATTTATGCATACCTCCCCCTCATTTAATATACGACCGGAAGCTATGTGCCCCGGCACGTGGCTTCCGGGGCAGCTGACCTGTGCCAGAAGTGACCAAATCTAACTACTGATACCGAGAACAGAAAACACAGGACGAAAGAGTGTGTAACATTGTTGTTTAATCATTAAAGATTATTATGAATATAATTTTTATTTTTTTATTTTTATTTGTGGATAAGATATTAAACGAACCAGGCCCATAAATAATAACGACGCCGGTTGACATAAGGCGCGGTGTGGTGGCCGCGGTAACCCAACTAGTAGTGGGGGAAGCCGGTTCGTTTTTAGCGCTATTTAGCGGGACTATCTATTTCGCTGACCAGAAGAAATCTTGACTGACTGGGTACTGCCGGTTGGCTGATTCGCTTCTAATTTGGTACTTTTGTGGTCAATCTGAACGATTCTGAAGGTGCTATGTTACAAATTCGATATTAGTGGCTATGTGGATTAGTTGCAGAGTAGTGCAGTGGCTATAAGACATGTACAAGAATTTGTCGGACCTACAAGTCCATTTCACTTTTAGTTGGTACGAGAGAATCATACCCATCATAAATAGTAAACATCAATGTTTCACAAAGTAATAGTCATATTATTCTCTTTAATGCAAAAAAAATTTTAATGTTCTATTAGTGCCGACACTGTCAATTTGAATTTAGTGCCTACGTAAACATTCAAATTGTAGCTGCTATGAGCTTAGTTGCTATGAGACCCCACGAATTTATCACACGACTATTTTACTTTTCATGTTGGTAGAGTAAATACCAGAATAAATACATAATTTTGGCGGGCTTGAATAATGCCTTCGCCTTGGGTTCTCTGCTGTGCTGTGCATTGCAGTGGCGGTTTTTTGTTTTCTTTCGCATTTGTTCTAATTCTTGGTGTAAAATGTCAGAATGATAGTAGTTCAGGAGCAGAAAAATTAAGATATTTTAGATGTATAGATGGAATCTGGCTAATTATTTTTCTTTTTAGTTTGTGTTATAACAATATCTGTAGGGGATTTTGGTTTGTGAATCAACTTAAATCTGTGTTTAGTTTACAGTTTAGTCAGTGCTAATTTTAGCTCTGTTAAACCTCAGTGGCTAACTCATAAACCTTATTTCACAAGTGGGTATAAAAAATGAAGTGCACTATTCCAGAGATATCTTGGCATAACCGAGACCCTGTATTAAGTCTTGATATTCAGTTCAGAAAAGGAATTGATAGTTTTTATCGATTAGCAACTGGAGGAACCGATTCTCATGTTTTGGTAAGAATGCCTAATTTAAATTTAAATGTAACTATGATTAATTAACATGATATATAATTCTTCCAAGAATTCACCTTAGTTTCCACCTTAGACCCTAAAATTCATAGTAGATAGTAGCGTTGCGGTGATTGCACCAGGCCTAAGGTAAATGCCCCAAATACCGACACCTTAAGGCTGAATTCCAGTTTATGTCAGCTGAAAAACATTTGAAGGTTTTGTAAAGCTTGAGTATATTATGAATTAATTAGCCTAATTTCGCCATTTCAAAAACTTTCAGATTACATTAAAAGATCTTAGAAAAACGATAATCTTTACAGTTTTTAAGCATCTAAAACTTGGGAAAACTAGTTTGTCAATTTACCAAATTTACTTACGGACAACAATGAAAAAATACCGACATCTCATCTCCTAATTACCGACATCGACATTTTAACACCATTTTGAGAAAGAGGAGGAGCATTATCGTACCAAACATACATATTTTATGGTCGTTTGTTCTTTTATTTACCCATCCCACAATTTTTTTTTAATATTTTGTCATTATCCATCTCAAAAAATGAAAAACTTCAAGGTCTGGCGATTCTTCAATTTGGTGGGTAAGACAACCTAACTCTTAATTTTACAGAAAACTAGTTACTGGTACTGTAAAAGAGTTTAATAAAATTTATTTAACTTATACTTGACAAAAGTAAGTTCAATATCTTCAGTATCATTTAGATGCAAAATTGCAAACAAATACCGAAATACTACGAATGTACGCTACGAGAGAATAGACGACAGAAGTAGAAAACGGAAGAGCCGGCAGACGACAGCTGTAATGGCGGCAGCCTGGCAGATGGCTCCCAACGCTGCTGAGTGAGTGCCGACCTTACTTTGTACTGCCAACTTTAAAAGCTGTCGAGTCAGTTTCTGTATTATATTGGAATATTAATGTAACAAAAATAAAAAATTAGGATTGAGAACCAATTAATGCAATATGTAGAATTACATATTCTTTATTTAATACAAACAAGTTACACCATACATATCACATAACTTCAATAAATTACAACAGTACAAATATTTGGTGAAGTTAAACAATTTATGGCAAACACTAAACCTCAAATATCAGAATAATATTTTATATAACATTATAATACATAGGCCTATTTATATGTGAAATATGAAACTTAAATATGTTTTATATAAAGTGTTGGTAGGCCTATTAATGGTTGCCGTTATCACTTTTTTAAGCTACTTAAATACCTCATAGGCCTACCTTACTTGACACTTGATGAGATCCCACTAGAAACGCAGATCTGCGTCGTGGTCATCAATGGGCAGCTTTCAGTGACCCTGCCTCAGAAATTCATCCAGTCTGTAGTAGGCCTCCTCTAGTTGGTAAACTTAATCCTTCAGCTTGTTCTTAAATTCTTCCATATCCTCATTTGATCTCGGAGATATTTCGATAACTTGCTGTAGACAATGTGCAACTGTATTGGGGACCTTTGGCCGCAAGGGTTGAATTTATGTTAGGAACGTGAATTTTGTTGGCCTGGTGAGTTTCATAATGGTGCATTTAATTGTTTTTCTTGAACACATTACTATGCCTCCTTACACTGAGCCCTGCATCCATGATACTTTAAGTTACCTCCTTCTTCGTCTCTTATGTGGGGGGGGGGGGGGGGGGGGAGGGTTCATTATCTGGGACTTATAGGGTCAATCTGAGTTTAAATATGAAACAAACTCATCAAAAACACATAGGCCCATAAAAAGTTGTTGGTAGCCTACTATCTACGCACCGTACTAAATAAAAAACACATACTTCTGGTGAGCTCAATTGGGAAACTAAGCTTCTGAGAATGAGAATCTGTATTAGCCCTTATAAGCGTTTGCATGCAATTGGTTATAAAAATAAGTACTGTACCATAAATAACTTTAAATACCTTGCAGAATGTTCATGTCACTATGCTATGCACACAATGCAAAAAGAAACCATGCAATCACATGAAACAAAACAAAGAAAATAAAACCGGAATGAATGTAAACCTTAGATTTCTAAAGTACCTATGGTACTTTCAATATATTCTTTGGTTGGCCTACCGGTAGCTATTTAAAAACATTACTAAGGTTATCCTCGAACACCAGAATGGAGTTTAAAGCCCGCTCTTTGATATAAATTCAGCCATCTTATTTTTGAAAGCCACCCTCTCAAGCTGCTGGACTGAACTACGGAGTCGGTTAAAAAGAGTTGATGGCTCTGTTTTGATACCCAGCATGTTTTGCCTGCAAGCCGCACCCTTGGGACAAACAGATAGAACTGTAGATAACTTACCAATGCAGCTTGGTTCTTTTTAAAAATCTGAAGAAAAAATAATGGTGATTCAAAAGTATTAGTTTCCACATCAAGCAGACCGAATACAAAGTTAGAGAATAAGGGAAAACTTGGTTATTTTTCTAACCATAAGAGTAACGGTAGGCCTCAGGTATGTTATTACTGTAAGCAAAGTGGACACATTGTACGAAATTGTCCAAAATTGCTAGCAGATGGAAAACCTTCAAAACCTGATAACAAACCAACTGACAGAGTTGCAGGGGCAAATATGTTTCTCATGGCAGTATCACCTTGCATAAATTTGGTTGTAGAGAGATCACTTGCGTGATAGTTCAGCTGCCTAAGTTTTTGTTCATTTAGCACCACCAGACAAAATCAAATCAATTGAGGCTGTCAATGGCCGGTCAGATTCAGGAAATAGTGGTGTCCCTGATTAAGAAGTTTTATTATCGGCAAACACACATGATTTTTTTTTTTTACCGTCTGCGTGATTGGCAACTTATTATCCTTTCCCTGTTTGCCATGCTGAATTTCATCATTAAATAACTTTCTTAAAAAAAGAACTAAATTCCCCCCAAAATTAAAAATGTTTTTTGCCCATCCCGAGCCCTCTACGAGTGCGGGCCCCAAGTTTCAGACTTGGCTCACATACCCTCACGATGATATTTTTTATGATATAGATAAAAATTATACTTGATTGCGGAGCAGAGTATCAAACTATGGAGAACATAAGCGCAGAGTGCCCACTGAGTGCTTTCCCCGAAGGGTTGATCGGTTGATTGGTCTGCACAGCACAAGTGAAACTAGGCTGCAATGACTTAGGGCCCTAGAGCTTTATAAAGAAAGATTAACAATTTTATTTTGAGTTTAGTTCTTTTTACATATTAAGGTGCTATGCATTTATTTTACTGTTTTAACACTTAATGGCTGTGTACTAGAATAATACCCATTTACAAGTAAAGTTCAACATAATAATAATTATATGTCAGAGATTATAATAAAAAGTTGTATTGAAGACAGAATAAACAAAACTAAGAAAACAAAAATAAACAATAACATTAAACATGTGATTAATTAAATTGACAGATAACAAGAAACAGTCTATAAGCAAACTTGCGATAGCCACATATATTCCCCCCTTAGTGTTAGCGAGAACTCAGACGAACCGGGGGATTGACTGCTCGTCCAGATCGTGTGAACACCAAAGTTTTTTGAGGTGGCATATCCATTCTTTTAGGAGACTTTGATTGTAGATATAATACAGGCATTCAGGCGCACCCTCATAGTTTTTTTTGATGACTTTTGCTTCATATGACCACTTTTTTTGCTTCATATGACCACTTTTTTTGCTTCGTATGACCACTTTTGCTTCCAATGACCACTTTTTGCTTCAAATGACCACTTTTGCTTTCAATGACCACTCCTGCTTCAAATGACCACTTTTTGCTTCAAATGACCACTTTTTTGCTTCAAATGACCACTTTTTGAATATAATCCAGGGAACACTCTTAGTTTTTTTGACCGCTTTCAGCTCCAAATTGACCGGTTTTTGACCGGATTCTGGCCGGTTTTGGTCAAATATCAGCCCATTTCGGCCCATTTTAGGGCATTTTTCAGGATTTTCAGATACTGATTTCAAGGAGCACTTAGAACTTAATCCAGTTGTTCATTTGATTAGGGGTCCTTTTTTACCCCCTTCAGCTTCAAATTGACTGGTTTTTACCGGATTTTGATTGGTTTTGGCCAAATATCAGCCCATTTCAGGGCATTTTTCAGGATTTCAGACAGTGATTTCAAGGAGCATTTTGAATTTAATCCAGGGAACTATGAGATGCACTCTTAAGTTAACTATAGTTTTTAAATGAAGTTACCCACTCCCCTTGTGGTGAATCTAATCCAGAAATTAATCCAAGGAAGTGTGAGAACTCCTAAGTTAACCCTATGTAAATGAAAAGATACCGGTTTTCGGTGATTTTTTACTTTTTTGTCAACTTTCCAACATTTTTCAGGATTTCCGATCCATAAAAATTGATATTGAAAGGCGAATTGCCCAACATCCCAGCCCCATATAAAATTAACTTTAATTGCAATTTTACCTTCAAAGACACATTTTTAAGACAAAATTCTCCAATTTTTAACCCAGTTTAACCTCTTAAGATCTAATCCCTAAGGCCCAGACAAGCCCTAAAACCTAGCAGCTAAGGCTTTAACCTATCAATAAGCCCTATTAACAATTAGCTTAATCCCAATGTGTTGGACCTAAGATCTAAACCTAAGGCCTTGCACCTGAGTCCAAAGCCCTAAAACATAGCAGCTAAGGCTTAAACCTGTGAATAGGGCCGATTAGCCACCAGCTTAGACCTAATGTGTTGGACCTAAGATCTAAACCTAAGGCCTTGCACCTGAGTCCAAAGCCCTAAAAGCTAGCAGCTAAGGATTTGACCCTGTGAAAAGGGCCTATTATCCATCAGTGTAGGCCTAATGTGCTGGACCTAAGATCTAAACCTAAGCCCTTGTACCTGAGTCCAAAACCATAAAACCTAGCAGCTAAGGATTTGACCTGTGAATAGGGCCTATTAGCCAACAGCCTAAACCTAATGTGTTGGCACTAAGATGTAAACCTAAGGCCTTGCACCTGAGTCCAAAGCCCTAAAAGCTAGCAGCTAAGGATTTGACCTGTGAATAAGGCCTATTATCCATCAGCGTAGGCCTAATGTGCTGGACCTAAGATCTAAACCTAAGCCCTTGCACCTGAGTCCAAAACCCTAAAACCTAGCAGCTAAGGCTTTGACCTGTGAATAGGACCTAAGTTATTACCCAACAGCTTAGACCTAATGTGTTGAACCTAAAGTCTAAACCTAAGGCCTTGCAACTGAGTCCAAAGCTCAAAAACCTAGTGGCTAAAGCTATGACCTGTGTATAAGACCTATCAGCCCCCAGCCAGGACCTAATGTGTCGGGACTAAGATGTAAACATAAGGCCTGACACCTTAGTACAAAGTCATAAAACCTTAAGATCTGAAAACTTACAAGGGGGCCGCGATTCACAGCCCCCCATGAATTGAGCAAACATTAGGCAACGAGGTCTTTTTTCTTTGAATATGAAATTATGATCAGAAATGGTTATCAGATTCAGATTGGAGTATTTGAAGACCAACCTCCATCCATCTTACCCAACTCCTAACTACCGCATGGACTTGACCCAAGACCTAAGGCTATACACCGTAGGCTTTAAGGATCTTAGCCCCAAGACCTAGGCCATAGAGTTAAGACCTGAATATTTACAAGGGGGCCGCGATTCACAGCCCCCCCTGAAAAGACACTGTGGTCTAAACCTAATACCTAATACACCGTGGTCTAGGCTTTTAGGTTTTTAGACCAAAGACCTACTACACCATGGTCTAGACCCAAGATCTAAGGTCTGTGGTCTAGGCTTCAGGTTTTAAGCCCCAAGATTTAAGGCCTGCATAGGCATTTAGGTTCTTAGCCTCCAGATCTAAGGCACGTAATCTAGGCCTTTAGGTTCTTGAATCCAACACCTAGGACCCTACATCATGGTCTAGACCCTAAACCTAAGGCCTGTGATCTAGGTCTCTAAGTTCTTCTCAAGACACAAGGCCCTACACCAGGGTCTAAAACCAAGACCTAAGGTCCGTTGTGTAGGCTTTTAGGTTCTTATACCCAAGACCTAAGGCCCTACACCTTGGTCTAGAACCAAGATCTAAGGTCCGTGGTCTAGGCTTTTAGGTTCTTATACCCAAGTCCTAAGGCCCTACACCAGGGTCTAGGAGCAAGATCTAAGGTCCGTGGTCTAGGCTTATAGGTTCTTAAACCCAAGACCTAAGGTCCGTGGTCTAGGCTTTTAGGTTCTTGTACCCAAGTCCTAAGGACCTACACCAGGGTCTAGAACCAAGATCTAAGGTCCGTGGTCCAGACTTTTAGGTTCTTATACCCAAGTCCTAAGGTCCGTGGTCTAGGCTTTTAGGTTCTTATACCCAAGTCCTAAGGCCCTACACCAGGGTCTAGAACCAAGATCTAAGGTCCGTGGTCTAGGCTTTTAAGCTCTTATACCCAAGACCTAAGGCCCTACACCCGGGTCTAGAACCAAGATCTAAGGTCCAAGGTCTAGGCTTTTAGGTTCTTATACCCAAGTCCTAAGGCCCTACACCAGGGTCTAGAACCAAGATCTAAGGTCCGTGGTCTAGGCTTTTAGGTTCTTATACCCAAGATCTAATGCCCCACACCATGGTCTAGAACCGAGATCTAAGGTCCGTGGTCTAGGCTTTTAGGTTCTTATACCCAAGTCCTAAGGCCCTACACCAGGGTCTAAAACCAAGATCTAAGGTCCGTGGTCTAGGCTTTTAGGTTCTAATACCCAAGACCTAAGGCCCTACACCAGGGTCTAGAACCAAGATCTAAGGTCCGTGGTCTAGGCTTTTAGGTTCTTATACCCAAGATCTAAAGCCCTACACCAGGGTCTAGAACCAAGATCTAAGGTCCGTGGTCTAGGCTTTTAGGTTCTTATACCCAAGTCCTAAGGCCCTACACCAGGGTCTAGAACCAAGACCTAAGGTCCGTGGTCTAGGCTTTTTGGTTCTTTTACCCAAGACCTAAGGCCCTACACCAGGGTCTAGAACCAAGATCTAAGGTCCGTGGTCTAGGCTTTTAGGTTCTTATACCCAAGACCTAAGGTCCGTGGTCTAGGCTTTTAGGTTCTTATACCCAAGTCCTAAGGCCCTACACCAGGGTCTAGAACCAAGATCTAAGGTCTGTGGTCTAGGCTTTTAGGTTCTTATACCCAAGTCCTAAGGCCCTACACCAGTGTCTAAAACCAAGACCTAATTTCCGTGGTCTAGGCTTTTAGGTTCTTATACCCAAGTCCTAAGGCCCTACACCAGGGTCTAGAACCAAGATCTAAGGTCCGTGGTCCAGACTTTTAGGTTCTTATACCCAAGTCCTAAGGTCCGTGGTCTAGGCTTTTAGGTTCTTATACCAAAGTCCTAATGCCCTACACCAGGGTCTAGAACCAAGATCTAAGGTCCGTGGTCTAGGCTTTTAGGTTCTTATACCCAAGAACTAAGGTCCGTGGTCTAGGCTTTTAGGTTCTTATACCCAAGACCTAAGGCCCTACACCAGGGTCTAGAACCAAGATCTAAGGTCCGTAGTCTAGGCTTTTAGGTTCTTATACCCAAGATCTAAGGCCCTACACCAGGGTCTAGAACCAAGATCTAAGGTCCATGGTCTAGGCTTTTAGGTTCTTATACCCAAGTCCTAAGGCCCTACACCAGGGTCTAGAACCAAGATCTAAGGTCCGTGGTCTAGGCTTTTAGGTTCTTATACCCAAGATCTAATGCCCCACACCATGGTCTAGAACCAAGATCTAAGGTCCGTGGTCCAGGCTTTTAGGTTCTTATACCCAAGTCCTAAGGCCCTACACCATGGTCTAGAACCAAGATCTAAGGTCCGTAGTCTAGGCTTTTAGGTTCTTATACCCAAGTCCTAAGGCTCTACACAAGGGTCTAGAAACAAGATCTAAGGTCCGTGGTCTAGGCTTTTAGGTTCTTATACCCAAGTCCTAAGGCCCTACACCAGGGTCTAGAACCAAGATCTAAGGTCCGTGGTCTAGGCTTTTAGGTTCTTATACCCAAGATCTAATGCCCCACACCATGGTCTAGAACCGAGATCTAAGGTCCGTGGTCTAGGCTTTTAGGTTCTTATACCCAAGTCCTAAGGCCCTACACCAGGGTCTAAAACCAAGGTCTAAGGTCCGTGGTCTAGGCTTTTAGGTTCTTATACCCAAGTCCTAAGGCCCTACACCAGGGTCTAAAACCAAGATCTAAGGTCCGTGGTCTAGGCCTTTAGGTTCAGACCTAAGGCCCTACACCAGGGTCTAGAACCAAGATCTAAGGTCCGTGGTCTATGCTTTTAGGTTCTTATACCCAAGTCCTAAGGCCCTACACCAGGGTCTAGAACCAAGATCTAAGGTCCGTGGTCTAGGCTTTTATGTTCTTATACCCAAGTTCTAAAGCCCTACACCAGGTTCTAGAACCAAGATCTAAGGTCCGTGGTCTAGGCTTTTAGGTTCTTATACCCAAGTCCTAAGGCCTCACACCAGGGTCTAGAACCAAGATCTAAGGTCCGTGGTCTAGGCTTTTAGGTTCTTATTCCCAAGTCCTAAGGAATTACACCAGGGTCTAGAATTAAGATCTAAGGTCCATGGTCCAGGCTTTTAGGTTCTTATACCCAAGTCCTAAGGCCCTACACCAGGGTCTAGAACCAAGATCTAAGGTCCGTGGTCTAGGCTTTTAGGTTCTTATACCCAAGTTCTAAAGCCCTACACCAGGTTCTAGAAACAAGATCTAAGGTCCGTGGTCTAGGCTTTTAGGTTCTTATACCCAAGTCCTAAGGCCCTACACCAGGGTCTAGAACCAAGATCTAAGGTCCGTGGTCTAGGCTTTTAAGCTCTTATACCCAAGACCTAAGGCCCTACACCCGGGTCTAGAACCAAGATCTAAGGTCCGTAGTCTAGGCTTTTAGGTTCTTATACCCAAGTCCTAAGGCTCTACACAAGGGTCTAGAAACAAGATCTAAGGTCCGTGGTCTAGGCTTTTAGGTTCTTATACCCAAGTCCTAAGGCCCTACACCAGGGTCTAGAACCAAGATCTAAGGTCCGTGGTCTAGGCTTTTAGGTTCTTATACCCAAGATCTAATGCCCCACACCATGGTCTAGAACCGAGATCTAAGGTCCGTGGTCTAGGCTTTTAGGTTCTTATACCCAAGTCCTAAGGCCCTACACCAGGGTCTAAAACCAAGATCTAAGGTCCGTGGTCTAGGCTTTTAGGTTCTTATACCCAAGTCCTAAGGCCCTACACCAGGGTCTAAAACCAAGATCTAAGGTCCGTGGTCTAGGCCTTTAGGTTCAGACCTAAGGCCCTACACCAGGGTCTAGAACCAAGATCTAAGGTCCGTGGTCTATGCTTTTAGGTTCTTATACCCAAGTCCTAAGGCCCTACACCAGGGTCTAGAACCAAGATCTAAGGTCCGTGGTCTAGGCTTTTATGTTCTTATACCCAAGTTCTAAAGCCCTACACCAGGTTCTAGAACCAAGATCTAAGGTCCGTGGTCTAGGCTTTTAGGTTCTTATACCCAAGTCCTAAGGCCTCACACCAGGGTCTAGAACCAAGATCTAAGGTCCGTGGTCTAGGCTTTTAGGTTCTTATTCCCAAGTCCTAAGGAATTACACCAGGGTCTAGAACCAAGATCTAAGGTCCATGGTCCAGGCTTTTAGGTTCTTATACCCAAGTCCTAAGGCCCTACACCAGGGTCTAGAACCAAGATCTAAGGTCCGTGGTCTAGGCTTTTAGGTTCTTATACCCAAGTTCTAAAGCCCTACACCAGGTTCTAGAAACAAGATCTAAGGTCCGTGGTCTAGGCTTTTAGGTTCTTATACCCAAGTCCTAAGGCCCTACACCAGGGTCTAGAACCAAGATCTAAGGTCCGTGGTCTAGGCTTTTAAGCTCTTATACCCAAGACCTAAGGCCCTACACCCGGGTCTAGAACCAAGATCTAAGGTCCAAGGTCTAGGCTTTTAGGTTCTTATACCCAAGTCCTAAGGCCCTACACCAGGGTCTAGAACCAAGATCTAAGGTCCGTGGTCTAGGCTTTTAGGTTCTTATACCCAAGATCTAATGCCCCACACCATGGTCTAGAACCGAGATCTAAGGTCCGTGGTCTAGGCTTTTAGGTTCTTATACCCAAGTCCTAAGGCCCTACACCAGGGTCTAAAACCAAGATCTAAGGTCCGTGGTCTAGGCTTTTAGGTTCTGATACTCAAGTCCTAAGGCCCTAAACCAGGGTCTAGAACCAAGATCTAAGGACCGTGGCTTAGGCTTTTAGGTGCTTATACCCAAGACCTAAGGCCCTACACCATAGGCTAGAACCAAGACCTAAGGTCCTTTGATTAGGCCTTTAGGTTCTTAGACCCAAGTCCTAAGACCCGTGGACTAGGCTTTTAGGTTCATAGACCCAAGACCTAAGCTCTTAGACTCAAGACCTAAAACCATATACCGCGGGTTAGGGTTTTAAGCTCTGAGACCCAAGACCTAAGGCCATAGGGTTAAGACTTGAAAACTTACAAGTTAATCGCAACTCACGATCCCCGAAAAGACACCTGGTCTAGGCTTTTAAGTACTTAGACTCAAGCCCTAAGGCGGTCCGCATGGGTTAGACTCAAGACCCAAGGGCATACACCCTGGTTTAGGCTTTTAAGTACTTAGGCCAAGACCTAAAGTCATAAACCGTGGGCTAGGCTTTTAATCACTTAAACTCAATGCCTAAGGCGGTCCGCATGGGCTAGACTTAAGACCTAAGGCCATACACCCTGGTCTAGGCTTTTAAGTACTTAGAACCAAGACCTAAGGCCATAAACCGTTTTCTAGGCTTTTAAGCTCTTAGACTCAAGACCTAAGGCCATACACCGTTTTCTAGGCTTTTAAGGTCTCAGACTCAAGACCTAAGGCCATACACCGTGGTCTAGGCTGTTAAGTACTTATACCCAAGACCTAAGGCCCTACACCGTGGGCTAGGCTTTAAAGCTCTTAGACCCAAGACCTAAAACCATAGGGTTAAGACTTGAAAACTTACAAGTTAATCGCAACTCACGATCCCCGAAAAGACACCGTGGTCTAGACCCAATACTTAAGGCCCTACACCTAGACCCAAGAGCTAAGGTCCTTCACCATGATCTAGACCCTAAGACCAAAGGCCTTACACTATGGTCTAGTACTCGGCATAAACCGTCTGCAGTTGTGGTTGTTTCATCTATTTCTAGAGGTAAGTCGGCCTCTAAGTTCTTAGAACCTAAGACCAAAGGCCTTATACCACGGTCTAGTACTCGGCATAAGCCATGTGCAGTTGTGGTTGTTTCATCTATAGCTGGGCGAAGATTGGCCTTTAATAACTGTGTGCAGTTATTACTGTTTCGTCTCGAAAAAGAGAATGTTTATGCTTTTACACCATAACTTAGAACGAAAACCCATGGTTTTATTCCTAAAACCTAGGACCTTAGACCGATACCCTAGGACATAAGGGCTTAGACTTATTGCTTTAGATCTAGGGCAAAAGGAATTTAAATAAGGACCTAAGGCCTCATAATTTAGACCAACCCCAATCCCAAGCATTTAAGGCATTATACCATGGACCTGTAAGTATATGACCTTAAACTTTTGACTTAAGACCAAAGACTTAAACATAAGTCTTAAGCCCTAAGACCCTACCCCATGGGCTAGTACTGGTCCTACACCATGTGGGACTGTGTAAAATGGCGTGCATAAAGCCAAACACATGGATTATTTGAAAGCCCAGCGCACATAAACACCTGTGTTTGCTGTTGGGCGTTTTTATGATTTGCGCTTTTGGGCGTTTTGCAAACTCGACCTGCATATTGCAAATAGATGTGTAGACGATGCCCTTTAATAATTAACGTCTGCGAACGTTTTATAAAATCGATGTGTAGACGATGCCTTTTAATAATGAACGTCTGCGAACGTTTTTTAGAATCGATGCCCAGACGCTGTTTAAAATAATCGGCGTGTACGATCGTTTTTCAAAATCGATGTGTACACGATGTTTTTTAATAATTTACGTTTGCGACGTAATTTCCGCGTCGAGTTTGCAAAACGCCCAAAAGCGCAAATCATAAAAACGCCCAACAGCAAACACAGGTGTTTATGTGCGCTGGGCTTTCAAATAATCCATGTGTTTGGCTTTATGCACGCCATTTTACACGGTCCCACATGGTGTAGGACCAGTACTAGCCCATGGGGTAGGGTCTTAGGGCTTAAGACTTATGTTTAAGTCTTTGGTCTTAATTCAAAAGTTTAAGGTCATATACTTACAGGTCCATGGTATAATGCCTTAAATGCTTGGGATTGGGGTTGGTCTAAATTATGAGGCCTTAGGTCCTTATTTAAATTCCTTTTGCCCTAGATCTAAAGCAATAAGTCTAAGCCCTTATGTCCTAGGGTATCGGTCTAAGGTCCTAGGTTTTAGGAATAAGACCATGGGTTTTCGTTCTAAGTTATGGTGTAAAAGCATAAACATTCTGTTTTTCGAGACGAAACAGTAATAACTGCACACAGTTATTAAAGGCCAATCTTCGCCCAGCTATAGATGAAACAACCACAACTGCACACGGTTTTAAACGAGTACAAAACCTCGGGATGTGGCCTTAGGTCCAGGTTGTAGTCCATGGGTATAGGGTCTTAGGTCTAGGGTCTAAGAACTTAAAGGCCGACTTTCCTCTAGCTATAGATGAAACAACCACAACTGCACATGGCTTATGCCGAGTACTAGACCGTGGTATAAGGCCTTTGGTCTTAGGTTCTAAGAACTTAGAGGCCGACTTACCTCTAGAAATAGATGAAACAACCACAACTGCAAACGGTTTATGCCGAGTACTAGACCATAGTGTAAGGCCTTTGGTCTTAGGGTCTAGATCATGGTGAAGGACCTTAGCTCTTGGGTCTAGGTGTAGGGCCTTAAGTATTGGGTCTAGACCACGGTGTCTTTTCGGGGATCGTGAGTTGCGATTAACTTGTAAGTTTTCAAGTCTTAACCCTATGGTTTTAGGTCTTGGGTCTAAGAGCTTTAAAGCCTAGCCCACGGTGTAGGGCCTTAGGTCTTGGGTATAAGTACTTAACAGCCTAGACCACGGTGTATGGCCTTAGGTCTTGAGTCTGAGACCTTAAAAGCCTAGAAAACGGTGTATGGCCTTAGGTCTTGAGTCTAAGAGCTTAAAAGCCTAGAAAACGGTTTATGGCCTTAGGTCTTGGTTCTAAGTACTTAAAAGCCTAGACCAGGGTGTATGGCCTTAGGTCTTAAGTCTAGCCCATGCGGACCGCCTTAGGCATTGAGTTTAAGTGCTTAAAAGCCTAGCCCATGGTTTATGACTTTAGGTCTTGGAGTAAGTACTTAAAAGCCTAGACCAGTGTGTATGCCCTTGGGTCTTGAGTCTAAGAGCTTAAAAGCATAGACCAGGGTTTATGGCCTTAGGTCTTGGGTATAAGAGCTTAAAAGCCTAGACCACGGTGTAAGGCCTTAGGTCTTGGGTCCACAGTGTCTGTTCAGGGGTCGTGAATCGCGACTCCCTTGTAAGTTTTCAGGTCTTTACTTTATGGCCTTATGTCTTGGGTCTAAGTACTTAAAAGCCTAGACCATGGTGTAGGGCCTTAGGTCTTGGGTATAAGAACCTAAAAGCCTAGACCAGGGTGTAGGGCCTTAGGTCTTGGGTATAAGAACCTAAAAGCCTAGACCAGGGTGTATGGCCTTAGGTCTTGGGTTTAAGAACCTAAAAGCCTAGACCAGGGTGTATGGCCTTAGGTCTTGGGTCTAAGAACTTAAAACCCTAACCCGCGGTATATGGCTTTAGGTCTTGAGTCTAAGAGCTTAGGTCTTGGGTCTATGAACCTAAAGGCCTAGTCCACGGGTCTTAGGACTTGGGTCTAAGAACCTAAAGGCCTAATCAAAGGACCTTAGGTCTTGGTTCTAGCCTATGGTGTAGGGCCTTAGGTCTTGGGTATAAGCACCTAAAAGCCTGGACCACGGACCTTAGATCTTGGTTCTAGACCCTGGTGTAGGGCCTTAGGACTTAGGTGTAAGAACCTAAAAGCCTAGACCACGGACCTTAGATCTTGGTTCTACACCCTGGTGTAGTAGGACTTGGGTATAAGAACCTAAAAGCCTAGACCACGGACCTTAGATCTCTGTTCTAGACCCTGGTGTAGGGCCTTAGGTCTTGGGTATTAGAACTTAAAAGCCTAGTCCATGGAACTTAGATCTTGGTTCTAGACCCTGGTGTAGGGCCTTAGGACTTGGGTATTAGAACCTAAAAGCCTACACAACAGACCTTAGGTCTTGGGTATAAGAACCTAGAAGCCTAGACCACGGACCTTAGATCTTGGTTCTAGACCCTGGTGTAGGGCCTTAGGACTTGGGTATAAGAACCTAAAAGCCTAGACCACGGACCTTAGATCTTGGTTCTAGACCCTGGTGTAGGGCCTTAGGACTTGGGTATAAGAACCTAAAAGCCTAGACCACGGACCTTAGGTCTTGGGTATAAGAACCTATAAGCCTAGACCACGGACCTTAGATCTTGGTTCCAGACCCTGGTGTGAGGCCTTAGGACTTGGGTATTAGAACCTAAAAGCCTAGACCACGGACCTAAGATCTTGGTTCTAGATCCTGGTGTAGGGCCTTAGGACTTGGCAATAAGAACCTAAAAGCCTAGACCACGGACCTTAGATCTCGGTTCTAGACCATGGTGTGGGGCCTTGGGTATAAGAACCTAAAAGCCTAGACCACGGACCTTAGGTCTTGGGTATAAGAACCTATAAGCCTAGACCACGGACCTTAGATCTTGGTTCTAGACCCTGGTGTGAGGCCTTAGGACTTGGGTATTAGAACCTAAAAGCCTAGACCACGGACCTTAGATCTTGGTTTTAGACCCTGGTGTAGGGCCTTAGGACTTGGGTATAAGAACCTAAAAGTGTGGACCACGGACCTTAGATCTTGGTTCAAGACCCTGGTGTAGGGCCTTAGGACTTGGGTATAAGAACCTAAAAGCCTAGACCACGGACCTTAGATCTTGGTTCTAGACCCTGGTGTAGGGCCTTAGGACTTGGGTATAAGAACCTAAAAGCCTAGACCACGGACCTTAGGTCTTGGGTTTAAGAACCTAAAAGCCTAGACCACGGACCTTAGATCTTGGTTCTAGACCCTGGTGTAGGGCCTTAGGACCTGGGTATAAGAACCTAAAAGCCTAGACCACGGACCTTAGATCTTGGTTCTAGACCCTGGTGTAGGGCCTTAGGACTTGGGTATAAGAACCTAAAAGCCTAGACCACGGACCTTAGATCTTGGTTCTAGACCCTGGTGTAGGGCCTTAGGACTTGGGTATAAGAACCTAAAAGCCTAGACCACGGACCTTAGATCTTGGTTCTAGACCCTGGTGTAGGGCCTTAGGACCTGGGTATAAGAACCTAAAAGCCTAGACCACGGACCTTAGATCTTGGTTCTAGACCCTGGTGTAGGGCCTTAGGTCTGAACCTGAAAGCCTAGACCACGGACCTTAGATCTTGGTTCTAGACCCTGGTGTAGGGCCTTAGGACTTGGGTATAAGAACCTAAAAGCCTAGACCACGGACCTTAGGTCTTGGGTATAAGAACCTATAAGCCTAGACCACGGACCTTAGATCTTGGTTCTAGACCCTGGTGTGAGGCCTTAGGACTTGGGTATTAGAACCTAAAAGCCTAGACCACGGACCTTAGATCTTGGTTCTAGACCCTGTTGTAGGGCCTTAGGACTTGGGTATAAGAACCTAAAAGCCTAGACCACGGACCTTAGATCTTGTTTCTAGACCCTTGTGTAGAGCCTTAGTACTTGGGTATAAGAACCTAAAAGCCTAGACTACGGACCTTAGATCTTGGTTCTAGACCCTGGTGTAGGGCATTAGGACTTGGGTATAAGAACCTAAAAGCCTAGACCACGGACCTTAGATCTTGGTTTTAGACCCTGGTGTGGGGCCTTAGGACTTGGGTATAAGAACCTAAAAGCCTAGACCACGGACCTTAGATCTTGGTTCTAGACCCTGATGTAGGGCCTTGGGACTTGGGTATAAGAACCTAAAAGCCTGGACCACGGACCTTAGATCTTGGTTCTAGACCCTGGTGTAGGGCCTTAGGACTTGGGTATAAGAACCTAAAAGCCTAGACCACGGACCTTGGTTCTAGACCCTGGTGTAGGGCCTTAGGACTTGGGTATAAGAACCTAAAAGCCTAGACCACGGACCTTAGGTCTTGGGTATAAGAACCTAAAAGCCTAGACCACGGACCTTAGATCTTGGTTCTAGACCCTGGTGTAGGGCATTAGGACTTTGGTATAAGAACCTAAAAGCCTAGACCACGGACCTTAGGACTTGGGTATAAGAACCTAAAAGTCTGGACCACGGACCTTAGATCTTGGTTCTAGACCCTGGTGTAGGGCCTTAGGACTTGGGTATAAGAACCTAAAAGCCTAGACCACGGACCTTAGGTCTTGGGTTTAAGAACCTAAAAGCCTAGACCACGGACCTTAGATCTTGGTTTTAGACCCTGGTGTAGGGCCTTAGGACTTGGGTATAAGAACCTAAAAGCCTAGACCACGGACCTTGGTTCTAGACCCTGGTGTAGGGCCTTAGGACTTGGGTATAAGAACCTAAAGGCCTAGACCACGGACCTTAGGTCTTGGTTCTAGACCCTGGTGTAAGGCCTTAGGTCTTGGGTATAAGAACCTAAAAGCCTAGACCACGGACCTTAGATCTTGGTTCTAGACAATAGTGGAGGGCCTTATGACTTGGGTATAAGAACCTAAAAGCCTAGACCACGGACCTTAGATCTTGGTTCTAGACCCTGGTGTAGGGCCTTAGGACTTGGGTATAAGAACCTAAAAGCCTAGACCACGGACCTTAGATCTTGTTTCTAGACCCTTGTGTAGAGCCTTAGGACTTGGGTATAAGAACCTAAAAGCCTAGACTACGGACCTTAGATCTTGGTTCTAGACCCTGGTATAGGGCCTTAGGACTTGGGTATAAGAACCTAAAAGCCTGGACCACGGACCTTAGATCTTGGTTCTAGACCCTGGTGTAGGGCCCTATAGGACTTGGGTATAAGAACCTAAAAGCCTAGACCACGGAACTTGGTTCTAGACCCTGGTGTAGGGCCTTAGGTTTGGGTATAAGAACCTAAAAGCCTAGATTACGGACCTTATATCTTGGTTTTAGACCCTGGTGTAGGGCCTAGGGACTTGGGTATAAGAACCTAAAAGCCTAGACCACGGACCTTAGGACTTGGGTATAAGAACCTAAAAGTCTGGACCACGGACCTTAGATCTTGGTTCTAGACCCTGGTGTAGGGCCTTAGGACTTGGGTATAAGAACCTAAAAGCCTAGACCACGGACCTTAGGTCTTGGGTTTAAGAAGCTAAAAGCCTAGACCACGGACCTTAGATCTTGGTTTTAGACCCTGGTGTAGGGCCTTAGGACTTGGGTATAAGAACCTAAAAGCCTAGACCACGGACCTTAGATCTTGGTTCTAGACCCTGGTGTAGGGCCTTAGGACTTGAGGAGAACTTAAAGACCTAGATCACAGGCCTTAGGTTTAGGGTCTAGACCATGATGTAGGGTCCTAGGTGTTGGATTCAAGAACCTAAAGGCCTAGATTACGGGCCTTAGATCTGGAGGCTAAGAACCTAAATGCCTATGCAGGCCTTAAATCTTGTTGCTTAGAACCTGAAGCCTAGACCACAGACCTTAGATCTTGGGTCTAGACCATGGTGTAGTAGGTCTTTGGTCTAAAAACCTAAAAGCCTAGACCACGGTGTATTAGGTATTAGGTTTAGACTACAGTGTCTTTTCAGGGGGGGCTGTGAATCGCGGCCCCCTTGTAAATATTCAGGTCTTAACTCTATGGCCTCGGTCTTGGGGCTAAGATCCTTAAAGCCTACGGTGTATAGCCTTAGGTCTTGGGTCAAGTCCATGCGGTAGTTAGGAGTTGGGTAAGATGGATGGAGGTTGGTCTTCAAATACTCCAATCTGAATCTGATAACCATTTCTGATCATAATTTCATATTCAAAGAAAAAAGACCTCGTTGCCTAATGTTTGCTCAATTCATGGGGGGCTGTGAATCGCGGCCCCCTTGTAAGTTTTCAGATCTTAAGGTTTTATGGCTTTGTACTAAGGTGTCAGGCCTTATGTTTACATCTTAGTCCCGACACATTAGGTCCTGGCTGGGGGCTGATATTTCTTATACACAGGTCAAAGCTTTAGCCACTAGGTTTTTGAGCTTTGGACTCAGTTTTAAGGCCTTAGGTTTAGACTTTAGGTTCAACACATTAGGTCTAAGCTGTTGGGTAATAGGTCCTATTCACAGGTTAAAGCCTTAGCTGCTAGGTTTTAGGGCTTTGGACTCAGGTGCAAGGCCTTAGGTTTTCATCTTAGACCCAAAACCTTAAGTCTAGGCTGTTGCCTAATAGGTCCTATTTACAGGTCAAATCCTTAGCTGCTAGCTTTTAGGGCTTTGGACTCAGGTGCAAGGGCTTAGGTTTAGATCTTAGGTCCAGCACATTAGGCCTACGCTGATGGATAATAGGCCCTATTCACAGGTCAAATCCTTAGCTGCTAGGTTTTGGAGTTTTGGACTCATGTGCAAGGCCTGAGGTTTATGCTTTAGGTCCAACACATTAGGTCTAAGCTAAACGCAAATAGGTCCTATTCACAGGTCAAAGCCTTAGCTGCTAGGTTTTAGGACCTAAGTCCAAGGCATTTCATCTTAGGAACCATGTGTAAGGCCTTAGGCGTAGATCTTATGTCCAACACATTAGGCCTAAGCTGATAGATAATAGGCCCTATTCACAGGTCAAAGCCTTAGCTGCTAGCTTTTAGGGCTTTAGACTCAGGTGCAAGGCCTTACGTTTACATCTTAGTGCCAACACATTAGGTTTAGGCTGTTGGCTAAGAGGCCCTATTCACAGGTCAAATCCTTAGCTGCTAGGTTTTAGGGGTTTGGACAGGTGCAAGGGCTTAGGTCCAGCACATTAGGCCTACGCTGATGGCTAATAGGCCCTATTCACAGGCCAAATCCTTAGCTGCTAGCTTTGAGGGCTTTGGACTCAGGTGCAAGGCCTTAGGTTTACATCTTAGTGCCAACACATTAGGTTTAGGCTGTTGGCTAATAGGCCCTATTCACAGGTCAAATCCTTAGCTGCTAGGTTTTAGGGTTTTGGACTCAGGTGCAAGGGCTTAGGTTTAGATCTTAGGTCCAGCACATTAGGCCTACGCTGATGGATAATAGGCCCTATTCACAGGTCAAATCCTTAGCTGCTTGGTTTTAGGGTTTTGGACTCAGGTGCAAGGCCTTAGGTTAACATCTTAGTTGTAGGGCTTGTCTACTGCCTTGGGCCTTAGGAATTAGATCTTAAGAGGTTAAACTGGGTTAAAAATTGGAGAATTTTGGCCTAAAAATGTGTCTTTGTAGGTAAAATTGCAATTAAAGTTAATTTTATAGGGGGCTGGGATGTTGGGCAATTCACCTTTCAATATCAATTTTTATGGATCGGAAATCCTGAAAAATGTTGGAAAGTTGACAAAAAAGTAAAAAATCACCGAAAACCGGTATCTTTTCATTTACATAGGGTTAACTTAGGAGTTCTCACACTTCCTTGGATTAATTTCTGGATTAGATTCACCACAAGGGGAGTGGGTAACTTCATTTAAAAACTATAGTTAACTTAAGAGTGCATCTCATAGTTCCCTGGATTAAATTCAAAATGCTCCTTGAAATCACTGTCTGAAATCCTGAAAAATGCCCTGAAATGGGCTGATATTTGGCCAAAACCAATCAAAATCCGGTAAAAACCAGTCAATTTGAAGCTGAAGGGGGTAAAAAAGGACCCCTAATCAAATGAACAACTGGATTAAATTCTAAGTGCTCCTTGAAATCAGTATCTGAAAATCCTGAAAAATGGCCTAAAATGGGCCGAAATGGGCTGATATTTGACCAAAACCGGCCAGAATCCGGTCAAAAACCGGTCAATTTGGAGCTGAAAGCGGTCAAAAAAAACTATGAGTGTTCCCTGGATTATATTCAAAAAGTGGTCATTTAAAGCAAAAAGTGGTCATTTGAAGCAAAAAGTGGTCATTTGAAGCAGGAGTGGTCATTGGAAGCAAAAGTGGTCATTTGAAGCAAAAAGTGGTCATTGGAAGCAAAAGTGGTCATACGAAGCAAAAAAAGTGGTCATATGAAGCAAAAAAAGTGGTCATACGAAGCAAAAAGTCATCAAAAAAACTATGAGGGTGCGCCTGAATGCCTGTATTATATCTACTGTCACGTTTGTGTTCCAGTCTTTCAGCAGTCGAGTCGTTAAGAAGAAAAGCTGGTTTAAGCCGGTCAATGGAGATATTTTTCGTGCCTGTTGGAGTCTCAACAGCAAACCACTTCTCCGACCGTGAAACTACTAGGTATGGACCATTATAGACTGGTTGTAATGGTTTCCTTACAGCGTCATTTCGCACAAAAACGTGATTTGATGTCCGGAGATCTGGATGGAGAAAAATGTTCTTAGATGAATGGTATTTTGCTTCTATTGGTTTGAGTTCTTTCATTTTTCTTTTTAAATCATGGACAAGGTGTGGAACATCATAGGTGTCCTCCGTGGCTTGAAAAAGATCGCAAGGTAATCTGATGGATTGACCAAGTGTCATCTCTGCAGACGTAACATTGTAGTCCGGAATAATATATGACCTCAACCCAAGTAGCACTATCGGTAGCTTTCGTGTCCAGTCTGAAGAAAGTTGGGCAGTTAAGGCAGATTTCAGGTGTCGGTGCCATCTTTCTATTTTTCCATTAGCTGCTGGATGATATGCTGTAGTTTTGATGTGATGGATACCAAGATGTTTGGTTAATTCCCAGAAGAGGTTGCAATCAAACTGTCTTCCTCTATCTGTTGTGATGAATTGAGGAACCCCAAATCGTGATATCCATGTGGAAAGAAGTGCTTCAGCTACAGTTTCTGCAGTAATGTCTTTGATAGGTGTTGCCTCGACCCAACGGGTAAAGCGGTCTATGATGGTCAGCATGTATGAAAATCCCTGAGAAGGAACCAAGGGTCCAACTAAGTCAACGTTAATGTGAGAAAAACGTCCTTCATTTGTATTATAAATTCCGATTTCACTGTTTGTGTGTTTCCACACCTTCGACTTTTGGCAAGCTACACATGTTTTAGCCCAGAGCCTGACATCTTTGTTGATGGAGGGCCAAAAAAATCGTCTTTTAATAAGATTAAGTGTACCTTTGATTCCAGGATGTGCAAGGTTGTGGATAGAATCGAACAGTTGTCTTCTAAACTGTTGAGGTATAAACGGTCTTAGTCTCCCAGTACTGATATCACAATCTAGGTACAACCCGTCAGATAGTAACATACTTTGAAACTTTAGTGAAGTTGTGTTAGACGTTTTAAGATTCTTGAGCTCAATATCTTGAGATTGCATTTCAGCAATTGCTTTAAATGAAACAGTTGAAGACAAATCAATTGCATTTAATCTTGACATAAAATCCGCTGGAATATTCTGTTTCCCTGGAAGATACCGCAGGTCGGTTGTAAATTGACCAATGAAATCCAAGTGGCGTAACTGCCTTGGGCTACATGCTTCAGACGGTTTTGTGAAGGCAAAAGATAGAGGCTTGTGATCCGTATATATTACGAAATTTCTTCCCTCAACAAGATATCGGAAATGTTTTACAGAGAGGTAAGCAGCGAGGAGTTCTCTCTCGTATGTACTGTATTTCTTTTCAGTTTGAGTAAGAGATTTAGAGAAAAACCCAAGTGGTTCGAGATTGCCATTACAAATCTGATGAAGGGAAGATCCTACAGCGAAATCAGAGGCATCGACCATGAGAGCTAGAGGAGCATCAGGAGATGGGTGCGCCAGTAGCGTTGCATTTATCAGCTGATCCTTTGCATCCTGAAAAGCTTTTTTGCATTCAGGAGTCCAGTTCAATTTACGTCTGTCGCGTTTAATAGTACCTTTGCACAAATCAAAAAGTTTTTGTTGAGTAGCGGCAGCGTTGGGAAGTGATCGCCTGTAAAAATTTATGAGACCTAGGAATCGGCGAAGTTCAAGAACAGTTTCAGGGAGTTTATAGCTTACAATAGCATATACCTTGTCAGGTAGGGGCAATATTCCATTTCGTGAAACCAAATAACCAAGGAATGGAATTTCACTCATTCCAAATACACTTTTTGCGGTATTGATATTGATATTATGTTCGTTGAGCTTGTCGAAAACCCTTTTCAAGTGAGTAATGTGCTCATCCTCTGAGGAAGATGCAGCCAGAATATCATCCAAGTAGCAAAAGGTGAAATCCAAATCTTGCAGAAGGGAGTTAATGTACCGTTGAAAGGTTTGGGCTGCATTTCTTAACCCAAATGGCATTTTAAGAAATTCAAATAAACCAAACGGTGTTATGAAAGCGGTTTTTTGTATGTCTTCATGAGCTATAGGAATGTGATGAAAAGCCCTTACAAGATCAATTTTAGAAAATATAGTTTTCCCATTTAACTGGCCATTAAAATCTTGCAAATAAGGAACTGGATATCTGTCAGGAACTGTTTTGGCATTAAGGGCACGGTAATCCCCACACGGTCTCCATGAACCATCACTTTTTGGTACCATGTGAAGTGGACTAGACCAACAGCTTTTTGAAGGCCTACAAATACCTAAATCAACCATTTTGTGAAATTCGGCCTTTGCTAATGCAAGTTTTTCAGGAGATAAACGCCTAGCTCTTGAGGTCACAGGTTGGCCTGTTGTCTGGATTGAGTGTAAGACTATGTCCTGAGAGATATGGAAGTCAGGGGTTTCTTTAAGTAAATTAGGATATTGAGAGATCAGTTTGGAATATTTCCCGTTTGGATCAAGAACTAAAACAGATTGTTAGGATGAGTGGTTTTGAAATCCTACAACAGACAATTGAGTCCTAGTATCTATTAACCTTTGGTTTTTAATATCAACTAGTAAACCAAAATGTGATAAAAAGTCAGCCCCAATTATCGGCTGTGTCACATTAGCAATTACGAAAGACCAGGAAAATTTCCTTTTTAAGCCCAGATCAAGTTTAATATTACGTTCCCCATATGTTTTAATTACAGAACCATTCGCAGCATATAACTGTCTACTACTTACAGTGAGTTTATCTTTGGTAGCTGGAGGTAGGACGGATATGTCTGCACCTGAATCCACTAGAAACTTCTGACCACAAAGCAAGTTGGTGACAAAAAGGCGGCAGGATTTAAAGCCCCTGTCATCATTAGCCGCATTCAATGACGGGGCAGGAAGTTTTACTGTTGGTAATGCCTGTTTGGTGAGAACAAACATGGTTGAATACATTTCTTTGCATTGTTGCCAAATTTGTAGTGATACCAGCACATTTCACTTTGATTAGGCACCTTCCCTTTTGAAAGATTCCCTCGTTTTGGTGTCGCAGGTACATTCTGTTTGCTTAACTTCATTAGACCATCAATTGATTGAGCTAGATCATTTACCTGTTTTTCTAAGAGTGCTATGCGGTCAGGTGATTGAGCACTAGCCCCTTGAGCACAAACATAAGTATCAGCAGTTGAAACTTCAGCCATTTGGTCTCCAATCTTGGCTAAATCATCTAGTGAATCAGTTTGAGAAGCTGCCAATGCAGTACGAATGTGATTAGGTAAACGTTGCAAAAAAATCACTTTTAAGAAATTGTCAGTTACCTGAGTGCCTGCCAATGTCCTCATCTCACGCAGAAGAGTCGATGGTTTGTTATCTCCGAGGCAAACTTCAGTTGTCAGTTTTTTCAGTTTGATGTGTTCCGAGATCTCATATTCCGCACATATCCTCTTCTTTAAGTCAGAGTAGGGAGTCGAAGATAAAGGTTTGGCGATAAAGTCTGTGAGTTTACTTGCTACTTCAGTGTCTAGCGAGCCCATTACATAATTGTATTTTGTAGTTTCTTTAGAGATTCCGTGTAGAGAAAATTGGCACTCAATTTGGTGAAACCACAACAAAACGTTTTTAGCCCAAAATGGTGGTATTTTCAATGAAACCGGCGATATATTCATCTTGTCTGATGTATCAGGTGGAGATTCTTCTTGAGTACTCATTATTTTATTTCCACAAAAAAAATTTCAGCAGTAAAAATATACTCAGATTCAGAATAAGTTTCTTACGGGGTCACCAATGTACTAGAATAATACCCATTTACAAGTAAAGTTCAACATAATAATAATTATATGTCAGAGATTATAATAAAGTTGTATTGAAGACAGAATAAACAAAACTAAGAAAACAAAAATAAACAGTAACATTAAACATGTGATTAATTAAATTGACAGATAACAAGAAACAGTCTATAAGCAAACTTGCGATAGCCACAGCTGGCAAAATGAGCCATACAATATACAGTGTATATTTATTTATATGTGTGAACTCTTAGAAGTGCATATCCTATTATTATAATTTGTTGAAGTTGAGAATTTTAAATTACGAGAAACTGTTTCAGATTTGGCTATTATCAGTGGAGAAAGGAGGTGTAGCATCTTTAGAATGCGCTGCAGATCTTACACGTCACACCAAACCAGTAAATTGTGTTCGCTTTTCTCCGTCCGGGGAGATTTTGGCTTCTGGAGATGATGGTTAGTAACATTGACATTTGTATTTTAGTTCAAGATTTACTTTGTTAAACTACCAAGTTTATAAAACAGTGAGAATGAACAATTATTTATTTACTTATTCAGTATCTATACACCTTTTCATACAATATATGTACATTGGTTGAGATTTGTCACAAAAATTGTTCTTATGTCTAGTTATAATATAAACTATAGTAAAATAAAAAGAATTCTTTCACAGAATGATACCTTGAAAAATAGAATCTACGCAGGCTTTTTTAGTAATCATCCTGTTAGAACAAATTAAACCATTTATACATCTAGACATTTGCCCCAATGGTGCAGTTCGGAATTCGGAGAGTTGTAGAAGTAGTTAAGCCTACCTAAAATATTGAAAAAGTGACCATTGAAGGATTTTTATCAGGCTCATTTTTGTTACTGTCAGACAATAGTTATACAGAATTATTATAATTCTAAAGAGGAGTTTTTTTTTTTTTTTCGAAAAATGTTGTTTTGTGGCTTAGGTATTGTGTAGAATAGATGCGTTTCATGTGAAATGACAGTGTTAATAATTGTTACTATAGAACAATTCTAAATTTAAAAATATAATTATTGCACAGTGAAAGAAATATTGATTGCTGGAAAAGTCTCCTCCATGAATCCTGGAGACTCTTTTGCATTATGAATGCCTTAAATGATTCACTGGAATTACCCCAAAAAAATATTTCTAAATTTATACCTGGACAATGTTAGGATTGTGTACCATATAATGCTTTGCTGAGCTTGGGAAGTAGCTGGTTGATGTATTCACGGTGTATGAAGCAAGAGTCAACTTCAACACCAAAAAACTGAAAGTTAACAAGCTGAGGTTTGTTGGAGTTTTAATTATGACATTTACAGAAAACCAGTTGTTTAGCTGAAGAAACTTGTTGTTTAATTGAGTTGAAAGTAAATGTGCATCTTTGTAACTTAGTAATTGATGTATCAGTAATGTCTGCGCGGTCGGACATAGCGAACGTTATCCTTGTTGTTATCATGTTTGTATTACCAATGCTGTGTATTTGACTTGTTATTTTGTGCGTGCAGTTATTGATTATCTTGAATACTCGTTTTTTATGACAATTGTGAACTGTTTGGTATTTTTATTTCTCTTATACTGTTTTTAATTTTCTTTTGACTAATAGATTGGTAAAAAAATCACTAAAAATGAACTGTAACGTGTGTCTAAAACTAATAACTAATATAGCCAATGCCGAGATTTGCCGATTGTAAACAATTTTTTCATGCGGCCTGTGTACGTATGAGTAAAAATGATGTAGAAACCTTAACATCGGAAGGACTCACGTGGAAATGCGACCTGTGTGTGTCTAATTGTCGCAGCAGCATGCGTCTGGAAACTCGGGCGGAGCTCGGCACCCTGACATTGGAGGACGTCAAGCAAGCTATGAATGAGATACGCAAGGAACAAAAGAAAATGGCTACGGAGTTCAACACCTCTTATGAGGTATTGAATAGTAAACTGGAAGAAAGTGTAGCAACAATGAAGGATCAAACAACAAAAATTGAAGCTTATTTAGTAAAACCAGATGACCTTACAACTGAAAATACCGCTTTAAGAAACAAAGTTAACGATCTAGAGGCCCATTTGGATGAGATGGAACAATATTCCAGGCGGAATTGTGTGGAGATTTTTGGAATCCATCAGCAGGCGCAAGAGAATGTAGTTGATGTCTTAAAGAAGGTAGGTCAGGCATTAAATATGGTTACAACAGATTCTATGCTCGACACTTCTCATAGACTAGCTAAGAAAAGTGGCGCATTGGACCCTCCTGGAGTCATTGTGAAAGGCGTTTCGATAAACAAGAGTTCCTCCTTAAGAAACGTGAAAAAGCAGCTGTGAACGTAAGCAGCTGTCGACTCGCCACCTGGACCTTCATGAAGATCGACCCATCTATGTTAATGAGTCCCTGGCACCATCCCGTCGACGACTCTTCGTTTGTGCGCGGCAGTTTAAGAAAGAAAACAACTACCGCTACGTGTGGCATCTTTGGGGAAAGATCTATCTAAGAAAAGAAGAGAAAGGACCAGTTACAGTAGTAACGTGCAAGGCTGATCTTAGTAAGTGAAAGTTGTAGTATTAACACTTAACTTTTGTGTTAATTATGACGATGTTTATAATTGCAAATAATATTTTTTACAATGTTATGTAATTTTATTTTTTTTTTTTTTTTTAGTTTCTATTTAATGGATTTTATTATCACTAGAGTAAAAAAAAACTTCTTACATTAAATAATGTCCTTTAATTTAGACTTATTTAGTGAAGTAGATCAAAGTTCAGATTTTACAACTTATTGCAGCAAAATATCCGTAGCTTGAGAAAAAATTTTGATAGTTTATTAGTTGAACTGTCAACGTATTCTAGAACTCCTGAAATAATAGTTCTTACAGAAATTTGGATTAGTAAAAATGAAATTGATTTATATCAAGAATCAAGAATTTTTTATTGTCTTTAAACACAAAATGTGCAATTGACAAAGTCACTAATCTATCTTCACATATAACTTCAATATAACAGCAACAACAACAAAGACAATAACAATAACAGTTTATTCCAAATTACAACTTCAAATTTCAAATTCCAACGTATATATTCAGGCAAATGAGGATTATCGTTCAGTTGGTGTAGCAGTAAACTTACATAAATCCTAGCATAATTGATTCTGATTTAGTACTTATGATCGTGAATCTGAATCTGCTGATGTACTATTCATTAAATTTAATTGCTTTAAGTTAAACTTTGGATTTATTGTTTTATATATATATATATATATATATATATATATATATATATATATATATATATATATATATATATATATATATATATATATATATATATATATAGACTACATCACCACTGCAAATTTATTTGTAGACGAATTAAATGATTTTCTTTTAAAGGATGATGTTAAGGGTTTGAAAAATGTTTTCATCATTGGCGACATTAATATAAACTTATTAGAAATAAATAGTAAAAATATTGATCAGTTTAAGATAACAATGGCAAGTCATAATAACTTTTTTTGTATTAATATATTTTATGATTGACTCTTCCTTCATCCTCTGTATTACCTAGTATTCGAGCCGGCCGTAGTCTTTCCGAAATGAAACGTTAATCCGGCCATTTTGAAATCCGGCTGGCATCCTGGTCCCGAGGTGGGCGGATTTGAGGGCTTCTACTGTACTTCAAATTGCTGAGGGGCTAAAGATTCTCAACTAAAAAGCACCAGCCCCACATCAACGCTTGTTTCTCTTGTTTAATAATACGTCAGACTAATTACACATTTTTATGTTGAATTTTTTCAGAGGCTTGTGTTATTCTTTGGAAGATGAAAAATTCAAATGATCCACCAGAACTCTTTAATAGTGAAGAAGAGGCCTTTAAAGAACAATGGACAAGTGTTAAAGTATTACGAGGCCATTTACAGGTGTGTTTACTGATCACCAATGCTCTCATGAATATATTTAATTTGATTAATTTTAATATACTACACAATTTGAGAAGCTCTATAAAATTTGTGTTACAAAATAATTTGAGTGAATTTCCCCTCTAGGGAATAGGCTATTGCAGCTAGCATTCATGACAAAACCTAGCCCTATGACCTTGTTACTTTTTTTAGCTCCCCTGAAGCCAAAAACTGTTACTTTTAGGAAAAGTTTATTTAAATAATTAACAATAAAACACGAATAATAAAATAAGCTAAAATGGAAAAACTTAGATTTTAATAGCTAAGAAAAATCCTCGCCATTTTAAATCTCTCCCATTTAAAAATGAAGCAATCACTCAGGGGTTAAATTCAAAGTATGGAAAGGTTCCTTTATTTAGGCTACTTTTGTTTGTAGGATATATATGACTTGAGCTGGTCAGCTGATTCCAGAAACTTAATAACAGGTTCTGTGGACAACACTGCTATTTTGTGGGACGTTCCTTCAGGTAAGAATAATCCTTTTGCTGTTTTGATTTCAACACCTGAAACTCATTTCCAACATAATTTTGATGAATCAAACTTCTAATGTCTTTTACTTACTTGTCGGTAGCTTAGTATAAAACAACTTAGTTTGTTTATATGGTTAGTTTTTCTCCCAGGGCAACATTAAAACTGGCTTGTCCTAGTTGGAAAGTTGACATTGGCGTTTGAAGTTTCCTGAACATGGGATAGGTCTTTTGGCTGTCAACCGTGTAAAAGTTACCTTCCCTCATGACTTTAATTTATATATAAATTTGTCTGTTTGAATTAAAGAAAAATACATCTATATTTATAAATGGATGTTGGATGTATTTATAAATGGATATAAGAGGATGTTGGTATACAGGGTGTTCGGAAAAAACGTTTCAGGAATTCAGGAGGTTATTGCCCACATCAAAATGAGCAAAAAAGTTCCTGTAAACATATGTCCTAAAATGCCTCGTTAACCCGCTAGCCGCCATTTTGTTTTTTACACTAAATAATTTTTATTTCGGTAATGGATCATTGTATCAAGTTAATATTTGGCATGAACCTTCATCATAGCAATACCCATTTTCAAGGAAAAGGTTATTTTTTTCCAATGTGTATTTTCAAAATGGCGGCCATTTTAAAATTTTAAACTAAAATATCTCAAAACCGGTAAATTTTATAAAAATTTTACTAGACACAAAAAAGTTGACAAATTTAATTATCTAACCAATGGTACCAAGTTTGTAAGGATCTGACAACAAATAACGGAGTTATTGAGATTTTTCAATTAAAATTACCTTAATTTGCATTAATTACAATGCAAAATCAATGTTTTTATGCAGAAAAATCTCAATAACTCCGTTATTTGTAGTCAGATCCTTACAAACTTGGTACCATTGGTTAGATAATTAAATTCGTCATCTTTTTTGTGTCTAATAAAATTTTTTTTTAATTTACCGGTTTTGAGATATTTTAGTTTAAAATTTTAAAATGGCCGCCATTTTGAAAATACAAATTGGAAAAAAATAAAATTTTTCTTCAAAATGGGTATTGCTATGATAAAGGTGCATGCCAAATATTAACTTGATACAATGATCCATTACGGAAATAAAAATTATTTAGTGTAAAAAACAAAATGGCGGCTAGCGGGTTAACGAAGCATTTTAGGACATATGTTTATATGAACTTTTTTGCTTATTTTGATGTGGGCAATAACCTCCTGAATTTCTGAAACGTTTTTTCCGAACACCCTGTATATATTTATATTTGTGATAAATGGACTCAGAAACCACTGGACCGTTTGCAATGAAACTTGGCATCTATATGAAAAATTTCATGGAGAAAGTTTGTAAGCCATTAGTTTTTTTACAGCCCTTGGGGCTTAGCCCCAGGATCGTCATAAACGTACCCATGTCAGGTCTTTGAATTTGACCTGAGTTGTTTATGAATACAACATATGGCAAAAAAGTTTCTTTGTAATTAATTTTATAATAATAAACAGCTGTTTTCATTTAAAGTATAAGGAAAAGTTCTCATTTAAAGTATTTTTGGGAAATTGGTAATAAAAAACCTAATATCACCTAATATCAGAGAATATCACAGCCTTGTGGCGAGTGAGCGTAGCAAACGAGCAGAACCTGATGGCGAGTGAGCGTAGCCAACAAGCTCACCTGAGGGGCCAAAAATTCCCTATGTTGTCATTGCAAAGCATGCCGGGTAGCAGCTAGTCTTGTATAAAATTATACTGTAATTAGGTAAGGCTGTAAAGATATAATAAAATTTTATAGTAAACAATTAATTGTGATCTTGACCAGTTACATTGGTCATCTTCAGACCCAATCCAAGACCTCTGATGATGAATGGTGTTACAATTTGAAATCAGCCTCCGTTGTACAGGGTGGAAAAAAGTCTGGAAACAGTGTAATAATTTAAAAATTATTTCATGAACAAAACTGAAACTTTGCAAACTTATTATGAGTCTCAAAGTCAACTTCCCTAAAGTACTTATTGACCTTCCAAGGAAATAAGGTCCACAAAGAGTCAGAATAAAATCCAAAATTTAAGCGTAGGGCAGGGTGTATTACGAATTAAAGGTCTCTATTAATAGAGAACAATGATGCAAACCCAACCTTTAAAGGACGGCCGAATAAAAGTGTGCTTTAAAATGATAGCCGCAAACAAAAAATTCAATAACTCCACTGGACCTTTTGAGGTCGGGTTTGTGGCTCAAAATGCAGACCCTTGAAAATGATGTATAATATGAGGTAGGCCAAAGGAGTTTTTTCCAAGACTTCTTTTAGTGGACGTCCCTAATGGAAGTCGTCAGGGAAACTGCATTAGCCTACCTCATATGATGCATAATTTTAAAGGGCTTTGATTTCTGAGTAACTTGCCACAAACAAGACCTCAAAAGGTCGAGTGTATCTGGAGTTATTGAATTTTTGTTTTAAGCTATTTGATTTTAATGCTAAGTTTGATCGCCTGCCATTTTTGACTCGGTCGTCCTTTTAAGGTCGGGTTTATGGCATTGTTCTATATACATAAAGACCTTTAATTTTATGTACATCTTGCCCTATGCCAACATTTAAGATTTTCTTCTGACGCCTTGTGGACAGTCCCCCTTTGAAGGTTTAATTTTGATACAGTAGAACTTTGATAGTTCGACACCTTGTGGACTTGGAGAGTGTCAAAGTATCGAAATGGCAAACTATAGGGAGTATTTGGGAAATTTTAACATACTTTAGAGACTTTATTTTAAACACGACACACTCAGTGGTGCGTATTTTAAGGTGAGTATACATAGGGCATTTATAGGAAACATTAAATTTTAATGACACCATAACTTTGAATTTTAACATAATAAACATTTAAATAATTCCCCATTCTGTTACCTTTGTCAGACTCCAAAATAGACAGTATTGGTCTACTGACATGTTAGGTTGTCACGGACTGTGTCTAACTATTGACTGAACTAAACTATAACCATAACGAAGTCACACACTAAGTTGCTCAAGTGTAATGGGAATATTATTGCAAAATATAAGGATTTCAAAGGAATTTCATCGCCTAACATTGTAGAAGTAGATTATATTACAAAAAAGATTGTACTTATCTACCCTTAGATTTAAAAAAAAAAATATGTTGTTATAGGGAAAAACCTCGGTATCTTGACGGAACACAAAGGATTCGTCCAGGGTGTGACATGGGATCCATGTGGTCAATATGTAGCCACCATGAGCAGTGACAGGTATAAGTTTTAGCATATCCAAAACTAAATAGTTTTGTCATGATGCATAGGAGAGAGTGGGGTAACATGGTACGGCAGGACAATACCGTACAACGTATTTTTGATCCAATGGAGGATGTAGTGAGCGCTAGGAAGTGCTGCTTCTTTGGGTAAGGAATGTAAAACAGATAGTTGGGGAGCTTCTACCTTAACGCATTTGTGTGACGGAAGTTTTTATTGTTTGTCAACATTTCTTAAAAGTTTTAGCGACTAGGCCTAACTTTAACTGAAATTAGTCAAACATGCTATTAGTTTCTATATCCTAACTAGTGGTTTTGAATAGCCTATATCTTGGGCTATTTTTTAATACCGAACATAGGTCCTGAAGTATTCTTATTTTAGGTAAGGGTTGAAAATTCTGCGTCATGTTTCTGGAGAAATTCTTTACAGCTTGCTTGGGGCAATATTGTGCAAATGCAATATTAAGAAGAGGACTTGTGTTTTACTATAAGCTAATTTACTAGGTTTTCTTATTTGAATGATACAATAAAATAATTTATGTAATATTGTCATGTTTAGAAGAGGAACATTTGTTTGATCTTTTTTGTTTTATGTTAGCCGATTTTTATTATCAATAAGAAAAGGTACCGTATTCAAGCATTGTTTTACCTATAGTAGCTAATATTTTTTATTTATGACAATAATAAGGTAAAACTTTAAATTCATTTTTTTTTTTTTTTTGTCATACTTAAAAATTTTGTGCAATGTCGTGGGGTTATCTGGTGCATGGTATTGCCCCGGCACTCGGGTCACTACCCTACGGTGAAAAAGATTTTTTTTAATGGGCTTAACACTCAAAGTTAGTGAAAAATTCCAAATTTGAAGAAAAGAATTAATGATTATTTAAATTTCCTTCAAAATGAAATGGTTGCCTCTTTCATTTAATTTTTCAAATATGCCCAGTCTAATACTTTAATACTTTTCATTCTAATCCCACTCTCCTCTACCCTTACCATCACGGAAAACAGTGGCAGGTAAAACAAATGTTTGTCAAAAGCCATTTGAAAGTTATAGGCTTTTCTTTTTACAAGTAAAAGCTGAGACCAATATTTTCAGTAATTTGGAATCTATATTAATAAAATTAGAGTTTTGTCTGTACGTTGCTTAGAATTTTTAAATTTTTGGTTATTTTTACTTTTTATGCATCGCAGAATCCAAAATCGGTGTCATCTAAATTTCTTTCCCTCTATCTGTCTGTCTCTCTCTCTCTGTCATTCTGTCTGTAACGCTCATGGGTCCTATTTTGTCCTCTTTTCACTGGATAACGACTTTACCTAAGGGTCTAAATTTTTTTCATATCATAGACTAGAGTGGTGTGAAGGTTCATTACAACTTTAATTGACTTAGTGACCTTAGGGCTTTGCCCCATAGTATGTCAAAATAGCCAAGTTGTGCTAAAATACCAATCTTTAATCTCTTTTCACACAAGGGCTTTAGTAAATGATATGAACATTTTTATTATTGTTAAATGTTGCAATTAGAACGATTTTAGCTGCTCTAAAGCATCGTTCGTCAAAAAGGCTCTGCCTTATAGTGAAAGAAATATTCAATGTTAATCTTATGGGAATATTTCATTCTACCTTTTTTATCTATGCTCTTTAATCAGCTGGATTAGACAGTTTGTCATTCTCACCACAGATGGCAACACATAACATTTTAAATACAGACTCTTTCATATCTAACCCTTTAACTTTTCACTGGCCTAAATACAGTGAATAAAGTCAACTAATTCTTGGTTCTAAATAAAGGGGTCAGTGGATGAAGGGGGTATGTAACATTTTGGTGAATTTTTGGATTTTCGCATGGATGAAGGTTGTATGTGACAACTTAAATTTTGGCACTTACCCTAGCTCTCTAACTCCTGTTGCTATGGAGATAGCAATAGGATAAAGGAGGTATGTGCCAGTGATGGGGAGTAGCGCGCTACTTGTAGCGCGCTACTGTAGCGCCGCTACTTTTTTAGTAGCGTAAGTGTAGCTCCGCTACTTTTGAAAATAAGTAGCTTGTAGCTGTAGCGAGCTACATTTTTAAAGTAGTTGTAGCGGACTATTTAGCTACTTTACTCGCTACTTTGGTTTCAATAAAACATAATAATTGTGTTTACATTTCATCGTTCATGGCTTCCAAACAATTATGTTACGTTTTTCGCTCGTTGGAATTGAGGATTATTTTCCATTGCCACCACCAGACGCTCCAATTGAGTACTAACATAACCACAAAATGACAATCACCAGTCTTGTTCTCTTTTGTGTTTGTTGACCACTAGACGCGCTAGTAGTATTCATAGTCAATGCTACTACTATGCACCTATATTATAGAATAGAAACTAAACTGCTGCATTATGCTTGCGCACCATCAGGATCGCTCAGGTCAGGAATTAAGGAACGGAATGTTTACAATAACGAGAGAGAGAGAAACGACGCGACATCAACAAATTCAAATAAATAGCCAATTGTTACTACTGGCATAACGACTCAACAACATAACCTCAACCACCTTGATTGATGTTAGATGTTAATGTGAACGTTTGTCATACTTCCCGAACTCTTGTAAATTTGTACTTAATACTTTACAGAGTGCTTCATACTTATATTCTGTTTCTGTAGTATCTAATCTAACAATCGACATCATGGCAATTAGTAGGCCTAAAAGCGAGATTTAGCGACAAAACTGTATAAGCTAGTTCTTGTGTGCATACGCCACCATTAACCCTACCGTGGCCGGTCTAAGAAAAAAAAATGTTATAAACCTGTGAAGATAACTTAATAAATATTGTTGTTTACATCTTTGATCTAAGTCTTTTTTTTCGACAATTTATATTTTCATACGACTATTCTGCTTACATTATCTAGGCTCCATAAGAGTCACAAATTATTATATTAAAATGAAAATACATCTAAACACAATACCAAAAAAAGGTAAAGGCCTATATTAAAAAAAAAAAAAACTTAATTTTACTTTTAAGTGGGAAAATTGGGTAGTTATACATCACAAGAGAAAAACACGACCAAATTGCGAAAGTAGCAAAGTAGCTTAAATTGTAACGAGCTACTTTTTAATTGTAGCTGTAGCTGTAGCTAGCTACTTTTTTGAAAATGTAGCTGTAGCTGTAGCTAAGCTACTTTTTTGGAAAAGTAGCTGTAGCTGTAGCTAGCTACTTTTAAAAAGTAGCTTCCCCAACACTGGTATGTGCACACTAATAAATAATATTGTAGTGGAAGAAAGTGGTATGTTACACTTTAACTGTGCACTTACCTCCTTCATCCACTTTATAAACTAATGTTACATACACCTTTCTTCCACTACACTGAATTCATCATCGCTGGTAGTACCAGCACATAATCAATGAATATGAGTCTTAAAAACATTCAATGATAGTATAGTTATGTAAAGTGTTTTTTTTCACGCTGATTAAATCGTATTGTGTTGCAGTATGCATGGGTTTTATCTTAAACCACACTGCTACTTACCCCCTTCTTCCAAATTCGGGTCTTTTTTGGAATGTCCCCGCATTTTTTAACAATTTTCTATTGAGTTCCCACATAATGGAAATGGTTAAGACACGACTGGTAGTCAAGTGGGAAGTTATTTTATCGTGATCGTTATCAGTAAGATTATCTTTGGGTCCTTCACCTGCTTATCGGTAGGCTGATAAAAGATTGCGCGCTCGGCTTACATATTCAGTCATCATGTTTCTAGTTTATAATATCTTGCAGTACATTCCTTAGACATGTTGAAGGCAATAGAAAATTGTTTAAAAATGCGGGGACATTCCAACCTAACCTAACCTAACTTAACCTAATCTAACCTAACCTAACTGATCCGCGGCTCTTCCGGCGGGTCAGTCGCGGGATAGCTGTGGGACGGCCTAGGTTAGGTTAGGTGTCTTAACCATTTCCATTATGTGGGAACTCAATAGAAAATTGTTAAAAATGCGGGGACATTCCAAAAAAGACCCCCATATTCAATAAGCGATTCATATAATTTTTATTGGAAAAAGGTGGTATGTATGTTTGTTTATTAATAAAATATAAAAAATAATAAATTTCAAACATATTTTTACTGCAGCGAAAAACTGTGACATATAGCCGTACAATACTAAAATTTCAACCATTTCCAAGCAATAATCAAAAAGTTCTAACATTAAAACTTTGAGGCCAAATATCTCAAAACTAGGTTTTTGTTACATACCCCCTTCATCCACTGACCCCTTCAAATATGAATATTAAAATAATTTATGGAAATTACTACAAAACGAGTTTTGACCCTTAAACCTTAAAATGTTTCTTATTATCATTACAAACTAATTTTAGTTCCCAATTTAGCTTTCATTGCACATTCTGACAAAAAGAGGTGTATTTCATCAAACACAATATGTAGTTAAAACCAATGAGGTTTATAAATTGCTCAATCTTTCAAGTAGTTTGGGTATAGTTGGGGCAATATTAATGTGCAAGAACTTAATGAGTAGGGTTCTTATGAAGAAGTGAGAAAGTCGCTCAAAAAACTCTCATAGTACCACTGTAATTTTCATTCAAGGATCATGCTGATTCGTTGAATGGAATCAGGTGGTTTAAGAACATATTTGCAGATGTTTGTTATTGTTTTTTATTTTGTGTAAACAAACAAAATATACTTATTTTGACATTTAGAAGGTAAAAAGAGTGCTTCCCGTGGCAATAAGGAAAAGTAATCCCACCATCAATGCTTAATTTTTCTCCGTTTTTGACATAACTTTTTAACATGGGATGTCACTATTTATTCGGTTTTGTATACATTGGCAACACATGAGGTTTTAGGTAAAAAGGTAAAGTCTAAAGACAAAAAAATTGAATTAAGTAAACCTAATATCTACACTGTGGTGCGGTGCCTATACGTTACTGACAGATGTTGTGTTGTTTTACTTGGTTTAGGAATTAAAATTTTAACTAATTTTGAATTTAGATTTAATATTGTACATGTCTCTACATATCTTTCATGGGTAGAACAAGATGCAGGGGTGGAATGCATTGGATTTGGCATATAGCTATCGTCACATCCAATCAAGGATTCAATATTAGATTTCATAATAATCTATAATATTTTTCAAGTCTGAGTTTTCTTAAATCGTCTATGAGTTTATATTCATAGAACTATAAAGTAAATCACCAATACGAATATAAATGTTTAATCAAACTGCAACAAAATCATTTAGAAATTATTCTCTTTTATAGAAATAACTTCTAGACTAAATGAGAAATGGATTTAACAAGATTTTGACAAATGTACCTGGTAGCTATTAAGCTTGATATCTAGATACGTTAGAATGAACCAACTGAAGGTTATATGTTGAATTTTTGAAATCACTAATATCATTCGTTTAATAAACTGTACACACACCCCGTGCGAAGAACGGGTAAACAGCTAGTATTTTATAATAAATTGTGGTTAAGATCCAAAATGGTGGAAAAATTGGTCCCTCAACATCATTTTTAAGTTTCAAGGAAAACTACAAAAAATCACTGATTTAATTTCTGTATACTAGTAGTAAATTATAAATAAATAAATTAATTCATATATCTTCAAAGTGTGACATTCAAAATTGTCTTCCACATACAATAAGTCGTTTTTGAAGAGAGGATGTATTAGTGTAGGTTTTAATTTAGGAATTAAAATTTTAACTAATTTTGAATTTAGATTTAATATTGTACATGTCTCTACATATCTTTCATGGGTAGAACAAGATGCAGGGGTGGAATACATTGGATTTGGCATATAGCTATCGTCACATCCAATCAAGGATTCAATATTAGATTTCATAATAATCTATAATATTTTTCAAGTCTGAGTTTTCTTAAATCGTCTATGAGTTTATACTCATAGAACTATAAAGTAAATCACCATACGAATATAAATGTTTAATCAAACTGCAACAAAATCATTAATAGAAATAACTTCTAGACTAAATGAGAAATGGATTTAACAAGATTTTGACAAATGTACCTGGTAGCTATTAAACTTGATATCTAGATACGTTAGAATGAACCAACTGAAGGTTATATGTTGAATTTTTGAAATCACTAATATCATTCGTTTAATAAACTGTACACACACCCCGTGCGAAGAACGGGTAAACAGCTAGTATTTTATAATAAATTGTGGTTAAGATCCAAAATGGTGGAAAAATTTTATATGTTATATGTTGAATTTTTGAAATCACTAATATCATTCGTTTAATAAACTGTACACACACCCCGTGCGAAGAACGGGTAAACAGCTAGTATTTTATAATAAATTGTGGTTAAGATCCAAAATGGTGGAAAAATTGGTCCCTCAACATCATTTTTAAGTTTCAAGGAAAACTACAAAAAATCACTGATTTAATTTCTGTATACTAGTAGTAAATTATAAATAAATAAATTAATTAACATATCTTCAAAGTGTGACATTCAAAATTGTCTTCCACATACAATAAGTCGTTTTTGAAGAGAGGATGTATTAGTGTAGGTTCCCGCTCTCAGTTGAAAATTTATTTTTCTATTTTATTTCAATCCTAGTTGTTATACTATAGGGGCTATCTAGAATGTGATAGACGTTTAAACTAATTAAAATGAACATTTAAAATAAGAAAGTTAATAAAATGTAATTTTTGTTATATTAATTTTGAAGGTCAACTCTTAGGCTATTTTTGTAAATAGTCACCATTTAAATTAGGACATTAATATAACATGGTAATAGCTTTTCAACACCTTTTTTAGTTGAAATGTGCTACCAAAGAGTGCAACTACGGTACTGGTTTTTTATTGTTAAGAAAAAATCTAGTGGCTGAAATAACCAATTCTTGACCCTGACTAGCAAATATTATATTAGGTACTCCTGGGTAGTCTGTTTGTAGTGTCCCCTTTTATTGTGGCAAGTCCAGCTTTCAAATACTGCTGAATGAGTATCAAGTCAAATTGCTTGCTTTGCTAGTCCAGTATTCAACTTGTCACATTACTAGACAAAAATTGAGCTTAATGGAGGATGGTTGAAAATATCCCATCCAAAACCATCCAGGAGCTCTTGAGTAAGGTTAGCCATGTATAAAGAGTTTTATTGTGAATACACAAAAATTTATTGCTTAGTTTTTCCCAATGTATTTTTTATATCTTGGTTCTTACATTTATTGGTTTTCATTTATTCTATACATTTTTTTTAGTTTTCTTACATAAATAAACTTAATATTAATTTCTTAATTAGGTCAATTTTTCTTGCAACGTGCAACGCAGCAGACGCACAGCCTATGTCTGCTGATTTCCTGGGCCTCACAAGTACAAGTATAATTTTAACAGTTTATATTTATTTTAAAAAGTTGTATTTTGTAAGCTGTCGTTTTTTTTGGAAATAAACTTTCATTCATTCATTCATTCATTCATTCTTTATTTTTGAATTTTTTGTAACATCCTTGTAAATTTATTGTTATAACAATACCTAATGATAAATTTCAATTGTTTTTGGAATTTTTTGGCATGTCTGTAAACTTAAGTTTGCATTTCACAACTGGCGGAAATTTCTATTATGCGTTCATTTTAACGCGTAGTAGGTACAATGTGCATACTACCGTGGTTAGTAGCGTACTGAGTGAAGGAAAGGAACATTAACACCAAAAGCGGTGGCACTAGCCCGACAGTGGCCGTGTCAGGCCAAAATGTCTGATAATTTTGGTTTGCTCTTGTAATTGTCTCGTGTTCTTATTTGTTTGGTAGACCTATGTGTTATTGTGATGGATTGAACTTGACTTTAACTTATAGATTCCAATGTATTGTTTTATCGATTAAAGTTGATATAATTAGAAAAGTGGAAGATATAATCTCTAATTCATCCAAACCTACATTTTTTTTAGAGTGTGCCGAGTGTACAATACAGCCTCACGAAGAGTTGTGTCCAAGATGTACAAGGGCCACCTCCCCGGACGGCCCCAGGACCCGGAGGCCAAGCCCGCCCACTTCTTCCACGATGACACTCTCAAGTCCTTCTTCCGCAGGCTCACTTTCACTCCTGACGGCCAACTGCTCGTTGTTCCCTCAGGGCTTGTCGAGGAGCCGGACAAGAAACCTACACACTCCACTATCGTTTTCCACAGGAACTGCCTTCAAAAGTTGGTCCTAAGTTATCAAGAATAATAATAAAGCATTAATGTATAGATACTGAAAAGTGTAATCAATATAACATTTATCGTGTCTGTTTGCTGCTCTTAAATGTATGACATTTAAAATTATCTTGACAAGTTTTATTTTTTGAAACAAAAAAATTAGACAGGGTACTTTAAAAGCTACAAAAGCGTATGTAAGTTATTTTTGGCTTCTGTAGATTCTTTGCTACAACAAATTTAACCAGAATTTTGAAGAAAACCCTTATTTAAATTAACATTTGTAATCGTTAAGATTTTGAAGATCTTAAATATTTATTTGAAAAATTCTTGTTTTAATTTCTTTTTTCTCATTCAGGTTTTCTAATTGTAAGACAACGCTGAAGTAGTTATATCACTATAACACTATTTTGAGACAGGGACCTCACATAGTGGGTGTTTCTTGAGTTAACAGCTAGACGTGACGGTTTCTCGCGTGACTACGTGATGACGTGACGGAGAGTGATCATCGACCGCTCGATATGTCACCAGTCATCACTGGCACACTCATCACGTAGCGGGCAATAAATAATCGATCGAGCCAAAACAAAAACACTTAGCAGCAGAACGACGAGTGGCTCGCCTTAAGAGGATTGCGGGCTTCAACGTGAACAACGCTCCGAAATAAACAAGATCGTAAAAGTGTGGATTAGTAGTAGGTGTCAAGTGATAAAGCCTCGCTTTGTTGTGACTCATTTAAATGGGAGCTTCATTGATTTAGCAATCCTTTTAAACTAAGAGGGTGACTAAAGTGTATTGAGCTTTTGTCCAAATTAATTATTGTAGGATTTATGTTTGTATTCCATTGCCTTATTTTATTGCACATGTTCCAGACCTGTAATGTACCTTCCGTCACTGAGCCAGTACAGTGTGGCTGTCCGCTGTTGTCCCGTGTACTTCACTCTGCGCCAGATGGATTCGCCGCCGCTGATCGATTTGCCATATCGGATGGTCATGGCTGTTGCCACTCAGTCCAGTGTGATACTGTATGACACCCAGCATGCAGCTCCGTTCGCCTTGATTGCAAACATCCACTACACTCGCCTAACGGACCTGTCTTGGTAAACACATTTCTGATAGTTCACACAAACTAATGAGATGAAAATTTGTTTAATGTGAACCAGGAAACATTTGAGCATATACTTAACACATCAATACCTCCTTAACTATTCACAGTTACATGCAAATTTAAAGTTCTTTACACCATTTGGTGGACCTGCTAGCCACACAGCTATTTGTGTATGAAAATGTAAGACTAAAATCAAAAATAAAATAAATAAATAATTGTGACTGATTAAAAATAAATCAATATGGAAGTACCATGCCGCATCCATTGTGGTTAGATTATTTTCATTTTGGTCCCTTAACAGAACATTAATTTACACTTTATACCAAAAATTTCATAATATTTTTTGAGAAAAAAATTTGGATTTGTTTCAGTATAACAAATTTTATTGGTCCATCCAAATTATAGCTTTTTATGTTAAAATCTTTTTTTAGTTTTGACTTAAACATTGTCATTTATCACTTGAAACCATATTCCATCTTGACTTAAATTCAGTGCCAACCTCAGCCAATGGCCTTAATCCTGCAGTGGTGACGTGATTTTGTTGCTTCAACTGGTGTCGTCGGTCTGGGAAAAAAATTGTACATATTTTTTTATGTGTTCTAAATATCAAAACTTTTTTTGGAGAAAATTTACTTAAGAATATTAGAGTACTAGGAAGATTAAAACAGGGTAGTTTGAGTAAAAACACATTTAGAAGGGGAACAAAAAAAATTATTGTAGTGCATGTTTTTTCCAAAACTTGAAATATTGAAAATATTGTAATTTTCAATTAAATCTAAAACCAAATATTTGTGCAATTTTTATAATTACAAAGTGGAACCTAACCTAACCTAACCAAAGTTAAATTTACAAAATAAACAATTTATTTAATCGTTTTTCGAGAAACGAGATTTGAAAAGTACCAAAAAAATTTTATTTTAGTGAATACACCAAGTGTACTATAAGTCCCTATTTTGGTGACGGCGGTCCGTGAGACCGTAAATTATTGAATCTTTATATAACTAGCAAAAAAGAATGTCTAAAGGTTTATAAAATTTATTCTACGATAAATCCATATGCCCGGGATACTTTTTTCTTTTGAAGTCCCTAAAAGCCAAAAACATATTCGTTCAAATTTTCATAAATGTATACATATATATATATATATATTAAGGATTATTGTGAGGGACAGGATAAGCAAGCTTACCTTAGAAAGTGAAGGCATCCTGCATCAAGTGTGTGTGTGTGTGTGTGTGTGTGTGTGTGTGGACGGAAACTCCAACTTTGGTGAAATTTGGTTTAGAGGTGTAGAGCAGCGTTCATCAAGTTAAGTTAAAAAACCAGCATGATCGGCATAGGAACCCTATGCCCTATGCCAACATTTTAGGGGTTCAAAAAGGGTCAACTAAAGGTTTTTAGTATTTTTGACCACAATTTTGAAACTTCAACAATTTTAGTGTAGACCATTTAAAAGAACTCAAAAAAATTTAACAATTAATTATTTTGAATTTTTAACCTAGCTTAACAGATAACGGAGAAAATTCAAAATTCGGTTTTCTTTAGTGATTTTTCTGGCCAAGCCAAGAAAAAAAAAATTGACAATAATTTATTTGGTCAAAATACCAGGTTTTATATTCCCAAAAGGCCATTTTTTGACCATCAACAAATGAAAAAAGAATAACACGAAATAAACAGTTAGGGGAAAAAATTAGTTCCCCTAATTATTACTAGGGATGTGTCGGTACCTAAAGTCGGTTCTCGGTACCACCGGTTCTTGGCAAAAGTACCGGTACCGAGAACCGATGTCAAAATCTTTTTACCTCGGTACCGGTACCTCGGTCTGTTTACAATAAAATTAACTGAAACTAAACGCGCCCGTCCACAGTTTTCTTGGAAATTAACTAGGGATGGACGAGATTGGATTTTCAGTTCGAGACGAGACGAGACGAGAATTTTTAATTCTCAAATAATTTCGAGACGAGATCGAGACGAGATTTTTCCTCTCATACATTACGAGAAATGTGTGTTCGAGATTTTAATCTGATTTTGTAACATGGTTAATCCTGATTAATGTGAGGGAACAAATATTTCATTGTAAATTGCTGATTATGTTAATAAACTGAAGTTAAAAAAGTCACTTTCTTAACAAAAGGTCTAGGCCTATAAAGGAATGTACCCAATAAAAAGTTTGAGAGATATAGGCTCACCATAAACCCTAGCGACCTATGTTTAATAAAACATAAAAAGAGAATCCTCTGTTACAGTTACTTACTTCACTTTTCACATTCATGTTTCACACTTTTCACTATTAACCTACTTTAAAATGTTTCCAAATAAGAGCTTTTCCTCACTCACAGATTTGTAATAGGCATAGGCCTACTAATTTTGAATCACAAGCCTAGAGGCCGGGAGGTTAACGAGAAATAACTTTTAATTGCAGGATTTTAATTTTAATTTTCAACTGTCTTCTTATTTGTCTTTGTCCATAAGACAATCTTCAGCTATCATTTTGTTTGCTATTCATTTTCATTTCTCCAAACTATTCAAGTCCTGTATACTTAACTTTCACTGCTTTCAAATTCATGTAATTCCCTCGAATTGTTGTCTGCTAGTGGTAAGGTTTTTATTTATTTGCTCCTAACTGAATAAAGGGCAAGCATTAGTGTAGCCATGAAGCCTGTATGGTTCTGGTAAGACCATTGATTTTCTATGTATTCAACACAACCTATTTATTGCTGTTCAACAATTATTATTGTTAATAGGCCTATTCAGTTTTTTTTAGTATCCAAACCTTGAAATAAAATCAACCATCAGCCGATTTTAAGCATTTATGGCTTAAAATAGCTGAACTCTGCTAAGAGTGTGAAAGGAAATTAAATTCTGTATTGCGTGGGATATTTGAGGTTAGCCATTATTCAACCTCATTGGCTATCTTGTCATTCATCTGATTGTCACTACTATTCTTACTGCTAATGTCAAAACAGCTCTTAAATTTGTCAAAAATTATTTGAATCAGTTTTAAATAATCGTCTTGAAGCAATCAAATGTCAAATAATGATTGTTTATTGTTTATAAAGTTTTCCCAATGTTCTAAAGATTTATCAAACAAATTAATTATTTTATAAATCAGAAGCTATGTTGACTCCGCCCACTACTGTTGATCGTCAGTACTACTAACAGTCCGTGCAGATGCAGCCGTAGAGCCGTCTCCAGTTCAGTCTAAATCTTGGAAGTCCAACTGTAGTTTAACTGTTTATGATGGCAATTTAAGTTTAAAGTTGTGAGGAGGATAGGAAAATAAAACACTTCACATTGCTTCAAAATAATTTATTTTGCAGTATTAAATTCGTAGATTATTTATACCCGTTTTTATCGTTATTCACAAATTATTTCTCGTCTCGAAAAATCTCGATCAAAATAAAATCTCGTCTCGGTTAACGAGATTAAAAATTTCTCGAAAATTTCTCGTAATTTCGAGACCCGTCCATCCCTAAAATTAACAATGCGATTGTAATTTGAGACGACCAGGTAGACTGATAAAACGTGATAAAAACTCCGATGTCTTATATTATCAACAAGTTATTGTTCTGTCTGTCCGGCGCATGGATGACGGGGAGGGGGGGCAGCGCGCGATGGTCCGCCACAACAATTGACTGATAAGATAACCACTCACTATAAGATAACTCACTGATAAGATGACTGGTAAGGTACAGTTACCTTATCGCCTATATCCCGAATTATTTGTCCAACAAAAACAAATTATGGATAATTTTTCATCTAATGTTTACAAATAGATAGAAATATAATCGAGGTCAATGATTTTTGGTTGAAAAAAATAGTTCATTATTTTGTTTCAATATTATTTTACTGAATTAAAACTAAAAACAGTTATCTAAACAAAATGCATTTATACCGAACAATAGTTGTTTACGTGGCCGGCGATCTCGCTAACAAGGAAAACGCGGCGCAAAAACCCGGCACATTCCGTGAACGCCGGCCGCCGGAGACGATCTATTGTTCAGCTTATCTATTGTTCGACGTCCGGCAGTAATTTATTCATGAGGGGTGTTTTTTGCTCCTAGTACCAATTGCTACTTTTTGAACCACTTGCCATAGAAAGCTAAGAGATGGCTCGTTTGATTCGTCTAATTCTCACAAATTAAATAAAGCGTCAACTAAAGTTGTGTGACTTTTCATTCAAAATTAGAAAAGCATTGTTGTTAAGTAAATCATTCTATAATACAATTACTGTTTTATAATGTGAAAAGCATCTTGTTATAATTTAATATTATTTTTTAACCAAAAACTTCAAACCCCATTAATTAAATTTCAAGAATGAAATATAACAAATACATTATAATTAAAACAGATAGTAGTTGGAGAATTAACAATTAAAAATAAAAATACTTTTCAGCCCAACTCGTTTTTGGTCTGGGACTTAAGGGTAATGATTTTTTACCAGGCCCAACCCGAAGTGTGAGTGTTAAAAGTTGGCCTGCGGAGCCCTAGATATGTTACTGTACATTAAAAAATTATTATAAAACAAACATTTTATTATTTTTTATCATTTTTAGTCAAATAAACTTTTGATGATTTCTCATACACACCCCAATACTGTCCCTTCCTTAATTGTCACTCAATCCTTATTCTTTTACTTGCATGTGTTGTTTAATTTAATCCCTAAATTCTCACTTCTTTTGAAATATCACTTCAATATACAAATTTTTTTTTCATATTTCCTATTATATTAACCTCATAAAAAAAATGAGTACTTGGTACCGGTACCGAGAACCGAGAACCGATCCTTTAAAAGAACCGGTACCGGTACCGACTTTGAAATTTTGGTACCGACACATCACTAATTATTACTAATTATTATTAAAAATAATATAATTATTATAATTATTAAAAAGTTAATTACTCATATGAGGATTTCCGGGTAAATTTTAAATTCATTATTTTTTTGCCGTCAAACTTCAATAGGATGAGTAAACAGCTCTTACAGTTGACTGAACATTGAGGTAGACAAAAAACTAAAAGAGACTATATCTCTATTGTTAAGAATCTGGCAGGCACTGGAATGGGAAGGAGGGTGAGGGGGAGGGTTAAATTCCGCGTGGGGCAAGGGGGCAGGGTGAGGGGGAAGGTTTTGCTGGATGAGGGAGGAGGGGGGGATCGCTCGGTATGATTTATTCAAGATCCGTCTCTAAAATAATTTTGTACAAAAATAAATGGCTTATTTTTTTGTCTGTACAAATTGGGAAAAAAGTTAACTGAAATTGTAGACACCCCATTGTTCAAAATTTATGTTAGTTAATGAATTCCTGGTAGGCTAGTAAATTTATAACTTTGTCAAATAAAACTTATGTCACTTCACCAAACTTTTCATTAAATGCATTTAGCGTAATACAAAACAAAATTACTTAGGGGATTAGAGCGATAATCAAGCACTGAACTAGAAACAAAACAAAACCCCACCTTTTTTGGTTTCTACTTTAGAACATCCTTTTGCCAGGCGAGCGAGCAGTGTTTGAGTGTGTTTGTGAGTGTATGAGCGTGTGTGCGTGCGAGAGTGTGTGCATGTGAGAGTGTGCGTGTGTCTCCACCTTGAGTCAAGGTCATTACCCCACTCCTATTGTGTCGTAGACCCCGCTCCTCCCTGCCATGCTCTTCCCTCCTTGAATGACCCCGTGTATGACGTGTATAAATTGCCGTTTTTTCTCTGCTTTTTCGCATCAAGTAATAAAATCAAATAACTGTTAGTACATAGCTTACTTCTTAAGGCATTTTTTTGGGGCGGGATTGTTGCTTCTGAAACCATTTTCAGCTCGACCACTCTAATAGTTTTGCAATAACCTCGAGCTGAGCCGAATAGTGCTACTATTCGACCACTCGAGTACTCGCACACCCCTAGTTTTCTTATAGGAACAACAAATCCCTCTATCTCAATTTTTCTTTCCATAACTTGATAAAATTTGGTATGTACATTCACTAGGTAGGTAGAGTATAACTTATATTTGCTTACAACACCCATTTGGCGGCAAACCTACGTACTCACCCCCATGGGTTTTATGGGGAAAATAGTAAATACCAGATTTTGATACAATTTAGCATGTACCTGCACTGAGAAGGAATTATCGTCTATTTGCTTACAACACCCTCATGGCAGCAAGCCTTCATCCTCATTCCCATGGTGTATACGAGGAAAATAAAAAATACCGAGTTTTGTTGGAAATTCGCTAAGTACGCAGGACTGCTGCGACGGGGGTATTTATGTACTTGTAAAGTTATATCAATCGTATGAACGTGTGACGGCGGTCCAACAGACCGGAAATTAGCGTGGCGAGAACACGAGTGGTGACGTCGGTGCACCAGACCGCTCATGTTTTTACAACAACAAATGCTTTATTTTTTGAGGCAAAGTTAGGACTATATAGTCCTCTCTACCACTTAACCTCAGTTTATAATACAAGAATTTGGTAACTTAAGTAAAAAATAATCAAAAGAAATATTAAAATATAAAAGACATAATAAGACTAAGGAAATTTTTGGCAAAAATACAACAAAATTTAGTTTCAAACAATTACCATTTCAAACTTTAATTTTTAAATACAATTTTATATATGCTAAACAATTTATTTCAGAAATAATTTTAATTTGAAAGTATATTAAATAGTTTATGTGTAATTTTAATTTTGTTATATCCCCCACGAATCAACCGAAAGCAACCACTTCAACGATGCCCCAAAACGAGCACGACTGTCAATATTTCTTATATCAGCTGGCAAAGCATAACTAAGTTTTTAGTGACTTAGGTGTACGAAACCGCTCATCGCTGCTCTGTACCACTACCTAACCTCAAAATTACACCCCGGCAGCTGATGGCACACTGAATTGAGTTTGTTGCGTAGCTTGTGATAGTGAACACAACCTATCGGCTAATTGGTAGATTAAGGCTGAAATTTGGATTAGAGTCTGTGCGTCACTACTGCAGGGTTAAACATTTACAAAATTTAAACAGGCTTGTATTGAATTGAGTGATTGTTATTTTTTTTTTATAGGTCAAGCGATGGAAGAGTGCTTGTTGTTTCATCTACTGATGGATATTGTTCAGTAATAACATTTGCTGAGAATGAGCTAGGCACAGTCTATACTGAAGAAAACATTCAGCAAACTGACAAAACTCCATCCAAGTCCAAAACTTCAAATGAGTCCCAATTCAAAACACCCAATCCAAAATCTGAGAATGCTTTTAACATAACAGAAGATGCAAATTTGTCTTTCGAGGAAAGTGGAAAGAAAGCTGGTGATAGTTTTGTTAAAGATGCTAACAAACAAGATGATTTGATAACAAAAAGCGCTTCCAGTGAAAATAAAGAAACTCCTATGGAGGTTGATGATTTTAGCTTAGTTTATGAGGGAACAGTTGGTGAACCTGTGTTAGAATCTAAAGGCCCATCATCAACTGAAGAAGTTGATAAAAAAGAAAAACCTACAAACTCAGTTGATTCAACAACGGAACCGAAGGATTCTGGTTGTGAAGTTGAAGAAAATGTAAAAATCTGTGATAAACCTTCAAACATTGTTACAGTAACAAATTCAGAAAACAAGTTTGGAGAAACTAATCCAAAATCAAGCGGAGAACTTGAAAACAAAGAATCTCCTAAGAAAGTAGGTGAGCCGACACAGAGTATGCAAGATGAGGCCCTAACGTCCCCCAAGGCTGCAGTCCGCGTCACTCCTGGCAGCAACAATAAGAAAACTCCTCGCAGAGTCCAACTCATCACACTGTCTAGTCCTAAGAGTAAAAAGAAGTTACTTGATTGATTAAATATGTTATTCGTTGTACATAATTTTATAATACATTTTTATTGCTTTAACTACTCTAGTTTTACTTTCCTTCTGCATAGTGTTACAATACATACAACTGATCTCTATTATACTCAATTATTGGGCACTACCCACCTCCAGGTTTGTGGAGACTGTCAGCAGAAGAGTGAAGATATCAAGAAATCCTCTTGTCAGATAACTAAAATTTGATATAAGACACAAAACACAAACACATTGTTTTTCTTCATCCTATCTATAAGCTTCATTTGCAATTCCTCAATAACTTACAAATTATTTGTTGCTCAATAATGAATTTCAATAGTTTAACTTGATGAATCGTGTGGTTTAAAAGTATTTCACTTGCTTCATTTAAAAATTTTGTAGAAAAATTGTCGTGTAGGGCGAGATTTGACCAACAGACCTTTAGGATTTATTTTTGACTTTACATTTTGTAAGAAAAGTTAAATTGTTAGAATTTAAAGTAATTTTTTCATTGTTTTCTCAAGTTCTTTAAACATGTCTTGAGCCCGTACCAGGAAGTAATTCTTGCTCTGAAGTAAGAAAATGCCCAATTGAGTTTAAATATTTGACACCCTACCAAAAAATTTCCTTCAGAGTAAGAACTTAAATGCAGTTAAATGTAGTTAAATGCAGATATTCGTTGTCTATAAATGAAACATTTACAAATTTCCTGACAAAAAACAGACTTGTGTTATAATTGCAAAGTAGGCGTTTATTGGTGCCCTATATGGTTAAAACATCTGTTCATTTTTATTGTGCACTAACATAAAAAATTAACAGAACATAAATTGTCTTACAAAACACATTCGAAGCAAACACCTATGAGAAAAAAAGTACTATAGTAGGATTCACGAAAATAGTCCAATGAGAGTCGCTACATTGTTGCCAAATTTATTCTGAAACGCATTTTTATACGGTATTACACATGGTAAATATAAACACAAATGACAGCATTGCAGGGCGTGAGGGGGGACACAGCTGTTAAAATTTCCATTGGACTATTTTCGTGCATCTTACTATAAATTTCAACATTTACTTTTTAAAATAAAATTTACTTTTAAAAAAGAACTGTCATTGTACTTTCTAACAAACTTTTCTTGTGTAATTGGAATTTGGTTCAATCATTTTTATTTTATCTATTGAATCAGGATCTGTATTAGTGGTGTTTTTTTTACATTGACAAAACTGTGTTGTAATAATTTTTAAGAGTCATCTAAATCTTTACTCCTATGAAAAAGTGTGTTGATTGCAGCTCTCAATATTTCTAAAATATTGTAAAAAAATAAAACGAACCGTGTAGTCCTATATCAACAAAAATTATTTGTAATTTTATTATCATTAGAACATGTTTCATAGAACAACACTCAACTTCTCAAGCCCATACAGTACATAAGCCTCATATAAAACCAATTTAACAAAGAATCACCCAAAATTATTGATCGAGACCAATTCATATAATTGAGGTTTCTTGCCCTCTTGTATTTAAAATAGAACTTGCATCGCTTCTTTTATTATAGCCCAAGAGTGATTCACTCACTGTGAAGCAAACACCCATCCAACCTGATAAGATAATCATTTCCTGATAAACACACCTGTGAGATGAATTTCAACTGAACCTACTGCCTTGAATGTAAGTATGTTTGAAGTTGAAGGTTGTGGTTATTTATTTGTTTTTCTTGATTGTATTATGGTGAACGTGCCTCGTTCAGGAAATTATGGGCCTACCATGTACAAAATAGAATAAGGGGAAAATTGATTTTGAGTCAAGTTAAAATTGGAATAGACAAGAACCCAGCTTCTCAGCATTATTTATAATCAGTATTACTGACATAAAAAAAGAATACTATGGTTTATGTTAATGTAAAACTCATAAAATATTTTCAGTTAAACTAATTTATACTACCTGTATAGGCATTTTGGAGTTTAATTTCTCTGTTTGGATATTTTACAGAAATCATAGCACAATTTAGTTCATACTAGTATACGAGTTGCTCAAAATTGAGCAATTGATTTAAATACAGTACAAATGTTACTTTAGCTCTAAATCAATGACATCCGACCAATCCAATAATGTGAATATCTTCAATCGCCAATAACTACACGTAGTTACAGCTGATTATTAACAGATGTTTCAAATGCTTTATTCAGTCCCAATGTTATTTAAATGGGAAATTTTGAGATTTCAATGGTGAATAGCGCCTTTATTTTCACTCTGATTCTCATCAATTTTTGGCGGAAACAACTACAGACCAAGCCCTATCCAACGACACCAAAAACTTGAAAATTGTAGGAGGAGTTCTCAAGACAAAAACCCCTTAGCGTATTAAATAAGTATAGATTTAACAATTATGTTGATCCAATTCATCTGAGAAAAACAAATAACCACAAAATACATTGATATATATATATATATTTTTTTTGTAAATTTTCTTTTTAAGGACACAATGTAGGCCTACCCTTTTTCCAAATTGATAAAAATGTCAGGTTTAAAAAAATTTGGTATGATGCTGCAGAACTCAGAACCAGTTAAATTTTCATATGTTCCCAAATCTGAATGATAGAAACTTGGCAACACAATGAAACTCATATAAAGATACTAATAAAAAATAAAAATAAAATAAAATAATATACAGTATATTAAATTGAAAACTGGACTGAACAGGCTGCAGAGAAAAGTATCGTTCATTTGATTAGGTAAACTTAACTTTGATTAGTGAGAACTTGTAGCTAGGTAAATCCTTTATTGACTTAAGGGGAGGACCCACTGAAAATGGTGAAAAACCCTCCAAAAAATTTTTTTTTTTCTTCGCAAAAATATTATTTACAACTTCCTGTATTAGAAAAACATAACAAGTTGATGAAAATATATGTATTTCATGGGGATAAAAATTGTTAATGTTAAACATGCACATGAATTTTTGGCGAGTCACTCTAGGGTTAGCGTGGTATTATCACTCATCATCATAATACAAACTCTGATTTTTTTTTAATTTTGTTTAACAATCTTGATAAAAAATGTTGTAAAAACTAATACTAGTATTACTTTAAATCAATAAAAGCTAAAATCGTTAACTAATACCTGTTATTTTGCCTAGAATATGACAAACATTATACATTTTAGAAAACGCGCGATTCCCGAAAGTAAATAAAATGAAGAGTTAGTTTACAAAAAATGCTAAGGCTCAAAAAGTATTAGAGATAAAGCAATGAAATTTTGCATGCTTGCTCTTTACACATCTAGGCACAAAGTTATGTATGGGCTTTCCATTATCTATAGTAGTTTTTAATATTTTAAAATTTAATAAAAATGTATAAAATTTACAAAAAAAAGTCAATTTTAAAAACTTGTATATATAATATTTAAAGAAATAATTTAAAACAAATACATAACTTTGTTGCTAGGATTATATTCTTTCAAATGACACTTCAATAATGGATATACTACTTATAGTCATAAAGCCTTAGTGATTCTTGTGAAACCCTGCAAATATTACTAAAATGGGGGGTGGGGGGAGGGGGATGATTTAAGGGTGGGCAAAAAAGTGTTATTTTGTTTCTAGTACACTAATTAGAGATAGTTATAATGTAAATACATCAAAATAATATACAGTTAATGATTTAGAATTTTCAGTGTGTCCTCCCCTTAAAACATATTTATAACCTCCCTAATTAACCTCTCTTTCAATCACTACAACTTTAAACACATGGTGGAAGTAGAATTTCACTATGTAGAAAAATTGTAAAGTCACAGATTCTTTGAAATTAACTATCCTCATTTCACTGAATTTTCCGATTGTCAAAATTTCCATGATAGTCAAATGCTAGGGCTGTTCAGAAATAAGTTTAGTTTTATCAGTTGGAGAGGGTGGGAGTAGAGGAATGCAAGTGTCAGAATTTGGTAGGGAGGCTGATTACTATCTGCTAAGTCTTGGAAGTCTGTAAGGCTGCACTGCACGTTAACTCAAAATCAAAATAGCCGTTATAAAAAAAAAGTTCTGCCGACTTTGCCGCTGCTATTGACAATCTAGTTGACCTCTGTCAACATTAAATTAGCAAATTCTAAAAGTCCGTTAATCTTAATCTTTCATAGCAAATAAAGACTCATTGAGTTATACTCACAAGAGTTGTTTTGCTGTAAATTTCTTAACAAAAGTGGTTTACAAACTTGTTCCATCTCAGTTTAATCTTCCATCTCCTTTTGTGGGTGGCCTGGGTTTTGGCCCTCTAGCGGCCTATAGTCATATCCTACAGAGATATCCTTCTCTGGACCCTGGTGGTTGATGATCTCGTCAGATCTGTTGGGCACTAGTGCACAGAGGTAGGTCTCTCAATCAGTCCTTCAAAGATTTGGAAATAGGTACCATAAAGTTTTGTTCATGGTAGGCATATAAAACTGGGACAGAAACTGAAAGTTAAAATGTTTTCTAGCTGAGTAGGTCTACATAATTTTTCATCTATTAAACTCTAATATAAAATACACAACTTATATAATCAATAACTTTTCCTGTAGTTAAATAAGGCGCCCTACCATGCTAAAAACGGGTTGGCGCGGTGCCCCTCAATTGGCTCTGAGCTCCTATATGTGTTGGACTTTAGGGCTACTGAGTATATGTGTGTGGAATCATTAAAATGGTTGAAAATGCCAATTGAGTGTTATAATATTATCGTCAACAATTTTTGTTTTTGTATCAACAACAAACTTAAAAAAAAACTTGATTGTTGTTAAGCGGCTGGCTGCGACAACAATGGAATCTCGTTGCCCAGAGATTCATTTTCTTTAGCCGGCAAATAACGCTGTCAAATCTGGGCGTTTTTTTCGGGAAGAACATTTTCCCAGTTCGCAGAATAAGATAACAGTGTAACTCGATAGTTACAAAAAGTAAAGTAACTCTTTAACAACCATAGCCTAAATTTGGTCGTGTGTAGTATATGTATCAGGGATTGGGTCAGGAAAAAAACACCGCTAATAGTATTTGGCAAGTCAAACACAGTGGATGACAGGGGTTGAGTGCTGTAGTGTAACATTAAGTGAATGATTGTTTTATATTTATGATTCACCTTTAGTAATATTTACCCTATAAAATATGCAGCAGAATGTGTTGGTGTCAAATGTAAAACATGAATTTCATGTCAATTCACTTTCAATCGGTCCATCGGTCAGCTTAGTATCAATCAAAAAAAACTATCATGGTTATATTTACAACCAAATTATTTGAGATAATTTAAACCTAACACAACTACGTGCCTTATGTTCATATTCCCTTTCTACATTGCAGAGCTCTAAAATTATCAGCCCTAAAAGTTTGTTGCAATTTTTATATTTTGAACTAAAAATATAAAAAAAGTAGAAAAATTACACAACGGACACTAGTAAAATTGTTTATTTTATTTTATTTACAAAAACACAATTTTTGCAAGTCAGCTTGTAAATTGGCATTTTCAAGCATATATATATATTGGTATTTTCTAGGATACATTTAGTTTTGAAAATATAAACCCTCATTTTTAAACCAAATAGTAATAAATACAACATTTCAAAAGTTTTTTTTTTTAAGATATGATTTATTTTGCCGAGTTTAAATTCTGTAGGCCTATCTAAAATACTTTTTAAGCTGCTATAGATTAATTAAAAATATACATACAGAAAAGGCAGGTATGGAAAACGAATGGATACAAAATATATAATGAGCTAAATTATTTGCTTATTTTTAACATTATTGTAAAATTATATGGTTGCGAAGGACCTTGTATATAAATAGGAGCGCCAAATTCAGATCTCGCATGTACTTGAAAACGTCTTAGTTTGAGGGTCCTAGTACTTTGTTTGAGATATTTGGTCTTGGTGCCAAGCGGTCACGTCATGGGCGAGGGGGGAGCACCGCAGGATCTGGGCCAGACTTCCCTAACTGAGGAAGTAAGTTCATGCTTCACTCTCCATCTCAGCAAAAATTGTAAATTGCCTCCAACATCCTGCAGTTAGAGAGGAGGCACATTAGGCAAGTAACAGGGCTGGTCACAGGACATTGTCCTTTGAGGAAGCACCTGCTGTGCATGGGTCTCGACATTGGTAACCCGGAATGGAGGAAGTGTGGACAGTCACAAGAAACTGCAGATCACTTGCTGTTTGACTGGACGGAGCTGGAGTAAGCTATATAGAGAGGGCCCTTGACGGACTGTGGAGGGGCGTTTTCTTTCCTCAAGGGGAGCTTATTTGCAGGCTGCAGAATTTTATCAGGTTTTTCAATGGAGATGAACTCTGAAATTCAAACGGAGAGCGCAAAAAGCCCATGCAGCGTCGCGCCTTGGGATTATGTCCACCCCATTAAATGAATGAATTAATCCTTCAAAGATCTCACTCTGTCTTTAAAACTTTGTTGTTATTTAAAAAGTTTAAAATATACAGAATCATAACACCGAATACGAGTATATAGAATTCTTGGTGCAGACTAGACGCTCAGCAACACTCATCTCAAAAAAATGTTTATGTTACAAAAAATTTGAAAAATTTAATTGTATACAGAAAAAAACATCAAGATTGCAATGGGTGGATGACATACAACAGAGAAATTAGTCTTTTTTTACAAAAAGACACTCCTTCTTAGTCAACTTATAAAATTTTGCATGATTTTGTAATAAAAAACCCTCAATTTCCATTGCTTGTCACTTGCTCTTTATAAATTTTTTTGTAAATTTTGAAAATTGTTTTTTATTTGGCGACTTTTTAGTGAAAATTTTAGTTTTTGAGACAGTTAGCTTTACAAATTTGAAATCTTTGCTATTAGCGAATTTCTCTATAGGGAATTACGGTAGTAATTTACGCTATTACGGTAGTAGCCATGGTAAGACCTAAGCCCAGGACCACTTTAATTTTTCATTTTGAGGTCCCCAGAAGCCAAAAACACCATTCGTTCATTTTCATATATAAATAAATAAATAAATAAATAAATCTTTATTGTCGTAAGAATACAAATGATCATTGACAATGTCATAATTACAGTGTGGCTGCACAGTCAAAATGCCTTAGCTCTAAAGAAGAATGTCTAAAATGTATAATATAAAATATTTGTTATAAAATATACATATATATCTTTAAAATTGAATATTTTCAAAATTAAAGAATTCTTCCAGTCTATAAAAAGGGTGACCCAATAACCAATTATATAATTTTTGTTTAAAAACCTTGAAGGAATAATTTTTAGCAGAACCTTCCAAAACATTGTATACTTTCGCAGATATTACAATGTGGCTGTTGGAAGTTTTGCTTAAACGATGAGGTTCCAATAAAGCATTATGTTTTTTACGTGTATTGTAGCTGTGATTGCTGAACTTTAAGTAATCTTGGTTTTTTAAAATGTTTATCATAACATCAAATATGTAGAGATTTATTACTGTTTGGACTTCCCATTCTATAAAGAGGGGTTTGCAGTGTTCTTCTGGATCTGATCTGCTCATAGTCCGTAACGCCTTTTTTTGCAGCTTTAAAATGTTTTCAATTTTACTAGACCCTCCCCAAAAAAGTAAACCATAACGAAAGATAGATTGGAAATAGGCAAAATAAGCTGTCCTCATATAATTTTTTGGAACCTGATCTCTGAGGCGTCTTAAGAGATAAATAATACGTGATAGTTTTGAAGAAAGATTGTCAATGTGAGGATTCCATGAAAGTTGACTGTTAATATGTACACCCAAAAATTTGGCTGTGTCTACAAAATTTTGATCAGCAGGAATGAAATTGTGTTTCAATGTAAATAAAATATTTTGAGTTTTTTCTTCATTCAGTAAAAATCCATTAGAATGAAACCAATTTGATGCGTCTTTAATAGTAGATTCAACAATGTTTTGTAACTCAACTAAATTACTATTCATGTTAAAGAAAGTCGTATCATCAGCGTAAAGTATTGTTTTGGAATTTATAGCCGTTGGTAAATCATTTATATAAATTATGAATAAAAGGGGTCCAAGTACTGAACCCTGAGGAACACCCCATTTCAATAATTTTGGTTCAGACTCTTTGTCATTTGATTTGACTAGTTGCCTGCGGCCACTCAAATAAGATTTTAAAAAATTTAGAGGTGGACCCTGGAACCCATATAGTTTTAATTTTTCAATAAGAATATTAGAATCAACACAGTCAAACGCCTTGCTCAGGTCACAAAATGTGGCCTGAGCAAAGGTCTTAGCTTCAAAAGATTGGTAAACTTGTCTTATTAAAGTGTCCAAAGCATCTGTGGTTGACAACCCTCTTCGAAAACCAATTGAGAAATGTTTAATAATTTGTTTTTTTCAAAATACAGTGGAACCTTGATATATCGAACCTCAATATATCGAAATCCTTGATATAACGAAGTTTTCTCATTCCCCTTGAACTTGCCTATCAAACTAATGTTATTTCTACCTCTATATATCGACGGATTATAGCGAGGATAACCTCAATATAACGAACTTTTTGGAGCACGAATGCACGACCCAACCACCTCTACATATCGAAGTTTTGACTACAAAACCTCAACATATCGAAGTTAAAAAAAGAACAACAAGTTGAATCATTGAGCTCATACATTTTCTTTCATGTTGCAACCTCGGACTAAGTATAACTGGACCGCGCATTCAATGGGCGAAAATCGTGGACGTCTCAGGACCATTGGGTGGCAAAAAGCAGCGGAACCGAGTGACAGAAACCAAAACAGCACTTCATTAAACCTGTATTTTTACCTACTAAACCATTACATAAATACGTTAACTTTATATTAAAATTTTCTGCTCGAAATGGTGATTCTTACAGTATTTAATAGATTAGGAAAAGGTTTTAGTAAATAATAATAATAAATAGTTTAATCAAACTTACTTTTAATTCAATTCAGTAATGACATGAAAAAAGTAATATGCAGGAAAGTTTTTTATTTGTTAAAAAATAAAAACTGTCAGCGGGAGTATTGTAGCTAAGATTCTGAATTTTATTTTTTATCTCAAGCATTTCTTCGTGAGACCTTTAGATATCGTTGTACAAATTATTTTCTAGAGCGTCTGAGGATTTCGCGGAAGCGCGCGCGATTTTCTCGCATCTCGTTATGATATGCGCTGATATTGTGGTGCAGTTTGTATACAACTTAAAGTAACATATTTCAGGATGCTACAAATTGGTGTTTGAAGAGATAAATGGGTGGTAGAATAAAATACTTTAAACACTCGTACACTGTTTATTTACAATCCCTGTTAAACATGACTAAATCAAATTAACTTGATTAGTTTGTCTAGTTCCTGGAGATACATCTGATTCGGCAGTTGCTTTCTTAGCCAAATCATGGTGACGAATTTTCAAAAACATTAAACTTATCATCTTAGGTAATTTTATACAGTGATGGTCAACCCCACATTCCTCGACTGATGGATGTTTTGAAAAAAACCTTGTCCCTACAGTTATTCCATGCAAGCAATGCTGTCTTGTTTACAAAATTCATAGATATTTGCGTTTGGTTACAATTGTTAACAATTTAGTTTAATGCTTTGACAATGAGCAATACATATTAACTTATTTTAAAGAGTTACCACATTTACAAAGTCAACGTACCTTTCATTTTTACTATAATCTATTAACAAAATTAAATCTAAACAATGTTGACATGACAATCTTCATTGCGATTTTCTGGCATTAAATCTACATATGTAGGCCCTAATATAAAACATGGTATTTAAAATATATTAAAAAATATTACTATGATGTTTAGAACTAAAACTACTCGTATATAATAGCTCACCTGAAAAATTACAGGTCTTGTTCTGTCCGTCAGCTCGATTGGTACAATTAAATATTTTACCATAGCTAAAAAACTATAACTAAAAACCATAGAGCCGTAACTAAAAACTGATCACAAACAGCAACTACATCCTGTCTTCACGGTGTCCTAAATATTGACTGATTTGTTTTATATATATTTACCAGACAATAGGATTTATTTATAGCACGGTAGACCTATTGTGTATGTTGTGTGGCTCGCGCTCTTGCGTCGAGCTCGCGGGTATCCAAGAATCAGCGCTCGCGCCGAATCCACTCATATAAAATATTATCTGTAGCGGAAACGGCTAATGTTAGAAAAGATTACTTGAGATAAAAAAAATTATTTAGAATGTTTTCTACAACTTCTTCGCGGACACTTTTTACCTGACCCAAAACTAAAAAACTTTCTCGCACACTACTTTTTTCGTGTCACTAATTAAGACGAACTAAAAAGAATTTTAGTTAAACTAATAATAAATATTAATAGCAGACCATTTAACATTTAAATACATACCATTAGATTCACAATTTCAAGATGAAAATTTTGATATAAATTTAACCTTTTTATTTCCATTCAGACTGGCTTAAATGTCAGGTTACATGAAGCGCTGTTTGGATGTTCTTCGCTCGGGTCCCGCGACATCGGATCCTTTTGCCACCCGTCGGGGTCCAGACTTCCACGTTTTTTGGTTCAATTTAGCATGGCAGGGCTCGGTCCAGTTATACTTATAGTAAGATGCACGAAAATAGTCCGATGGAAATTAAAACAGCTGTGTCCCCCCTCACCCCCTCTCGCCCTGCAATGTTGTCATTTCTGGTTATGTTTATCATGTGTTATACCAGTATGAAATGTGTTTAAGAATAAATTTGGCAACAATGTATCGACTCTCATCGGACTATTTTCGTGAATCCCACTATAGTACGAGGTTGCAACCCGTCGCTCTACAGACGTTGCCTTTTGCTGTGCCTTGTGTTCGCAGCGTTGTTCCAGTTAACTTTCAGTTTGTTTCAGTTAACTTATTGTGTTAGTGTTGTTCCATTCATTACCTTAAGTCTCCGTTCAGCGGCCGTTAGCATTTTGTTTATATGCATTTTACATCATTATTGTGAGTACTAATCTGACAACCCCATGTTTGCTGTATGTATAAGAGAATAAACGTCTTCTAGTCCCGATTGATGGTTATTAGCCTAAATAAATTTTATGTTTGCAGCACTGTTTAGTTTTTTTGAGTCACCATTTATAGTGTTTGTTCTGATTAGCTCGTGATAAAAAGTTCATAGAAGGGTACTTATAAACATCAGGGACGTATTTAAGTAATTGCCGCCTCTAGGCAGCGAAGTTTTCCGCCGCCCCCCCCCCCCCCCCCCCTCCCAAACTTGTCAGCGCACTCCCCGTCCTCACTTGAAGTGTCAGCTGATTTTGTAGAAAAGTAATAAGTAATTGCATTCTGAAATGCATCAACAAACATACTTCATTTTGAGCATTGAGTGTATTGGCTGCGCCGTTTTCATTCAAAAAGTGAGTCTCATTTTGGATACATGATGGAATGCGCAACATTGTTGTAACCAATCAAAAGTCATTATCGCGTTTTACAGTGCGAAAACGGTACATGAAAACGTCCATATAAAGGGCTCTTAACTCTTAACTATTGTTATTGAACATTAAATACACTGGATAGACGTGTGAAGATAAGATGTCTTTCAAAAATAAAATATTTGTATTTACAAAACTGGTTTATTTACAAGAAACTAAATGAATAAAAACGAAAAAAGTATACGTACTTTCACTTAAAATCTAGCAAATGAATCAATAACTGTAGTTAAGTCCATTGAGTATTATGTAAATTCATACTTGGAGACAACCATTTAAATTAAACACTTTAACTCACAATTATGCATTACAAGTTGGTATAAAACACAATTGAAGTATAGGCTACCTACTACACACCACAATGTTTACATTGGCATTGGCGCCTGACGCTGTCACTGCCAACGAAGTAAGCATAGGAAAGTGGCGTACGAGGTAAACACGGGAAGGTGGAGCGAAAGCCCACGCCCGCGACCGCGAGCACAGAAAAAGGAAACGATTTTGTTTCCTTTTTCTGTGCAGCGAGCAAGGACGCGACATTACGTTCGCCAGACCAACAGGAAAAGGGCGGCAGGGAAAACTCAGTAAAGCAGCGTAGGCCTAGTGGATAAATGATTGACTTTAGTTTGATAGTTTTTAAGGCTCCGGTCTACCTGAGCACGAACGACGCGACGTTACCGAATGCCGCCTCGCGGCCGTATAGCGCTAGGCGAGTTTGATGACTGCAGAGGTTTACGGGAATCGTGTTTTAAAATTAAGTAATTATGATAGAGATTGACTCTTAACTTTTTCCTAAAAGTATAAAGACGGATCTCGTGGTTTTAGAATTTTTTAGTCAATTTTCTAATTTCAGCTATAACTATCTAAAATCATCTGTTTTTCTAGATTTTTAGCGAATTTCCCTATAGGGAATACGCTATTACGGTAGTAGCCATGGTAAGACCTAAGCCCGGGACCACTTTACTTTTTCATTTTGAGGTCCCTAGAAGCCAAAAACACTGTTCGTTCGTTTTCATATATATGTATATATATATATATATATATATATATATATATATATATATATATATATATATATATATATATATATATATATATATATATATATATATATATGTGTCCGTGGTACCGATAACTTTTGAAGCGGACCTCCGATTTTGATCAAATTTGGTATGAAGGTGTAAGACCAGGTCTATTTTCATGAGTTCGCGAACCAGCATTGTCGGGTTATGGGAACGGGGTTTTATGGGGTTTCAAAGGGGTCAAAAATGGGTTTTTGGTATTTTTCGCCCTAAATTTTCAAAATTCATCAATTTTAACTCAAGCCATTTGAAAGAGCTTAAAAAAACAAACAATTTAGTATTTTTAATCTTTAAAATAGCTTAACCGGTTATAGAGAAAATTCAAATCAAGTTTCCCATGTTATTCTTATGGGTAAATCTTTAAAAAGTTATATATCGCTTATTTATCAACATATTTACATAAAAATTTTTATGAAGCTTCACTAGGTGGTGAGTAATTAAGATTTGATCAAAAACCCCCATGGCAGCAAACCTACATGCTAAATCCCATGGTATTCTCATGAAAATAATTGTATAATGGGAGCAAGAGAGATGGAGATATAAGGTATCTGTTCCTAATCAGCTGATCAGCTGTCTTCTGCATATTTGTCAAATTTTAAATGTTTATGTTTTGTTATTTGTAAACAAATCTTTCCTTTTGCATGGAAGCTTTGGATTATGCACTTTTATTTCTGTTTAAAAAGCCATTTATTGCAATATAAATATTAATATATGAATTATTAAATAAAAATAATTTACTCAGAGATATAATGCCATTAAATATATTATATTTCCTTGTAAAGATTATTAATCATATAAGATAGCCACAAAGTTCTTAGATGTTGAAACAATAATTCTTTGGTTGGAAATTCGCTGAGTACGCAGGTCTGCTGCGACGGGGGTATTTTATACTGGAGTTTTCTATTAGTTTTAATGAAACTACCAAAGTGAGATTATATAAGTGTAACAAAGGAAATTTAGCAACGTAATTCTTCTTTAATGGACACCTTAGTTATAGCTATAGGCTGCATTTAGCAGAAGATAACAGTATTAAAACAAAAACTCTTGCATTTGCATCGAGAAAAACAGTTGATTTTAGACGGTTAGTTATAACAGAAATTTGAAATTTCATTCAAAAATTCTAAAACCAGAGAACACGAGATCCTTCTTCCTACTTTTAGAAAAAGTTAAGAGTAGATCTTTATCTTAATGATTTAATTTTAAAACATGATTCCTGTAAACCTCTGCATCTATAAAACTCGCCTAGCGCTATGCCGCGGCCGCGAGGCGGCATTCGAGCTCACGTAGACCGAGCCTTAACGTTAAGATGCTCTTGAATAATTTTATACTTAATGAAAGTATTTTAAATAGCCGAACTGTCGTTCTCAACATTATTTGATAAACATTTTTTTATTACTAAAGAAGGCATGCAACATACTTTTAAATTACATTTAAAGACTAAAACTCCAATTTTTAAATTATTTCTTCAGAAAATTTGGCCGCCCCCTAAAATTTGCCGCCCTAGGCGCGCGCCTAGTCTGCCTATTCGGAAATATATCCCTGATAAACATTAAACAACTTATAATGTTACAGTGGACTGTTATATATTCTTTTGTGCAATACCAAAATGTTGGTTATGTCATATTACACCCGTATTTATTCCTCAATTTTTAGGCCTTTTGGAAATAAGTAATGGTAGTTTAAGGTTGTCGTGAACCTCAGTATATCGAAGTTTGTAAATAATAACCTTGATATAATGAACCTCAGTATATGGAATACCTTGATATTACGAATTTTTCATATTCCCCTTCAGGTTCGTTATATTGAGGTTTTACTGTATTCAATCATTTGTTCATATACTAAAATTTCTATTAATTTTCCTATTACTGGAATTATTGAAATAGGACGAAAACTCTGTGGCTTATCCCTGGGGCCCTTTTTATAGACTGGACAAACCCAGGACACTTTTAAGGATTCAGGAAATTTACCATCTAACAAGAGTAAGTTTATACTGTATGCAAGAGGAACATCTAAGCTACAGATTATATTTTTTAATAGATTGTTGGACATTCCATAAATATCTTTACTTTCAGAGTTATTCATATTTTTACTGCATTTAAAACCTGCTTGACTGTAATATTTGACCAACTAAATTTTAACCCAGAATCATGTACATTTCTCTTCAAATAATCAGAATAAGATAATGACTTAGAATTGTTAAGCTTATCTTTAATAATGTCAATAGATCCAATAAAATATTCATTAAAAGTATCTGGTGAGATAGTTGTTTTACATTGTTCTTTTTTTACACTATTATTCTTTATAATATCCCGTGCTGCCTTACATTTATTGCTACTTTTTTCAATATAACAAACATTACTATGCAGCTTAGCGTCTCTAACAGCCTTTTTGTATTCACACTTCAAGGTATTGTACTTATTTTTAATATTTTTATTTTCAGAATCATCTCTACTTTTTAAACAAGTATGCAAAAATAAAAGCTTTTCTTTCATATTAGCTAGGTCCCTGGTATACCATTCATGCCCAACCTTATTTTTACTCTTATGTTTATTACTTTTGTTTTTTGTCTTATTCTTAAAATAGTTTATGTTATTAATTAAAATGTCAAAATAAACTGGAAAACGGTCTCTGATTCCTTTCCATTTAGCTGCTTTAAAATATTTTTTATCATTCTGCACGAAATCAGTCTGTTTTTTGTTCTCTCAACTGTACCAAAACCGATTCTTTATTGTCCTAGGACTGAAAAATCATCTGGAGAATTTTTTAGGTCCTAGTACTGAAAAGTCAGCTGTTTGCTATGTATATTATTATTCATTTATTAATGTTGAGGAGCAGAATTTTGAAATTCAAACGTTATAAAGAGCATTGTTTGTAAATAACATAAATGTAAACACTGCATATTACTAACTTTGTAAATATAACCTCGAAAATTACATCTTTATAGTTATAATTTTTAATGATCACAAGTCTAATTTCGCATTATGATAAAAAACGTTGTTCATCACTCGGAGCAAAAGTGTCTTTTTGATGCTTAATCGTTTTTAAAAACTCGGCTGCGCCTCGTTTTAAAACACGATTGCGCACCAAAAAGACCCACTTTTGCTCCTAGTGATGAAAACTACTATGGCCAGTCATGTTAATAAGTTCAAAATTAAATATTGTATATTTTTTGTTGGCAAGTAAAACTTTATGAATGCATGATTTTTTGTACTATTATCGAGATTTCTTACATCAGGAGAGAGAGAAATATTCACCAGTATTCCATCATGATCAGAATAAGGAAATTTCATAATATCGACAGAAGATGTTAAGGCAGTTTTCTTATACCCACACAGCACAAGTACATCCCCAGGAGTTCCTAAACATATCCTTATGGGATATTGGAATATCCCGGGGAAATCCTTAATATCCCCAATATTCTCAAAAAGTCATCCCAGGGATCTCCTGGGGATATTGAATGTCCGCGCATATCCCGCGTTTTGGGATATCCTTTCGGGATATCCTTAGGATATTCAAATATCCCTATGGGATGTCGTTAAAAACTGGTCTAAAACTTGTAAATTGTAACTATTTTCATCAAAGTTTATAAATAAATGCATTTCTGCTAACGAACAAATTACAAAAATGAAAATAATTTGGAGCAAAAAGTATAAGCCCATGCCAGGATTTGAACCTGAGACCTCACACTCAATGACCTGACGCCCTAACCTATTGAGCCAACTGACCTGTGCTCTGAGGTGTTCTCATTTACTATTAAGTATTGAAACTTGACCTTCATTGGTGCACTTGGAAGTTTTGCGAGTCAAAGTAAAAAAGTTAGCCTAAATTTGAAGTAACTTTACAAATTGACTATTTTCACATATTTAAAAATTTTGAAATAAAATAGCAAAACCTTTTGAATGTGAACTGTTATATGTAATTTGGATTGTATATTTTAACACAAAAAGATTATTAATTATACTTGATATATTTTGAGTAAAATCACTACATTTTATTTGATGTAGTTTGACCTTTTGAAAGTGTATTTGATGTAAAATAGATACCTATCCTGTGTACGTTATGGTGTGTAATGGTAAATCGAGATATCCCAGCGTAAACCCAAATATCCCCAATATTTTCTAAGTCATTCCAAGGATATCCTAGGGATATTGCAAATCATACATTTTGGGATATCCTTTCACGATATCCCCAGGACATTGAATATTTTTAAGAGATATCCTTCGAGACCCATCTGGAACTCCTGTCATGAAGAGAGGCAGCCATGGCATTGATTATGAAAATTTCCAATACTTTTTACTAAGAGTTATTTTCAGAGGTTTTCATTAAAGAAAATTATTTATTAAAACTTTAGTTTATAGTGAATGACCTATACACTATTTTGCATTATAGCTTTAATCACTGACACTTCCTATGGATGTTCTTTGTAGATCCTTTCAACTATAATGTTTGAATTCAAACAAATCTATTTAGCTTGTAAACAATGTTACTATCTAATGTTATTAGATTGTTTAATTAATTTTTCTGGACCTATATGATACAAGTTTATTTAGTATTTCAATAATTTACACTGTGTCAACAGATATTTACTTGGGAAATCCTGAGAATATCCTAAGGATGTGAACGATTTTATAGAATTTAATTAAAACTATGCTTACGGACATATTCCAGGGACTTCCCCAGGAGCTCTTTTCAGAAGTTTTCGAAAAGAGGCCTCAAAGAAAAATGGTTGAATGACTTGATGATTTTAGACTTTTAGCAAAACCCCTATTTTGAATGTTTTAACTAAATTGAAAAAAAACGCACATATCCTAGGGATATCCTTGGAATATGGCCGTTTACGCAGGCCTGACACATCCTTGGGATATCTCTGGAATATCCTTTGAAATTTTGTTTGACGGGTGTCTTATAGCCAAAAAAGTAAAACAAATCCATTTTAAACCTGTTTTGTTTGAATTTGTTTAATTTTAGTCCTATTTACGTAAAAAGTTTGTATTTCTATTAAAGTCCTTTTGGGATATGCTTAGAATGTCCTAGAATATCCTCCATATCCCGGGATCTGAATAGGATATTTGGGACTCGTTTGGGATATCCTGGGGAAATCTTGTGCTCAGTGGGTAAACAAAAACATTGTCTAAACATTTGTCCCCTCTGGTTGGGCTATTGTTCAGATAATAAAAAGTTACTAGGGGGCCCGTGCAGCGCAATGCGCTGCATTTATTGGACCTTGTGACTTTTGTGCCTTGTGATCAAACCTTAAGAGTTATCTTTACCTTAGGGCCAGTAGCCATTTGTTGCGCAGACGGCAGTGTTAACCATACGGCTTTTAATGCAAAACATGGTATTTTATTCCCCTGTTTCAGACTCCATTTTTCAACCGATTTTCTTTGAACTTGATAAGTGTTTAGTCAAATAGTTATATTAGGCCCCTCATACCTCAAAATATTGAAAATTTAACATACATTACTAAGGAAAATCGATTTACTTTGCAACTTCATAAAGAATAATATTTGTTAAATTTTAAAAATTTCGAGGTGTGAGGGGTCTAATATAACTATTCTAATAAACACTTAAAGAAAATCGGTAGAAAAACGGCAAACGAAAGAGGGGAATAAAATACCATGTTTTAGAATAAAAGCCGTTGCCGACTGCGCAACAATGGGCTATTCCTGCCCAAAGGAGAAGATGACTCTTAATTCATCGTAATGAACAGAGTTACTTTAAATAAATATTAATTTATATTGAAAATCAGATAAAACAATATTGGTGTTTCATCAATCGATTTTCATTACTAATTCTCCAACTTGACATCAATGTGATACTGTTGAGATTTGGTGGTTGTTCTTCTAGGTCCAAATTAGCTAAGATTACGTAGTTGTTCTTTTGCCCATTTGTCTTAGGGCCTCTGTTTAAACACTCCTATAAAATTTAGAATAAATTTTCAGATGTTTGATCTACATAGTTCATTAAACATAAAACGTAAATGACAACAGAATAAAAATCAACATTTCATTACAAGTCCTCGGTTCTGTATGAGTTATGCAGCACTCACTGTGGCTATTTTTTTATAGGCCTAGTCAACATAGTGAATTAGTCCACATTACTATTTATAAAGATCTAAATCCTCTTTAATTAATCATGGCATTACAAAATTTAAATAAAGAAATCCCAAAAATAAGATAATTTACATTTTTGTTGGTGTTTTCCATTTTGATTTTATGTGTCATTTATATTTTGGTTAAAATTGCTCTTTAAACAAACAATTTTTGAAAGAAGCTTGTTTTATATACTGGAAGTAAAGAACATTTCTGCATGACGTTTTTTTTTTTTTTTTAGTATAATATTATTCAAACAGATTATTACACCGCTACAACCAACTATCCCTTTTCCTTATACTCGTAGTTCACAGCAGTTTGAAAATTCATGCACACAAATTTAGAGTTCTATTTTAATATTTGTAACCCTTTGTTACTGTACTTTAGATACTTTAATTGAAACACCGACGCACTCTGTGGTGCGTATTTTAAGGTGAGTATGACTGAATGGGTGAGTGTGATGATTGTGATGGATCAGATGAGGTGTAGCTTTGTTACTGACAAATATCAGCTGTTTTATTTGTCAGGATCTGTTTCAATACAAATCAGACAACCCATAAAACCCATGTCAAAAATTTCAATTTTCAAACTTGCTTTCGTACAGAAAAATTAATTTTTCTATCATTAAGTTACTAAGTTTATTTTTGTGCCCAAATACCGTACATAAAATGTTCAAGATAAACCTACCTCCTACATTTTGAGAAAAGGTTAAAACATTACAATAGACACTCCTCGTATTAAAGTATGAAATTGTGTTGATATTTCAGTACCAGTAGGTCAATTGCTTTTATTCAGCTTTTAACATGTGTTTGTTTGTTTTATTATCAACAGCTGTTTTATTTTTCAATTCAATATAAATTGTTCCCCATGTTAATCATATGAACAAAAATGAACTTTGAGTGCTTACCGTGGGCTTCAGAATTAAAATATCAAAAATATAAAACCTTATTGCAAAACTACGAACTGAGACCTTTCTTTTGACACCTCAAACTTTAAAATTGGTCCAGAAATAAGGGAGGAGTAGTGTTAACAAAAAAAGGGCATCACGTATTATATATATAGATAGATATTGTTTAAGGAGGTTAAGAAAATCTGTTGAGGTCTTGGAGGGCTTTAGCACATTAAATTTGTCATTTAAATCTCCTCCTAAAACAATGTTATAATGAGACCATTTTGATATGAAATGTAAAAACTGTTCAAGTATACATAAAAATTCATGTGGATTACCATTAGGTGAGTGGTACATTGATACAACAATTATTTTTAAAGCATCAATGGAAATTGCAGAAACTTCAAAAGTTAGCTCCTTACAAAACTTACTAACATTAAGTTTCCTGGATGTATAATTACAATGCAATAAAATAGAAGTACCACCTCTGATATGCTCAGTCCTACAATAAGCATCAGCGCAATAGAAATTTTTGGGAAAAGCTAATTTTATTTCATTATCTGAGAGCCAATGCTCTGAAATACAAATAATATGAATGTTTGAGTTTACCAAAAAACTTTCTAAAAGTCCAATTTTTGAGCTACCAAAACCTTGGATGTTAAGGTACAAAAGGTTTAATGACTGAATTTCAGTAAGGCATCTATTTCTATAAAAATCTAGTTTTGAGCCCAGATCAGAAGTGTTACTTATACTAAATTCTAGATTCTCTTTCACTTAGCGTCACAGTAGAGGGCTTCATTTCACATGACACAGAACACTGATCACCACTGGTATGCAAACTTATCACTGAGGAAGCACTTGCCTCGCTATTCTTGTGACCTGTGGCTGAAGTTGGAGTTTGTCCTGGGGTGTTGTTAGATATCTGGTTCATCGCTGACGTAGACTCATCTGGTTGTGACTGTGAAGAAACCTCACCTGAACCTCAACCTGAAGACTCTAGTGGCAGCAGGCGTCGCTGGGCTCGGCTGTCTTGTAGTCTGCAGCTCAGCCGGTGAGACAGTTACAGGTGGTGAACTTGTTATAGATGAGTTGAAAGAATTCGTTATTGCTTCTTGAGATTTGGCCTGTTTATTGTACTCATTGGATATTTCCTCACACATTTTTTTCAAAAAGGATAAAAAGAGATGTTCTTTTGCTGTAATCTTTTTTCATTGTACGATACTATAGTCACAGAAGCATTTGTAGAGTGTTGAAAGTGTACAATATTTTTTGCAAAGTGTTTCAGGGAGATCCTATCCCTAACACATCCCATTGGGGAACAAAACAGCTGATTCAAATTTCTACTTTTGAAATCTAATATTAGTTCACTAAAGGCTTGGTCGTAAGTTGTAACAGTTGGCTTAAGATGATATTCTTTCTTTGTAACCAAACTGTACACAGATGCACCATTGTTCATTGTTTGGCGTGTTAAATTGTTGCTGCAAAAATCTGAAATGTGAGGTTTCCCAATTTTTCTTTTGAAGACAGAAGCTACGCCAGCACTCATGTTTTTTTCATGACTCAAGTCAGATGAGATGCAGTGTGAGAATCCAACATCTTTATTCTGCAGATGCTTGTCTAAGAGATCATTCATATGCCCTTCAATTATTTCTATTTTAGCTGCAAAGTTTTGAAAACTTATAATTTTTTTCTGCAACATAAGTTTTGTTATTTCATTTACCAAAGCCATCTTTCCAGACCTGTTAAGATGTTGTCCGTGGGAGGTGAAGTGAAATCTCTGTAGGCGAGACACATCAACAACATTGAGGATATTGTTTTTATAATGCTTTAATTCATTATTGATCTTAATAATTTCACAGTTGACTCTATGGCTAGGAGGCAAGTCGAATCTGAAAGGAGGGGGAACAACAACAAAATTGATTTTCTTATGCTTTTGAGCAAGTTGATAGAGGGTCCTCGGAATTTGGCGGCTTGGATTAATGTTTTTCATTATCATACTTTCAACATCATTAGATCCTGCTATAATCAGCACTATATCGTTATCTTTTAAGCGATGAATACCATTTTCGACATTTTCAACAACATGTTTTATTGTAGCACCTGGGGATGTATTTACAAAAATGTCATGATTATCAGTCAGGTTTAGTTTTAGGTTTCCATACAGCTGTTTACCATGACTGTCGGAGTACACGTGAACATTAACGTTTCGTGATGATTGTTTGCCAGTAGTAGGCCTATTCTCCTTCCGATGAACTGTGGAACTACTCATAGTTTCATTTTCCCGTCTCTTTGTTTTGCACTTCTTATTTAATCCCGTAACAAAAGTTGTACAATTAGTATTAACTGTTTGGTTACTGTCTAATTCATTTGTAGTGTCCAAGTCCTCGTTAATTTCTTCATCATCAAAGTCACTAAAGCAACTGTATCGATTTTGCAAAGATAATTTTTGTTGGCACTGAGAACTATATTTTCCTTGTCTTTTTCCTTTATTGTATGTCTGAATGGTCCATTCTGTATTAGTACCAGTATCCACAGATTGGTACTTGGTTTTGGTTCAGTGAAGAATAAGGAAAGACTAACTGTGTTGTGTTTAAATTTTGGTGTTTATTTTCCTTCATTAAATCTTCGCATTTAGATCCCGAACTTCCAGAAAGAAGTAATCCTTTTAAAGTGTTTCTTTTCATGGTTACATATTGCATATTGTGAATAATTAAAGCTAATTGAGCTCTTTTTGTCAAAATATCAACTTCAGAGAGGTTAGGGAGAAGATTTTCTGAAGTCTTAAGATCAGATGGTCCTTTGTTAATTATGCTTGAGAGAATAGCTATGGCATTTAAAATCATATGAATACCACAATCAACCCCGTTGGTCTGCAATGGAGTTTTTACATTAGTTACAGGTTGCGATGATCTCAATCTTTCCGCTATTAACTCAGCATGGTGCAAATTTAAACTGCCCAAAGAATCAAAATGAAGGAAAATATCCTGTACAGTGTCCCACAGGCTCCAATGAGAGCCCGAACCGCCTAAGTTTTGAATGCAAGTAGAATCGTTGACTGGAATAAAAACAAAATCCATTTTCTTTAATTCAGCAAGACTTGGGATCACCACTTCAAAGTCATTAAGTGTTTTCATTGCTATTGTTATCACAGGGTTAAGAAATCGGATTCTACTATCTGTCAGACTGTCCAAACTATCAAAAACAACCTGGACAGCATCATCAGTAACCCACTGAGACTCAAGGAGTGTTATTGGTACATTTAATTTGTCATTATCATTAGGCGGGTTATTGTTTTTGCAATTATTATTTTGCACAGTAGATACATTATTTTGAGGAATAGTAGTATTAGATAAGGGACTACTAGCAGCTGAAGGTATTTCAATAAAATCCACTGAATTATTCACTGAAATGCTTTTAGAGACATTTGACAATTTGCAATTAAAACTCGAATCAATTTCTTTTAGTGCAGTTTTAAGATCTTTATTTTTTGTTTTGGGGTTACCAAACCTAGATTTGTTCTCAGAAAATAGACACAAATCAATTTCTTTCACACATGCAGTTTCCTTAGTTCCATAAAATGTAACTTTGTATTTTGGTAATTTATTACTACTTTCAATATCATTTACCAAAGCTGGCCATTGAGGGTGACCTTTTACCTTAGCAAACACTTTATCCCCTGGTTTAAATTTAAATTTATTTTCATTTATAACCATATTAAAAATTAATTAGTTAAAACATTTCTAAATATAAATAAACAGTTCATACAGGCAGGCCAAAAAGGTCAACAGCTGCAAGTTATCTCAGACAGTATGTCAACAAACTCTATTGGTAGCTGGGCCAAATATTGAGAGGACAATATATGCAATCCTATCCTATACTATAATACGAGGAATGTCTGAAGGGATGTGTGTTCCACGATCTCGAAATCTAGCTGTTAGATTTTGCTTAAAGTTTGCATTAAAGAGTGTTTTGGCCCAAAAATAAGTTTAGAAACAGCCTCAACCCCAGGAAAAATCGAATTTGGTCTAAAATTAAGTTTTAAAATTGTAATTTTTAACATTAGTCTTATGGGTTGCTATTTTGGTAACGAAATAACAACGAAATGTAAACAAAAAGAAAGAAACATTAATGTTAAGCAGACTTTTTGAAACATCTGTTAAGTGTGAAGAGGTATAGTTGGTTGCTGGTGGAAATTTAATTGCTTTTTTACCATGACACTATAACAAAAGTGAATAAAAACCAACGAGCAAGGCTCGGTTAACCTGGTACTATTGCTGATATGAAGTTGTCAAGGTCAAGGTTCTGGCTACTGTCGATTGTAGATACTAGCTGTCAAACCTGTTCAGTCCTTATTCCTGTGTAGGCGGATGACTATTCAGGAAGTTGTAGATATCACAAAAAGTAGTGCATTGGTGATATAAGTTTATTATTTCACTTTTAAAATAAATTACTGTAAAAAAATTAATTATTTATTGAAATAATGAGTGTTATGAAGTGTAAAAACTGTTTTTCCTCAATGTGTGCTGTTATTTGCCAAGATTAAGTCTTAAAATTATCACCTCAAAACATGTGCTTTTTGCAATAATTGAGTAAGTAGAATATAATAATAAATTTTTCTCAGTTAACTGATTTATAAAAGATAGTCCATGGATCAAAGTAAAGTTTTTCCACTTATGTTGAATTATTAATTACTCTTACACTGTTAGTGACCATTTAAACACAAAAATTTCACAAAAATAACTAGAACTCTTTACTGGAAAAATGCCCTATCCACCATGACACATCTACATTGTATATATGTATATATGAAAAGACCATACATTTTTAAATGATATATATGTGTCCGTGGTACTGATAACTTTTGAAGGGAGCCTTCGATTTTGATGAAATTTGGTGTGAAGGTGTAAGACCAGGTCTATTTTCATGAGTTCGCGAACCAGCATTGTCGGGTTATGGGAACGGGGTTTTATGGGGTTTCAAAGAGGTCAAAAATGGGTTTTTGGCATTTTTGAACCTAAATTTTCAAAATTCATCAATTTTAACTGAAACCATTTGAAAGAGCTTAACACTTTGGGTGCGGCTCGGTCACCGGTGACTGGTAGCGAAACGCGTGCGCCGGCCTGCCCGGTCACGTGTCGCCGGCCGTGACTCGGCGAAATGAATCAGTCAGTGTGGCCCTGGGTTGCGGAGTAGTTCGGAGTTGTTTATACGTGAGTTACTAGGGCAACCTGCCTTCTTTCGGTTGTGCGTCGCCCGCCTTTCCCGTGGGTCGGCTCCGGTCCATTGTGACCTGAACTTTTTAAATTACTTTTAACTCTTTTTGAAGTGTTTCTTCCGTGTTTTGGTGTGTTTTGTGACACAATATTATGTTTAATAGTTTATTATTTTAGTTTTATTGTTTTTTATTTAAAATGAACTCCCCAATACCAGAAATGCTTCGACTAGTACCTTGACAAAGTTTGAGTAAAAAAACAATGGTTGGGAGGGTGAAAAAGGCTGTAAATAGTTGTAAATATTAGTTATAATTCTATTGAACATTATTATAATTATATTAAACCTTTTTGATGTAAAAATTTTGATATTGTGTTACGAAAAACCATGTATTGTCGTTGCGCGGGCCAGCTCGGTCACCGGAGACCTGCACTTTTGGACGCCATTTTTTTGGTGAAATAATGCAAGAACGCCAGTTTGCCGCCTCGATCTGGACTTCTGGAGACAAAAAGTAAGATTTTATGAAAAAAAAAATTTCAGGCCCGTGGGAAAGATTTTAGATATTCTTTGCCGCACTCAATGTGTTAAAAAGCAAACAATTTTCTATTTTGAATTTTTATCTTAGCTTAACTGGCTATGGGGAAAATCCAAAAATGTGTTTTCCATGTTATTCTTACGGGAAATCAAGAAAACATTATATCTTGCTTATTATTTACATAACTTATTCAAATTTGGTACAGTAGAACCTCGATAGTTCGACACTTTGTGGGCTTAGAGGGTGTCGAACTATTGAAATGTCGAACTATAGGGAGTATATGGGAAACTCGCCTACGGCTCGATGGGGGCTTCGCCCCCATGCCCCCTTAGGGGTTGCCCCTGAGAAGTTAAAGCCCAAACTAGAGTTGTCGTTTAGTCATAGTCGTTGACGTAATAATTTGAATGCCAGAGCTCAAAGTTCCCGATTTCATAACACCTTAGTGTTAATTTGGGGGGATACATAGAACTAATCCCCTGAGTAGTTATAGCCCAAATTAGAGTTGTCGTTTAGTCATAGATATATCTAATGACGTTATAATTTGAATGCCAGAGCTCAAAGTTCAAGATTTCATAACACCTTAGTGTTAATCTGGGGGGATACATAGTACTAATAAGAAAATATCCTTGGAGATTGAAAGTAAAAAAAACAATAATAAAAAATTAGTCGGCCAAAGTTTGAATTAATAAAAAGTCAAGTTTGAAATAGTTTAGTTCCACATAAGATCTGGACAGCCAAGACAGTAACAAAACCATCTAATTCTCTAAATTCACAATCAATAGTAAAAAAGCTTTAATAATCTCCTATTACAGTAGTAGGTTTTAATACCCCTCCTTAGTAAATAGTCTAAAAAATTGAGCTGTGAAATAAATATTATTTATGTAAATATTCTAGTTGTTATGCTTGATGGAGGGTCCAACCCAATAATTGGTTGCCGCAATTCCGTAAATTACTGTCAAAACCTCATACAATGAACAGGCTAGTTGAGGGCTCAACTCCAACGACAGTAACAGAAGCCGCCAATACACACTACTCACAATAAATAATACAGTAATAAGCTTTTAAATTTGCCCACGGCTCATGGTTTAATCCCACTCCCTAGCTTCCCTTAATCGCTAAAAAATATAATGGAGTTGTGAAATATTAATGAACTATGTAAATAGTCATGCTCAAAAGTTGTTGTGTAAAAATTAGGAGATACGATTATGATTGCACATGATTGAGGTAATAGCTGTATTCTGAAAAGATAAAAGTGGAATAAAATTATAAGTTTTTATGGAGGATCGTTGTATGTAATAGAAGAAATAAGGGACAAAATAAAGATATTTGAAATTTAAAAAAATGGTATAGGCTAAGATGCTTCAGTTCCGCCACGGGGTGGCCAAGAAACGCAGGAATCATATATGTACCATATAGAGAAACGATAACAATTTTATCATTCAAAATCAGCAATTATTAATTTAACAATTTTAAATGTTTTATATATATTAGTTCAGAAAATTAATAAATATAGAGCCCTAGTAGTATGTAATAGAGCACAGGGCATTAGGTACAATAATCATGAAGTCTTAAAGTTTTTATATAGTCTTAAAATGAAGAAAGTTGCAACTTAAGAACCATAAAATCGAGTCAGTTACACATGGGGCTGTATATATTATAGATATGTAATGTACAGCAATATCTCACCTAAAATAATCAAAACCTTCAATGGGAATTTTAAATATAAGTAATTGTAGGGATAGAATGGAGTTGTGAAATAATAATGGACTATGTAAATATTCTAGATATCATGCTTAAAAATTGATATGTGTTAAAATTTTGGCCACATGATGTAAGTAGTTGGTGTATTCAAAATGAATAAAATTGGAATAAAATTATAAGTTTTAATTGAGGTACGCTGTATATAATGAAAGACAAAAAATACTTAAGAAAGATATTAGAAAATTTAAAAATCCACCGATGAGTAGCAGGTGAGGCCCACCGAAGAACTGCCCGCTAAGACAGTAAGAAAACCGGTTAATACGAAAATCGCCTGTAGCTCGTTTTTTAAAACCACATCCTAGTTCTCCTTAGTTCGTAAAAAAATTGAGAATTGTGAAATCATAATCGATTATGGAAATATCCTAGATATTATGGTATATGGAGGCTCCACCCCCTTTCCCAGAAATTAGTTGCCCCTATTTTTTAATTTCCGTAAAAATCTCAAGCACTGAACATGGTAGTTGAGGCCTCCACCCCATAACCCTCGTTGTATTCGCCGAATGAGTTTGTAGTTTACCAAGTCTCCAACAATTAAAATCTTGTCCAACAACAATTAAATCCATAATATTTTAAGTTAAACTTGTTTATTTTGTTTGATGCTCTAACTGTACTGATTAGGTTATGAGTGTGGGTGTATGTGTAGTTACTACGCAGCTACTATACCTGAGTACTAGTATAGATTTTAAGTTTTAACTGTTAATTTTGTTTGATACTCTAACTGTACTGATTAGGGTTATGAGTGTGGGTTTATGTGTAGTTTCTATGTACCTACTATACCTGAGTACTAGTACAGATTTTAAGTTAAACTTGTTAATTTTGTTTTATACTCTAACTGTACTGATTAGGTTATGAGTGTGGGTGTATGTGTAGTTTCTACGTACCTACTATACCTGAGTACTAGAATAGATTTTAAAAGAAACTATACTGTAGTAAACTAGTCGTCAGGGGATGTGACGCCATGCCTTGCCTCACCCTCCTAGCGCAAAAAGTATGAAAAAAATATCTGGATAAAATGGATGAAAATGTAGGATGGCTAAGCTAAATAAACTATTTTGCATAAACTAATTATTATATAAACTATTATTTAAATGAAAAATAAATACCGTCAGAAAAAAAATAGGACAACATGAACAAACTGTTATGAACCCGCTACAGGCTAATCACAAAAATACTATTCGATGCAAAATAAAAATGTATGTTATAATTTAAGAATAATTATTATAAATACTACTCATAAATCCTGTTGGAGTTACAGGGATAAGTCAAACATTAGTTAAAAATTACAAATTTACCCCGATTAGTTGGAAACCAAAGTTTTAGGTCAGTAAGTAACAAACAATGTAAAAAATCGCTAAGTAACAACAAACAATTCAAAACAATCAGTTACCTAACAATTAATTGTAAAACAACAGTATGGCCTAACAGGTAGAATAAAAGGCACTCAAAACACTTTTTTTTTTTTTTTTTTTTTTTTTTTTGGTATGTACTTCCCCACTCACTCATCGGGGTATCAGAAATTCATCAAATGTCGGTAAAGTAGATTTAGTTCTCGCTTGGGAATTACTTTGTAGTAAGTGATATATGGGTGATATAACTAAACTTCGCTTAATCTACTTTACCGACATTTGATGAATTTCTGATACCCCGATGAGTCAGTTACACATGCGGGAGTATATAATTTAGATTTCAAAACTGGGAGTATAAAAATCATGATTTTAATTTAGGAAGCACTAAATTTTAATGAAACCATAACTTAATTGAACTTTATCATGAAAAACATTCACATTATTCACTACTTTGTTTACATTTTCACATTTGTCAGTCTCCAACATGGACACTATCGGTTGTTATTAACATGTTAAGTTGTCATGGACCCTGTCGAACTATAAGGAGTGTCGAACTATCGAGGTTCTACTGTATGTACATTATCTAGATAGGGTTTAACTCATACTTGCTTACAAAACCCATATGGCGGCAACCCTACATACTCACCCCTATGCGGTTTATGGGGAAAATAAAACATTACCAGAGCTTGATACAATTATGTGTTTACCCCCTCACCAATTATTGATCAACTTAGATTTTCTAACAACACCCCATGGCAGCAAACCTAAATACTCGATCCTATGGTGTTTTTATAGGGAAAGTAAATAATCTAAAATTCGCTGAGTGTGCAGGTCTGCTGTGATGGGGGTATTTTGTATTTTTCTGTATCAGCCATGCTGAACCGTTTGATTGACTGGGACTGTGGCGTCATCCTGTAATCCAGCTACTTCTAGGTCACGAACTGTGGATAGTTATAAGTGATAACTTATGGATGTGATATTCCCTAGTGGGGATTAACGTCCGCACCAGTGAATACTAGTTCATCCATAAAGACCATCCTCATAATTTAGACCAATTCGTATATATGAGGCCAAATCGGGTTCGGATCTCACGTTAAACTGTAGGTCTCTAGATACCATTAACTGTTGGGCTATTAATTAACAGTCCTGTCTAAGGAGAATGTCGGCCTTAGTCAGTAACAAGACCACAAGATCACACCACTATCACCCTACACTCATCTCTCATTCATATTCAGGTTAAAATACTCACTATGTGAGCTCCCTGTCTCAAAATACTGTATGGTTGAAAAGTAACTAACTTGCACCCCCCCCCCCCCCCCCCCTTTAACTTTTTAACTGTTTGAGATATTTGAAATTGGTTTGCGGCAACCATATTGGACATGAGGTTGTTGTACCATCATTATTGTAGCCCCTCACATCCAAGAAGGTTACCGCAAACCGATTTAGAATATCTCAAATAGTTAAATAGTTAAGGAGGGGGTGCAAAACCACCCTGTATGTAGTGATATAGTGGTAATGATAAAAATATTAAAAATGTTTAGATATGTTAACTTTGCAAATTTTAAATAATTACCATTATGGAAGAATAAAAAAGTTGGTAATTTTAAAAAAGTTACCAATTTGGGTTTTAACATATGTAAAGCCGCATCCGCACTGGCCGAACATTCGTGGCGAACTTGTTCGGCGAACACAAAAAATCAACAAACATTCCTAACGAACAATTACCGGCCATATGATTTACATTCAAATAGGTTAGCAACGAACAAACAAAAGTTCGGAAGAACTTTGTTCTGCGAACATGTTCGGTCAGTGCGGACGCGGCTTAACAGTTGTGTCAAATATTCAATCTTCCACAGTAAATAACTCAATAACAGTTTAAGGGCTGCTTTCCCCAATCTAGTTTAAACTAAGACTAAAGATTAAACCAAATGTTGCCACATGATTAAGGGCTGCTTTCCCCAACCCAGTTTAAACCAAAACTCAAGATTAAACCAGATGTTGCCATATGATTTAACATTGACAATTTTCTGGATTAGTTTAAACTGAGTTGGGGAAAGCGGCCCTAAGGGCCACTTTCCAAAACTCAGTTTGTTTAAACTAATCCAGTAAATTGTCAATGTTAAATCATATGGCAACATCTGGTTTAATCTTGAGTTTTGGTTTAAACTAGGTTGGGGAAAGCGGCCCTGATACTGACAATTTTTATATCTTGTATTTTTTTTTAAATGAAATAAAACATTTTATAGTAAAAACATATATCTGACTTTGAGATACATACTGTGGAAACTAAGTAAATTTTAACTTCAATCATTCAAAGGTAAGATCTTTATAATTTCAATCCTTTTTTAAGTCCCCAGAAATTAAAACACTTTTTAAATATATTAGCTGATATTCTATGTTTAGGATGGTTAGAAAAGTTTTGTTTAAGGTTAAAATTAAAATTATCCAGGTCTAACAATATGTATACATGCATGCATCTCCTTTCATACTCTAGATTTTTTGCTGATTAAAGTATCCCTATTGTCAAAAACATGCAACAAATATTCTGCTATTAAAGTTAAGTTCGTATGAGACATAATTCCAGGTTTGTTGCAGATGGCTTTTCCCACAGTTCCAATCTGCATTCAACTAACAGATTATGAGGTGAGTTTTACTGAATTTATATACATTTTACACGATAACCTATTATAAAAACACTCGTCATGTTCTGTAAACTTTTCTACAAAAGGGAGAGCAATAAAATTCATTATTAGATTGGCTGAAGAATTGATAAGTTATTACAGTTGACACGAAGATCCTAAAAAATATTAAATATTACGGTATTTTATTTAACCAATTACACATTTTGATGGTTCAAAATACATACAGAGTCATTCAAAACATAGATCAGAAATGGAATTTTTACACTTGAGTGTAAGACTTATGTGACGGCTATTAATCTTAAAAAATTTCCTGGTATGGAATTCTTTATTACAATTGTCGGACTTGAAGTTGTAGGACTTTTTGTTTTTGAGGTTCCCAGCAACCCAAAACAATATGATACTGATAATGTTGCAGAGGTCTTGTTTGTGTGACGCTCGCCATACGGCTAAACTATGAGGAGTTAAGGCATGAAATTTTCAGGGTAGATTCCTCAGTTTACTCTAAAACCTCTACATGTAGAGCTGTTCCCCATGGGACATAAAATATTCCAATTAGTACCATTAGGATTTTAGATCGGCAACTGATGTGCATTCACAAGAAAAATCATAAGAACTTCTTTTAAGCATTATAATTAAAGATCCGATGAGTCCCCAAAAAATGAAGTTGTTTTACACCTATAAAATCACTTTTCAAAATAGCGTTTTTTTTTTAGGTTAACACGTTCGCGGCGGCGAGGTTTTTGCTCGAACCTCATCACCATCCTGAATGTAAAAATTGTAAAACCCACCGTAGCAGCAGCACTGCCCAGTAAAAACCCAAGTGGTTCCGAAATACATTGTACTATTGAGCAGTGCTGTGCAAAGCTTCAGATTTCTAGCTCAGATCCTGGCTTAAAAATAAATCATATTGTAAAGCAGTGCAGCTTGGGAGCGATCGCACCCATCAGGATGGCATTAGGATTCCGCCTGGGAGCGATCGCTCCCATGCCGCCGCGAACGTGCTAATGGGTTATATTTTGTAAAAAGCTAATTATTTTTTTGAAATTATTTATTCGCTAATTATTTATTTCTCAATATAATGTTGTGGCACTACCACCGATAATTGTTCTCATTTTGACCAATCGTTAATTTTGGATTGTTAATTTTTGACCCACCATATTGGATAAAAGTTATTTTTAGCGAATTTCCCTATTGGGAATACGCTATTACGGTAGTAGCCATGGTAAGACCTAAGCCCGGGACCACTTTCCGAGGTCCCCAGAAGCCAAAAACACTGTTCGTTCATTTTCATATGTATATATATATATATATATATATATATATATATATATGTGTGTGTGTGTGTGTGTGTGTGTCCGTGGTACTGATAACTTTTGAAGGGGACCTCCGATTTTGATGAAATTTTGTATGAAGTTGTAAAACCAGGTCTATTTTCATGAGTTCGCGAATCAGCATTGTCGGGTTATGGGAACGGGGTTTTATGGGGTTTAAAAGGGGTCAAAAATGGGTTTTTGGCAATTTTGGACCTAAATTTTCAAAATTCATCAATTTTAATTAAAACCATTTGAAAGAGCTTAAAAAAACAAACAATTTAGTATTTTGAATCTCTAAAATAGCCTAACTGGTTATAGAGAAAATTCAAATTAAGTTTCCTATGTTATTCTTATGGGTAATATAAAAGGTTAGATACCTGCAGTCTGCCGAGTGATTCTGTGGTAATCTTGAAGACTACGCGTTTCGACGGATCAATCCATCATCTTCAGGTCCGCACAAAACTTAAAAAATTCAACACATTCTTGATGGTCACGTCAAAGTTTTAAAAACAAACACAAAACGAACAAAGATGACATTTAACAAAAGTTCACATGTAGGCCTACTTTAAAACATTTACTTGATATGCGCATGTCATGTGCCGAGTCTCGACTGGAGGTTGGCGGGTGCTATCAGTTGAACTTTGACCTCAGCTACACCTATTGACGCTGTTGCTCCCTGTCCACTTTAATCATTGTTTCAAACAATATGTTTAACTGGAGTGTACTACGGTCATTTAATAAATCATTTGGGCGGGTTTTTGTGGCTTTATATATTTCATATTGCTCCAGAGCTGTCATGGTCCGTCCTTTATTACAGATATGTAAAGGTTTAAGATTTGTTTCTAGGTTTGTGTAATTATGGTTGGAGGCTACAAGGTGTTCAGCAAAATTGGACTTTTGTACATTGACAGGTCTGGGGAGATGTTCTTTAAACCTCTTCTCGAAGGAACGCCCAGTTTGGCCGATATAAAACTTATTGCAATCATTGCAAGTTAATTCATAAACTCCTGTTTTTTTGGTCGGATCAATTTTATTTTGATTTTTGTTTAAAAGTTTCTCTAATTTGTTTGATGTTTTGAAAGCTACAATTTTGCCATGTTTTTTCATTTCATTTTTTAGGGTCAAAGGTAATTTCTCGCCAAACTCTGTAGATATATATTCCGGGGTTTCTTTATGGTTGTTAGTAGTAGGATTAACATATAATTTCTTGCGATGTTTCCTTATCAGACTATCAATAATTTCAGGGCTGTAACCATTGGATACTGCTAATGTGTTTCAGTATGTTTTTCTCAGTGTTATAATTTTCTGGGCTTAGTGGTACGGTTAATAAACGATTAACAAAGCTGTTGTAAGCAGCTAGCTTTTGAGCCATTGGGTGGTGGGATGTAGCGTTTATTGTTGTATCTGTTGCCGTGGGTTTCCTGTAAATTTTGAAAGAGAAGCTGCTGTTGGTTTTCATCAGTGTAAGATCAAGAAAGTTGAGGCTGTTGCTTTGTTCCAGTTCCAATGTAAATTTGAGCTTTGGATGTATGTTATTAATAAAATTGCTGAACAACTGAATCTGCCTGTGGTTTCCATCGTATAATATAACAATGTCATTGACATATCTATAGTAAAATACAATTTTGTTTCTGTAACGATTATTTTCTGTCCATATGTGTTTGTTTTCAAAATCGTTGAGGAAAATTTCTGCTAAAATACCTGACAAAGGTGAGCCCATGGCTAGCCCCTCACTTTGAATGTAAAACTCATTGTTAAAATTAAAATAGTTTTGTTTCAATACAATATCTAACAAAACCATTAGTTCATTACGTTCATTTTCGTTCATGCTAGAATGCTGCTTCAAATTATCCATTAAAATTTCTAGAGTTTCCTTAACGGGTACATTCGTATACAGGTTTGTAATATCTAATGAAGCCAAATTGTGTCTTGGGTTCAAGTTTGTATTCTTTATATTCTCTATTAATTCTAAACTGTTTTTCAGACTATTACTGTTCACTAATTTGATTTCATTGTTAATAATTCGCTCAAGTTTCTTGGCCAATTTATATGCTGGGGCTGGCATGTAATTAACCAATGGTCTTATGGGCTTGTTGTCCTTATGGAGTTTAGGTAGTCCTCTTAATGGTGGAGCTTGTGGGTTGATTTGTTTCAAATACCTAATCTCATGTTCTGTTAGTAAATGTTTACAATTTGAAATAGCCTTATTGATTTCTTTAGTGTAAGCGATAGTCGGATCTTTTGACAACTTTTCAATGTTGTTTTTGTTTATAAATTCTAGAACTTTTTGAGTGTAATCTGCCTTATCAATATACTATTTCCTTTGTCTGCTTTAGTTATGTACAAGCTGTTGCTAACTACTTTTTCCTGGATTTGCTTAAGAGTTTTAAGTTCATTAGTGCGGTTATTATACTTTCTGGGATATTTCAACAATCGTTTCAGTTTGTTATTAATCATGACTAGAGCCGTATTTTGTTCATTAGGATCACTAATAGTTTGAATTGCTGCTTCAGCGTTAATGACCTCATTAAACATGCTTTTAGATCCTCTATTGCAAAAATTGTATTTTAAACCTTTGTTTAGCAAAGCCATCTCATCATTATCAAATACAACTGTAGTTAGATTAATAGTCCTAGGATAAAACTTGTGATTTATTTTTGCAATATCATAACTGTTTATTATTTAACAAGGCAGAGATTTTCTTCTTTCAATTTCTCTTTTTAATTGCTATTTCTTTGGTTATCTGTGGTTCTATGTTTGCCAAAACATTTGTTAACTGAGCTGGGTGAATAACATTTAACAATTCAATATGTGAATTCAAAAGTAATTTATTCAACATTGATTTTTTCCTGTGTTGTTGCTTGACTTCCTGTTTCAACCAGGCTGACTCAGCAGCAACTTTAGCCTTTCTGGCTGCTATTGATTTATTATTTATCTTAACAATTATATATTTGGGGGTTACATTATTTTTAATACATTCATTGTTGAATATGACAGCCCTGAAACAGCCCTGAAATTATTGATAGTCTGATAAGGAAACATCGCAAGAAATTATATGTTAATCCTACTACTAACAACCATAAAGAAACCCCGGAATATATATCTATAGAGTTTGGCGAGAAATTACCTTTGACCCTAAAAAATGAAATGAAAAAACATGGCAAAATTGTAGCTTTCAAAACATCAAACAAATTAGAGAAACTTTTAAACAAAAATCAAAATAAAATCGATCCGACCAAAAAAACAGGAGTTTATGAATTAACTTGCAATGATTGCAATAAGTTTTATATCGGCCAAACTGGGCGTTCCTTCGAGAAGAGGTTTAAAGAACATCTCCCCAGACCTGTCAATGTACAAAAGTCCAATTTTGCTGAACACCTTGTAGCCTCCAACCATAATTACACAAACCTAGAAACAAATCTTAAACCTTTACATATCTGTAATAAAGGACGGACCATGACAGCTCTGGAGCAATATGAAATATATAAAGCCACAAAAACCCGCCCAAATGATTTATTAAATGACCGTAGTACACTCCAGTTAAACATATTGTTTGAAACAATGATTAAAGTGGACAGGGAGCAACAGCGTCAATAGGTGTAGCTGAGGTCAAAGTTCAACTGATAGCACCCGCCAACCTCCAGTCGAGACTCGGCACACGACATGCGCGTATCAAGTAAATGTTTTAAAGTAGGCCTACATGTGAACTTTTGTTAAATGTCATCTTTGTTCGTTTTGTATTTGTTTTTAAAACTTTGACGTGACCATCAAGAATGTGTTGAATTTTTTAAGTTTTGTGCGGACCTGAAGATGATGGATTGATCCGTCGAAACGCGTAGTCTTCAAGATTACCACAGAATCACTCGGCAGACTGCAGGTATCTAACCTTTTATATTCGTCTAAGTGATTCAGTAAAAACAACCCAACATGAACTTATGGGTAAATCTTTCTTTCTTTTCTTTCTTTCTTTCTTTCTTATTTGCTTTCGCAGGCTTGACTAAATGTCATGACGCCTAAGGGTAAATCTTTAAAAAGTTATATGTCGCTTATTTATCAACGTATCTTAATAAAATTTTTTATGAACCTTCACTAGGTGGTGAGTAATTAAGATTTGATCAAACACCCACATGGCAGCAAACCTACATGCTAAATCCCATGGTATTCTCATGGAAAATAAGTGTATAATGGGAGCAAGAGAGATGGAGATAATAAGGTATCTGTTCCTATAATCAGCTGATCAGCTGTCTCTTCTGCATATTTGTCAAATTTGAAATGTTTATGTTTTGTTATTTGTAAACAAATCATTCCTTTTGCATGGAAGCTTTGGATATGCACTTTTATTACTGTTAAAAAAGTCATTTATTGCATTATAAATATTAATATATAAATTATTAAATAAAAATAATTTACTCAGAAATATAATGCCATTAAATATATTATATTTCCTTGTAAAGATTATTAATTATATATAAGATAGCCACAAGATGTGGCTATCTTATACCAATGTCTACACAAAGATCTTTGATGTTGAAACAATAATTCTTTGGAAATTCGCTGAGTAAGCAGGTCTGCTGCGACGGGGGTATTTTCTAATGTAAAGATATTGTTGTGACACATCATTGCAAAGTAGATTTTTATGCTGATTACAATGCCACAATCCCTCTTTGAAATTCTTGGTTCGTTTTAAAGATACATTCAAATCAAAATTCATCCCTAAACATTTCTTATAGACGTTTCAAACTTTAAATTTATTTTTTATTACTTTTCTTTTATACAGTAGAAGCCCTCTAGTCCGGCCTCGGATGGTTCGGCCGCCGGATAATCCGGCCGCGGTCCTCCGGAAATAAAATGTTCAGCGGCGGGCATTTCCCAAGGCCAAAATAGACAAGACTCAACTTGTTCCATGTTATATCACTAAAATATATCAATTCAATTGCCGATTTTCAGACTCTTTGTGGTCTGATGTCTTCTCAAACATTTTGTTCGTGTTCTATTTATTTTACGGCCTGATGTAACAAGGAAGTTAGGTAACTATAATAGACGGATTTAGTCGCTCCCATTTATACATAGTGCCTTCATTGACAGAACACCAGTGTCCATTAAACACAGTTTCATCGCTTGTACGTTGTCCACGATCGTCATTTCGGCGCTATTAGGCCTACCTACAATGTCTGAGCGAGCAAATCATGATTGTTACAAAGTCGATATAGGTACTATTAATTGGACAAGTTTGAGACCCTTCATTGTTAAATACACCCTAATAGTTTATTGTTGGAACACACATATAATTAAGGTCTCTGTTTAACCCGTTTAATAAACTGCCGGTTAATCCGGCCATTTTGAAATCCGGCCGGTAGTCCGCTCCCGATATGGCCGGATATGAGGGCTTCTACTGTATTTAGTTCTAATCGAGGAATGCGCTCCATTGCGATCTTAAAATACTCAGTAATATTCCGTCATTAATTTTAGCTATTCTTCATTAAATTCGGAGGATTCAGGGACAAGTTATATCGTTCTTAAGAGAAACTTCAATTTTTTTTTTAAATCGCTTTTAGTTAAAGATTAATATCTCAAGTTCTAAATAAGACACAAAGTTAATTCTGGTCCTAAAGCAACCAGTACATCAATGTCTTTAATTTGAGTTATTGACCTTTGAAATTCATTGGATTTTAAGTGGCTTATGATTGTCCAATCAACATTAAATTTATTGGTTCCAGATAATTTATAAGGTTCATCCTGGTCTTAAATTACACAGTACATTATTAACTTTAATTCCCAGATATTGATTGTTAAAATTGGATACATTTAAAATGAGATATTATATACTCTTTTCAATAAAAAATATTTCCATTTCTGAAATTTGGGTAAAGTTTAAAACGCACAAACTGCTTCAAACCAAGCCAACTCAAATAATCAAAAACTCTAAAGAAGGCTAATTGATCCACAGAGTAATCTTATATCAAAATCAACAACCGATCTCATTTAGAATAGGATATATAAGGAAAAATAAAAGAATTCAAAGTTTGAAACCAATAAGAAACGAGAAGAATTTGAATTTTCGTACATTTTTAAAATGAACAAACATTTTCAAAAACGGATTGCGGCATTGTAATCAGCGTAAAAATCTACACTGAAATGAAGTATCACAACACTATCTATACATTAGAAAAAAATAATTTCTTTCCAATATGGCGGATCCAAGATTTCGACCAAAAATAAGGACCATTGAAAATAAAGTATTCATCACTCAACAATTATTGGCATTGGTCCGACAACTTAATAGTGAGAGATGCACGTAAAAAATGAAAAAGGGAAGCTTTTTTGAAAATTTATCCCATTACCAAAGAACTGCCATTTTGAAAAGTGTTTTTATAGGTGTAAAAAAACTTTATTTTTTGGGGACTCATCAAATTTTTTTTTCTAGAGCTTAAAAGAAGGTCTTCTGAAAATTTCTCGGATGCACATCAGTTGAAGATAAAAAGGTTCGTTTTTGGCTAAATACAGTACAACAAGTCAGACAAACACAATAGTCTTGAATGATAAACACTATAATACCAGACTTAATAGAACTGTCGAACAACACAATCTGAAATTTTACGAAAAAAAAGTTAGTTTCATGGGTACCAAATTTTTATATTCCTTACCTAAAAATATTTTGCAAGAATAAAATGTTAACAAATTCAAAAAGTTACTGAAAAGTTATCTAATTGGCTTATCATTATACTCATTGGAAGAATTTTGGGAATTAAAAACAAATTAGCAAATTTTAGAAGTAGCTACTTGGATTATTAATTTTGGAAAGTTTTTTCAGTTTTATAGGTATTAATCATAAACTAGTATACGTGGTGCTCGATATCGAGCACTTTATTTTAATACAATACAAATGTTACTTTTAGCTCTAAATCAATGACATCCGACCAGTCCATTGTTGTGAATATCTGTAATCACCAAAAACTACACGCATACAGCTGATTATTAACATATGTTTATAATGCTTTATTAAATCCCAATGTTATTTAAATGGGAAATTTTGAGATTTCAATGGTGGATAGTGCCTTTATTTTCAGTCAGATTATCATCAGTTTTTGGCGGAAACAACTACAGACCAAGCCCTATCCAACGACACCAAAAACTTGAAAATCGGTTGAAAATTGTAGGAGGAGTTCTCAAGACAAAAAAACCCTTAGCGTATTAAATAAGTATAGATTGATGTGCAGCCCCCATTAGAAAAGAATGTCATGTTTCTTTTCTTTTTTTATTTTGTTTACACATATGTTATTTCAGAAAAAAACCTCAAATGTAACACTACTGTATGTATATTTTGTACCATATGTTGTATGTTTTTATAAATAAGTACTTATATGTTTCCTTCATTGGAAAACTAATTTAAAATATTTTTTTAAAAATTAAAAAAAAATTTAATATTATTAGAAATCTGAAGACTTTATTTTAAAATTAATTTAAATATTTTTAATACTGAAATTGGTAAAAATGGTCTGGCACTCTTGAGAATTACTTTAATAAAATGCGCAGCTTTTTTGGGTACGTAATACAAAATGTCCCTGTCACTGAAAGTTACCTACTGTGTTCGACAGTAACTTATTTAAAATTGTTGGTAATACAATAGAAACAAAGCCATTAAACAAAATAAATAAATTAAAACTCAACTTTTCTATTATATAAGGACAAATTTTAACATTTGAACTGTCAAAAAATTTGTTTTGCAATACACATTATTTTATATTTTTGTTCTGAGGGGCACAGGTATCTTAAAGTTAGTTTTTTGTCTACAAGATTAAAATTTTGTCCATAAGAAAACTTTTACCACGACTATATTACATTAGCGTGAATAGACGTCTCATAACATAAGCATGTTTGAAACCAATTAATTTACAGTGGTGGTATCTTCTGTGGCAAACATGAATTATAAGTGACGTATGGTAGGTAAATCAGTATTACCAGCACTCTTGGATGAATGGATATAACATTAGAATGTAAATCCATCTTAATAATCAGAACATTGATTGCAATGCCTTTGGCGCGGTGAACATGAACCTTCCAAATTTTGGTAGCCTATCAAACAAAATAAATGGTTGAGAAGTCAAAACAGCTGTTGATAGTAAAACTGAAGAATACATGTTATAAGCTGAATAAAAACAATTGAACTAGGCTGCGATATCAACCCAAACTGATTAATGTGGTATATTGCGATGCAAAGGTACCTTTACTCTTTTCACAACTAAGATTGTGAGTCAGACTGCCAGCCCTAATTCCAAAACTGTAAATTGAATTAACTAAAAGTGTTGAATGAATTCTTCCATGACAGCCTGCACGTTTTACAGGTAGAGAGCCCTCACCTGGGGGTGGCCCCGGTGTACCGAACTGTGCTCCCCCCTCCCCCGTACAACCCGTCGTTGTACCCTCCCTTGTACGATGTCCACCCCCCCGCCCCTGCAGCGGCTCACAACCTGCCCGAGTATGTGGCCCTGGTCGGTGTCCATCCAGTGGTGAGTTACTATGAGATAGCATGTTAACTGCTCTCACTTTTACATCAATATGCTGATAAAAATACTTGAAAATCTTTTTTCAGACTTTTTCCTACAACAAATGAAGTAGCTTTAGCAATATTGTTTTGTTTTTAAAACTTTACTAGCCGTTAGGCAATCCAAACACAATTTGCCATTTTCCTTTGCCAACCTGCTTTGTACTTATAATGTTAACTTAATACATAAAGGTAGCACTGACTCACGATGTTTAACCAAACACTTAAGACAATATCTATCCCCAATCAGGCCAGTTCAGTTGATCAGCTTAGAATATGAAATCTATCCTCGTTTCTGCTTGAAACCATTTAAAAACTGAAGTCTGTACATGAAAACACAAGTGTCATGACTTCTTTCTATTTTAAAATATCTTAAGTTTATAGTAAAATAATAACAATAATCGTATGGCTTTTAGTGGAGGGAGATCAGCAGTTAAGTGACAGTTCTCCCCTGAGAGTCACTTTTCTGTTTCCTATGCAGGTGGATCAACGGCTCAACGTGATTTCCAAACCACATTAATGCAATAAACCAAACCTCAGTAAAATACAATATTTTTCCTCTTAAAAGATTTGCATTCGCCTGGTAAAATATTAATTTCTGGATGCAACTTGGAGCTGACGCACAGGCCTCAGTGTCCATGTCAGCTCATTCCATACCAAATTAAATAATGCAATTATTAATTACAATTTTTTATCATGTACCTTTTGAGTTGTTTGTTTAATTTATGCAGACAGAGTTATTATTATCATTTGTCTATAGTTTCAGTACAGCATGTTTTAATTTGTACATGTATATTTTATTGGAATAAACAACTTCATTCATTCATACAGGAGCGGCAGAATGATCTTTTTGTCCCCGAGCCGGGATATACCCAGACCTGCTGTGTGATAATCCAGAATCCTACCACTTAGCTACGTCCACTGCCTAGTTTGTAGTGAATACCCCTATATATAATTTAGTTATTTTATTATAGCACCAAGGCAATAGAATTTCATACTGCAAGCTTTCAAATCAACTAGACAATTTAACCAAGTGTGAAGAAACGGACTCAAAAATCATCACCAAAGAGGTAAGAAAAATACAAAATAGGCACACACTTCTCAAAAATAGAAAAGTGTATCTTGAGATATCAATTCCCAATTTGATTTTCCTTGAGATTAATTTATTGCTAGAACATAAAGGTAGAACTTCAAACATTGCCAGAACTGATGAAATTCAAGATTGCAGTGTTTCTCAACCGTTGGTATCACCATGATTAATATTTTAGTAAAGAATTAAGCTGTAAATGGACGACTGATAATATTAAACAAGAAAAGGTTGAGTTGATCTTGAAAAGATCTAAAAAGATCTTGATTTGATACCCTATATAACTATAATTAATGGGTGGTGCCTATATAAAAGACAAATACTGTTTGTTCTTAATAAATCTGTAAACAAATATTTCTTTCCAGGTTATCCTGAACAAGAAGGAAGGCAAGTTCGGTCTTAAAACTGCAGTGGTGGGTAAGAGTGTGTATGTTGTGAGTGTAAAGGAGAAGTCTCCAGCAAACCGGGCAGGCGTCAAGGTGGCAGATCAGCTGATCAAAGTCAACGGAACAGCTGTGACAGGCCTGACCAACGACCAGGTGCACGAGGTCATCCGCCGATGTCCTCCGTATGGCATCAAGTTCACATTCAGGAGCAGGTATTTTAGCAGTTTAAATTTTGACATTTCTCTACCATACTATAAAAGATAAACTTTTAGTACTGGACGTGGTCACCAATGTATTTTTTTATCTAAGCTGCTGAATAAATTGTTATTAAATTGCTTGAGTGTAAGACCATTGACTATAAACTCACACTAGTCTGCCAACCTAATGAGAAAAAAAGTGTTAACAGTAATTAATTGGCTTGGTACCTCTAAGGCCCATATCACCACGTAGCAGTTTTGGTCGTGACAAGAATAAAATTCTAAAACTCATTTAGTTCATCAACTGCAAACAAACTATTTGACAAAACATTCAACTGCTTAGTGATAAAAGCAGTTATAACTATCATTTCATCAAAATTAATTGGTTACTGGATTGCTGCAAGATGGCGAAATGACAAACAGAATTGGTAAGAAAGTACATTCTTTCAGTTAGTTCCCTCAAAAGATTGCTTGGCGCTGCTAAATTTGTTCAGATTTTAACATTAGGTTGACATTCTAGTACAAATGTATTACTATGTAGGCCTACATTTAAGACATTAGTTCTTAGTACCAGTACTATATACTATATATACTCTATAGTAAGAACAAAGATACCATATTCTTTTTAGTCGTTAAATACTTGAAAAATTTTTTAGCATAAAATGTTGGAAACAAAGCCATATTTGGATGGTTATCTATGGTGCTTTGATGGCATCCCATAGGTAACTTGAAAATTAACAAAATGCATTAATGTGCTAATTGACACTGTATTAAAAAATAAAACTTATTCCACTCAACTTTTGTAGCTCCTTATAGTAAATCTATACTTATTTAATATGCTAAGGGTTTTTTTGTCTTGAGAACTCGTCCTACAATTTTCAACCGATTTTCAAGTTTTTGGTGTCGTTGGATAGGGCTTGGTCTGTAGTTGTTTCCGCCAAAAATTGATGAGAATCGGACTGAAAATAAAGGCGCTATCCACCATTGAAATCTCAAAATTTCCCATTTAAATAACATTGGGACTGAATAAAGCATTTGAAACATCTGTTAATAATCAGCTGTAAATACGTGTAGTTATTGGCGATTGAAGATATTCACATTCTTGGATTGGTCGGATGTCATTGATTTAGAGCTAAAGTAACATTTGTACTGTATTTAAATAAATTGCTCGATTTCGAGCAACACGTACACGAGTATACTTTTATTAAAATATGGAAACGGAATTCTACTTGAAATTGATTTCTGAAACTCAGGTTTATCAACAAAACAAAGTAACTGGGTAGGTGAGTGGTTATTGTGCTTGTGTTTGAATCCAAAAATTGTTGGTTCAATCCTGAGTGAAGTTAATAGCTTTGTATAAGGTTCGATTCTGGATCACGTAGCCATGTTGGACTATTAATTAATGATACTATCTAACATAATTTATTAACGACAGGTTGACATTAGATAGTAGCAAGACTGGGGTTGGGACTGTTTACCATCAAAACTTTAAGAAGGCTATGAACATCTGAATTTTTGTATTATGTTTTTACCAATAAATTATGAATCTGAATTTTTGTATTATGTTTTTACCAATAAATTATGAATAACCACAGTGTGATGAAAGTTGGTGCTTTTGTTCATAATTCTACATAAATAATATTAATTTGCTTACTTACAGGAAGGACTATGGACTTTTCAAGAAAATAGAAAATGTAAAGAAGAGTTTCAGTGATGTATAGTTTAGTGAATATTTTATAATTTAATTTTGATTGAAGGCTTACAAAAATAATCAACATGGAAACCAGCTGTCCAGAGGCTAGGTTTGTGCTGAGTCATGATTTAGAAAATTATTTTAAAGCATAAATTAAAGCACCATTTTACACTTAATAACTGATAATTTTTTCCTGTTTTGCCAAAATAAGTGTTTTAGTGTTTTATTATAAGTAAATTGACACTAATTTCCATGTGTGACACTAATTTCATACATATATATATATAATTTGTAATATTTCCTGTATACGATTTTTTGAAATAAACGTATTTTCATTTCATTTCAAATATGTTTATACAATTTTTTATTTTAACAAACAAAATTTATTGTAAGATGTAGAATTAGTCAGCATCATCTCTCTTTACAAATAGTGTCATATTACAGTGTGAAATTAAAATTTGTGGTCAGCTCTAGATGAGAGTTTCATAGAAAAATTCTTTGAGTGAGGAGAATGGACGGTCCAGGAGCCATGCTCCCGGTGCCGATCTCAGCAAGGTCTTTTTCTTGGTGTGCATTTCTTGAGGCAGTGAGTTGTGGAGGTTCTGCCAATGTAGGTTGGTTTAGTTTCTAACAGCTTTAGATGGCAAACTGGCAGGATGTATAGCTCACCATTTCTGGTGGAATAAGTTTCTAATAAGTTGCTTGGTTAAAGTTTTTGAGTTTTATTTGATAAATTTTCGCAAACATTGAAATAATAGAAGCCTGTTCATCAAATTTTCCAATACTGTAATACTTTGAAACGCTAAATGTAATCAAGACTTAATTTTAAATTTTCACCTTCACATACAATCTAATGACATAGCTGTAGAGATTTAATAAATCTTTCCCCTCAAAATACAAAACTTGGTTTATCTTGTGGAGAGGATATCAACTACTACCTTTAAATAGCAACAATGGGACTCAAAGAATGTGAGATAAGCGATTTATGCAATTAGATTTGATATGCACGTGCTTTTTAAAATTATCATTACAATTTATTCCACGAACTATGAGAATAACAAGCTACTGTCAACTGAAATTCTCTTCTGTGTTTACACAACCTTAAATCCTGCAAGGGGGAAGTCGAAATTCAAAAGTATGCCCTTTAGAATCTTCCATATCTAATACTGAAATTACAGTAAAAATTTAAAATGAAGTTCTACATTATCATAAACAAATGTTAAGTCAAACTTACATAAGGTGTTGGGTTGTGCTTTCCCAGTTAGAATTATCCAAGAAGAGTCGATTTAACATTTTTGATTGGGAGACTCCTTATTGAAACAAAAGAAACGGCAATTTTCCTTAATACTTATGCTGTTTGGGTTTCAACCAATCATAATGGTTAAAGTTTTAAATTATTATTTTGGTTGTAACTTTATATAGTAGAGTCCCGCGGATCTGTTCTTTGATAAAGGAGAATTCTGGATTACTCGGAAAGTCTGTTAAGCAGTAAAGTGCACTGGATTTTAAGTCGATAAGCGCCGTGGTATCGGCCAGAGCCTATAGAACAGTTTTGGTTTTTCCTTGAGTTTGTTTTAACTGATGAGGTTTAAGTTTTTAGTTTTTGTGTTATGTACACTATGCAATAAATAAATGTTTTTGTATAAATAATATAAACTGTTGTCTTAACTTTGGAATTTTCACAAATCCGGACACCGTTCGGTCATCATTAGTCCGCGTTTACGGGACTCAACTGTACTTTCTATGAAACTGTAAACTTTTTTGTTGATGTAATCAGGCTATTTTGGTTATAGTTGTGCATAATTTGCTATTTTACCATTTATTTAAGGTGTCACAGAAATTGTTAACAGGTTATAGAGTGGCATAAACACATATTTAAATTTTCAAAATGTTAAAAACTGGGACTGGCAAAACTATTTTTGTTCTATTTCTCACTTCCTCGCAGTAATTTTGTTAAAGAGGAAATAACATTACTAAAATTACTTCATATTTTCCAGGGTGAGAACACTTCTTTACCTAGGATTCTATTTTCTTTCATATGTTATACCTATCCTTATTTTATGCTACTTTTATGGGGACTTCTTTTACTGGCCAAGGTTGAGAAAAAGAACAGTGACTTGCATATAACCTGGCAGGGTAACCATTACAATATGTGCTAGGGCATCACAGTACACTAATTACCTCCTTATTAGAATTCGCATGAAATATTTTTCATTTCATCATAAACACATCTGATTATAAAGGGTAACTAAAACAAGACAAGTAAAATAAATTTTCTATTTATTAAATATAATTTACATACAATAACAATTTTTTATAGACGTTGAACACTTTTGCTTCTGCCGTCGTTCTAAAACGTTCACTTGACCCAGTGCAAGGAGCTAGTGATGTGCCTCAGCTGATCGTTATTGATTCATATTACGTTGCAAAGGGCAAGTCCACTTTTCTGCCACTCTTATAGATTTGTACTTTTTCCATAACTAATACACTAATTTAGGTATAAAATACAGATTTTATATACATTAAATTATTTAAACCTGGTGTCGACAATGGCATATGGGGCTGGCCCTGCTACGGTGAAAGTCTATTGAGCATTTTCACCAGCAAACAAGTTAACAAAGAATCGAAAGGTTAACCTCCCATTTAATTTCAACATATAATTAAAAATATTTGACATACAGTACACCAAAGCAAAATTGTAAATGCAAAATAAATTATTAAAGAAAATCAATAAAAAACTAGCAATAAGAAAATATATTACAATTTTTAAAACCTTTTCAACTTGGATTTGGACGGATTGTTAAGGCATATTGTTCATCTAAAACTCAATTTGAAACATAAACAATTAAATTTATACAAAAATTCTCAGAAACGGTTATGGAATAATCAAAAATATCAATGTTTTTACATTATTGGCGACATTAAATCAGCAATAGTATATTTCTTCACAAGTCCGTTGAAAGTGGAAAGTGGTCGTTATCGGTGCAAGATCGAGTTTCAAGTACTCGGCTTCGCCTCGTACTTGAATTCGATCGAGCACCGATATACCACTTTCGGACGAGTTACGAACAGTACTTTTCATCATACCACCATTAATAAATTTACAGTTTGTATAAAAATTAATAAATTTTAACCTGTATACCCCCTCTTACGTTGTTATTTGTTTATCTTGTATTTGAACTATTTACAGCTGTTATTAAAAATAAAAATAAATTAACTTGTTTAGTGTCCCGAAAACCACTGTTTCACGGTCTACTCCCGAAAACTTTATTTACCAACATTTTTATCCAACCCACCGGGAATCAACTAGTTTAGATCACAGCTGTACATTCCGAAAACAACGTTTATAGCAATGGTATGATGAAAAAGCTTTTTTGGGGAAAACTTTCTTTAAAAACTTACGAGGTGGCCCGTGCGCAAATTGCGCATTTTATGATTCTGTATGAGTGAAACTCACCTACAGTACGTGAATGTTGATTATGAAGTGAGAGATCTATATTTTTGTTTACTAACTGGATTTTAAAATTCATCTGAAGGTAATCAGCTGTTAAATTAAAATTCACATTAAAGAACTTGCAATAAAAGTTGGTCATCATTTAAAAGCGCCCTCTAGAAATAAATCAAAGGCGAGGGGGGCAAAGCCTGAAACAATATGACCTTTTTAATTACGATTCGTCACTGCGGTATAACCTAAGCTTTAAAATGACACCTCAATCTTAAAAATCGGTTCAGTAGGTCGAGAGAAAAAGGGACGTAACAGACGAAACCCTCATAGAAATAAGAAGATAGATTTGCAATTTGTGACAATAAACAACAAAACATCAGAATTGATAATTACTTAAAAATAGTTAATCTAAATAGGTATAGTTTGCATAATGCCATAGTGAACTAAGAGACAGTTTGCCAATATTGTTAATACACTAGGGCTTCACTAATTAATTCGAACTTCGATAATTTGAAAAATTCTGTAATTCAAAATTTTCTACATTCCTATCAGAAAACCTCTATGATTGCAAAAATAATATACTGATGATTCAGTGTTATCAATGCAAAATAGTCTCTAGAATTTGAATTTGCTTACACTAGAGCTTAGATAGATATGATTTAAGTTACTGAATTTTAAAATTTCAGCAATGTGATTTCAAAGCAAAATTTTATAGCCTGCCATTTCCAGATCGGTTATTTATTTAAGGTCGGGTTGGTGGCAGTGTACTCTTCTGAGACCTTTAATTTTATGTAGGGTTGCACCTTAAATGAAACAATGGAGTATAAGAGGATAGAAATATACTTACCAACCAAACTATGCTTACATTAAAATTTTTCTGACCCATGTTGGTCAATCATAGGTAAACAGATTATTAAAAAGAAAAAAATATTTTTTATCTAAAAGTCGAGTTTGCAGGATTTTAATCTTTTAGCTAAATAAATAAAAATATTAAACTGTGTCTAGACTTTTCAGTACTGTTCTGTAACACTGATTATAAAGTTAGTAATCCAAAATGAAATAAGTGATGTGTTATTAAGATTTTACACAACATTGCTTGGGTCACATTAGACTCATATTTCTATCCTCTTAATTAACATACTCCATTGTTTCATTTAAGGTGCAACCCTGCATAATTGTTATAATTTTTAAAAATCGACGCTCATAAAGTGGACTTTATGTGATAGTAAACCTTTTTTTACTCATTATTTACATCGTTGCAATACATTTAAAAAAAAAACTGAATTTTTAACTATTTGGCAATTTACACTAACGAATTTGACTAAAAATAATGTACACTACTGTAATAAATAAATATGACTATTTATAGAGGTTAATCAATAAAATTTGACACAAATTTCCTCAAAACATGGAACTTGAAGCTTTGTTCAATTTGGCATTATGCTGACTAAAACATAGTAAAAAGACAATATCTTCCAACTAAAATAGTTTTTTATACCTATAATAGACTTTATAATGATTTCCTATTGCTTTTATTAGTATAAAATTCATTATTTTCCCCTTGGACTACAAAATTATATTATTAAAAGTTTACTTTATTAGACCATCTGAAGTCTAAAAACATTTCTAAACGATTTGGGAAAAGTTTTTTTTTAACTATATTTTGATCCGATAAATATGATCTTAAACTAGTACGGAACAACCAAACAATAAACACATTACTTACATACATTTTAGGTCTTTGAGCCTAAAGTGTGAGCCTACAGTAATCACACTATCATTTACAACATACACTAATGTGAATATACTTCTCGTAGTATAGGCATGTATAAAACTGACTTCCGGTAGCATGATCTAGTGGCGTACATGGAGTACCTACTATTGGCATAGGGAAACCAGTTCTACTGCTCATCTTATTGCTGTGTGTGTTTTTGCACCACTGTAAAACCAGCTGAAAACATCAATTGCAGTTCCTATAGAGCTATTATTTTAAAAAAAGAGCTATTAAGTAGAACCAGCTGAAAACATCAATTGCAGTTCCTATAGAGCTACGTACATGAACTTTTTGTTTACAAAATAAAAAATGCTTGGATGAGAAGACTATTCACATTAGTGTATATTGTCAATATTACGAGTACTGGTGAATTTTTATACATTAATAATATACTGGCTTAGGTTTTAAATCTCACTTTGGCAAGGTAACTCAGAGATCATCTGTGCTTCAATATTGGTATAACCACCCCTAGACTGTATTACAGTTGTACCCATGAGAAGACGGTCTTGTTCAGCTCTGAAGGTCTGCTTTGTACTTCTCGTCTTCCGCAAACCAATCCTTTCCCTCAGTTACCCTAACTTTCCAGTGATCTGTAAAAAATGAAATACATCTACTTTTTAAAGGATGTTTATAAAATTAATCTTGATTATAATTTCCTTAAAACACAAAGAAAACAATATGGGGTTGGGAAATTTGATGTGTTTTAATTATTCATTTTAATTATTACTTGAAGCATATATACAAGTGAATCATCCCATAACCAAAGTTCAGGGTGTTTATTGGTTTACAGATGGTAGTCGTGTTAGGAAGCTACAATATTGCTTGAGTATTTTTGTTATCTAAGCACCACGATGTGTCGAGGCATTATCTAACAAGAGAGTAGCTTGCAATTAACAACTTGTTTTCTCAGTTACAAGAGCTTGTTTTTATCCGATACAAAACTGTCCTTTCTTACCATTCAAATCTCAACAGCAATGTTCTTTGCTGAATACCTGCCTTCAATTCCTTTTATTGCTTGCATTTTACCCTCAACCGAATTACAAACTTTTTTAACCTTTACACATTTTTCACTTGTAAATTGACATTGCACATAACACCGGTGAAATTGAGAAATCAACGGTTGGCAAGCGAATGTTTACATCCTGTACTAATGCTACTTCCGCTGTCAGTTTAGATAAAGCAGAGTCCTCATTAATGGATCAATGAAAGAATTTTTCATACAATAACACAAATGATAGCCTACTTAATATTAGCATACCCTTGCTAATTTCACTATTGATCTTTACCTGAGATTGTTAGGTGTAATGTGTTTTTACGTATGCAGTTTATAGAGTTTTACTTCTCAGGTTTGAAATACAGTACTAACATTTAGCTTGGTGGAGGGGGGGGGGTGAGGGGGAGGTGTACAGCCCTCAGACATAATGTTTCATTACAACTATAATTTTTTATCACAAATTTGCTGTGGCTGAGTTGGTAGTCAAGAGGTCAAGATGTTTGTTCCACATATTTTTTTATCTTAAAATGATTAGATAACTCAATAATATAAAGTTTTATTTAAATAATCAAGCTGGCTTTTCCCTATTTTTATCTCATTTTGAGTCTGAATTTTTTTACTTGAACCTTTTGCTAATTTTATCATCAAAGTTAAAGAATTTAATAAATTTATGCAAAAAGAAAGTTTAAGTAGGAGTTATTTAATTTTATGATTATTGTTTTCAGGAAAAAACTATACATTATACATTAATAAATTTTAAATTTAAGTAATTTTTATATAGTAAGCCAAATAAATTTCAGAAGGTCCACATTTGGTTTAATATATTTTCAATATCTTGAAATTAGCAAAACATTTTCTGTATTATACCGCCACCTAACCAATATAACATGAAATCTAATTATGTACAACCAATATTTTAGTTGCAACTATCATTATCAACTCTTGTCATGGTGGGTTTATTGTTTAGCATACAATAAACAAAATAATTTTAATTTCTTAAAATTTTTAAAGAATACAAGTTCATTCTACGTTTTGCTCCCAGTAAGTAAATAAAATAAAATAAAAAATACTGGATATAACACTATAAAATTATTGTACTAGTTTTCAATTTCTCTAAACCCCAACATGCAAATAAATATGCTGATAATCTAGATGTGGATATGTAATAAGCAGTTTAATGTGCTAATTACCAATTAGCTCCTGCAGCGTGCCATTGGTTCCACCATACTCCTGGGGTAGGATGCTGGGAGGCACCACTTCATGCAGGGATTTGAGATTGAAGCCGTGGACATGGACCTAACACACATTGAAAGTAATCCTAATTTATAGTCATACCCAACATACTTAAACAATAACCATTACAATACTTAGCCATTATGGAGCAAAGGGATTTTTTTTAATACAGTAAAACGCCACAAACTCAGCAAAATGTAGACTAAGGCTCTGTTGAGTTTGGTAGATGTTGAGATCTTGAAACCAATGTCACTCCCACTGTTTACTTGATCAGATCATGTTATAAAAAAATAAAACTAGACGTTTTAGAACTACTTTGCTGTTTAATAAATATGGTGAAGAAAATTCTATTTCCTTTTTGTTTGAAAACTTCCATCATTGTTCCAATTTATAACACGGGGGACCGTACAAAAGTAGAGAATTATCGACCTATTTAAAAAATATCCTGTTTTTCTAAAATGATCAAAGGAATCTTACATAATCAACTTTATAATCATTTTGGAACAAACAACCTCCTTGACTCACCTCAGTATGGCTTTAGAATGGTCTGAGTACCATTAAAGCAGTCAAAGATGTTGTCTCTTTTGTTCTTAAATCATTTGAAAACAAATGCTGAAGCCACCATGGTTGATCTCAGCAAAGCTTTTGATTCTGTTTGCCATAATCAACTAATCAAAAAACTTAAGCACTATAAACTTGATGGTCTTGAATTTAACCTCATTAATTCATTTTAGAGACAGACACCAATCTGTAATTACTAACAGCAAAATTTCAAACCTACTTAGGGTTACTAGAGGTATCTCTCTAGGTTAAGTTTTTACACCTTTCCTCTTCATAGTTTACATAAATGAGCTCCTAAACAATTTGCCTCATAAATATATATTATATTCAGAAGACAAAACCTTTTTGACAGGTAAAGATCCACATGATTTAGAAACAAGACCTTATCCATGATGGAAATTTCCATTCAATAGTTTAACGCAAATTTACTTAAAACTAATTCAGAGAAAACCGACCGTATACTTTTTTTCATTATTTAATTAGGCTCTGTAAAGATCATAGGTATAAAACTTTAGACAGCAAACTGAGTTGGGAACAGCGCACACGCCTCCTTTGCAACAAATTATCAAGAGTCATATTTTTGTTCCAAAAACTGAAAACCTTTCTCAGTTATGAGAATTCAATGATGGCATATTATTCTATATTTAACTCCCATTCAAATTATGGTATCATTCTTTGGAGAAGTTCCTCTGGTGCAAAGCGGGTGTTTATATTGCAAAAAAGAGTTTTAAGAACCATTTTAGGTCTACAAAAGTTTATTTCCTGCAAACAAACTTTTCACTGTTTGCTTTATGCTAAAGATAATTTAAGGACTATGAGCACTAGAGATAATATCCATTTTTAACATACGAGAAATGAGACAAAATAAAATATTTCCCATGTGTGATTAACTAAATCTCAAAAAACCTTTCCCCAACTGAGTTTAAAGTATTTTAATAGCTCTCAGTCAACGAATATGCTACCAGAGAGTATTAAACCTATGTTCCAAGAGAAATTTAAAATTGTAACACAGAATCGGCTTATATCAAAGGCATTCTATATATAAATGAATACGACAATTTGTTTGCACCCTTAGTCATACATCCATGATCTGTCATTGGAGTCAAGTAATAATTTATGCTATTTGTGTTTCCCATTAACTTTATAAACGAAGCCACTCATTTGTTTTAAGTTAAGTAGATTGTATTAGCATATTTTATTATATAAATATATATATATATATATATAAATAAATAAATATCTATATATATATATATATATATATATATATATATATATATATATACAGTACACTCTCGTTCATCGGAACTAATGTGGCGGACGGCCAGTTCGGATGTCAAAAAATTCCGATGAAGCGGAGTCCGCCGTGAGTCATCATTTCCGCCCGTACGGTGACCTATCGTGATTGTATTCACTCTTGTTTTTAAGATAACACAAGATATGTTATGAAAATAAAGCACTCAAACTTTGAACATGGTAACAACGAACCTATAGGAATAAAAACAACGCAGGAAATAAAGATCCAAAATCGTTATTCTCATATTCCATATTCATATTCCACTCATATTCCAGCAGTCAACTGACTTCCACGTAACACACGTGCAGTCGCGACGCGAGACAGACTGAATGACAGTTTGGGAAGTGGTCGAAACGGATGTTCACTTCCTGCCCCCTTCCTCTTTCTATTTTTGTGCGAATACTCCACGGCCTCTTAAATCACATCGGTGTGGACAGATTATGGAAAACGCCTGATGACGTTTGATGCAAAATGTGATACTTCACTGTTGTGCGGATAGAACGAATGGAAATTGAAGGCGCTAAAACGGAAAAATTATTAAGAAAAAAAATTAATTATATCCAGATTTTCAGTTCCGATGAAGCGGAGTTCCAATGTCGCCGAGTCTGATGAACGAGAGTGTACTGTATATATAAAACAAAGTTGTCCAAAGACAATTAACATTTTCTTATTCTTTCTGTAGAATAGAATATCTTTATTTCCATTAAATAACAGCTGTCACATAAGGAATTGTCAAGACAAGCTTATAGTTACATCAAAATAAATACATACTCATTCATTTAATATATTACAAGCATTCAATTAACAATATTTTATGAAAAAAGTGTATGACGGTAATTATAAAACATACTATATAAGCAACATACTCTTAAATCTGAGCAAAAAAAAAAAAAAAAAGTCGGCATGGGAAAAGCGATTGGTTGGAAACACCAACCATAAATTTTAATATTGGATAACATTTTATAATGAACGATCATATTGTTTGTTAGAATGCTCAGAAATTATTGCTATCAAATATCAATTTAATGATTAAACAAAATAATGCCCGTTGTTTTATTTCCTCTCCAACTCCTGAAAACAGCTGCAATAGCTACAAAATCCAACTAATGATTGTAAAATTTAATAATATGTTAGAGACTGGGCAAAAAACACAACAATTACGCTCCTTTCACACATCACGGTTTTGCCCGTACGATTAAAAATCGCACGGCGGACATTCACATAAAACATTCTTATAAAAACATTCGGCGGACATTCTTATAAAAACCGTCGCCGTGCCTGTATGAAAGGTCTCATAAGATTCTATTGGAATGTCCGCCGTGCGATTTTTAATCGTACGGGCAAAACCGTGATGTGTGAAAGGAGCGTTAGTGATTAGTGAGCTACATGGCAAAGTCAAAGAGTGTAGAGGTGTCAGACATTCAGAGTGTAGGGTTATTGGAGTTGTAATGTTATATTCTCAATTTTTTTAAATATAGGGATTGAAACTGTTATATAACTACTTACTGTATTGGAACCCTATTCATGGACAACTTATTTTGAAATAAGTTGAATCAGAAAAGAAATCAAACTAGATTGGTCTTCAGGTTTACCAGTACAAATTATCAACAGAGAAAGAGAGAGAGATAACCAGGGGTGTAGAGTTTTTTATTATTATTATTATTTTTTTTTTAACTAGCGAGTTTCTAGCTTTTTTTGAGTTGAGCTTTTAAAAATTATACATAAGCCAACAATTTTTATTTATTTAATGCAATAAATATAATAGTAGTAATGTAATGGAGTTCCCTTAGTGAAATATAATAAGAATACTTTGTATTCACTTTTTTTAAATAATGGCAAGTGTTTAAAACATGATGGACTAAATTAGGAAAATTTAGTTAACTTGTCCTCTTACCACTCCTCCTTTATTACTTTTTCATCTTTTAGTTTGATAAACACTAAGTGTTAATCAAACTAACAGCACCCCATAGTGCTAAAATATCGTTCATAACTAATACACGTAGTATGGTAGTTTTTATGTTCCTTGTATAAATTAGGAATAGTTTCTTACAAGATGTTGTTTTACACAGGGACAAAACTCATCAATAAAATGTTGTTTGACGTGTGCAGAAGTTATAATCAATGACAAAACAGTTACATAAATTCTAATCATCCAATTAATGCACTATAAAGGTGAGTTGTCCCTGAAGCGACTCTAGCGATAGTAGCAGAGCAATAGTCGCTGAGCGATAGTCGCTCAGCAATAGTCGCTAATCACGTTGTTGTCCCTGAAGCGATTTTTATAGAGCGATTCTGGTGCATTGTTATGCTGAAGTGCGAGTTTAAAATGTACCATGAGTTTGAAGCAGAAGTAAAATAAAAAATACCTTTCAGTTGAGGAAGTCGATGACGAAGACGTCGTGGAAATTTTATTTGCACCACGAGTTGGTACTCATAACATATTTTCTAACTAGACAAGAAGGCTATTTTAAGAGTATATCTATACTTATTTAATACTCTAAAGGTTATTTACTTATTTGTTGTAATGTGAATTCCTTTTACAATTCTCAACCGACGTTTTAATGTCTTTGGATAGATAGAGCTTGTTTGTTGTTGTAAATCACATAGTTATCTTATTTAGCATTCTGTAGGCTAAATAAATTATAATACTACACCAAAAATAATGACAAGGAAATACATAGGCCTATACATATTAATATCAACCTTCAATTTTGAAGGTTATTATGCCGTTAAACTAATTAATATACAAAAATTAATATTTTTTACATAAAAAACAATTTAGAAATACCCTATGTTTTATATTTGTGATGATTTTGGTTTGCAAACATCTCTCACTCAAAGGAGGCAATGATGACTATGTGACAGGCACTTTGTTAGAACACTAGAACAACGCCATCTGAAGTGCTTATTTTCTATCTCACTCAGATTGAATAGGTATGTACTCGATGAAACATAACCTCTTTAGTTTTTTACAAGGTGCATCTAATAACCAAATTTCTCGGAACGAATTTTCATCTGGATGTGGGTTACATTTATTCCTTATGTACAAATATGTTTATAATTTTCACTTCATAAGTCAGCTAGAACACTCGACTCAAACCAACAAGAATTTAATAAAACTTTGAATCGGGTCAAGTCGTAAAAACTCTGCTTAAGAAATACTCAATATCCGAGTACTCACACACCCTCTTAGGTCGCACATTAGGTTGACCAGGAATTGTGCCAACCTTTATCTTTCATAATCAAAAGCAGATGGGAAAACCAGACTTACTCTGTTCTTCATCTTCTCCCGCATAAACGCTCTGAATATGTTAAGAACAACATTTATGTATGATGGGGTGTTAATAAAATCCATGCTTTTTGTGCGTACTGGGTAACAGTCCTGAAAATAATAAATTCTCTATTAGAATATTCTCTCAAAATTAAAAAGTGTGGTTAACACACTAAACCAAGTACTTAATGACACTTTTCACTGTGAATCAGTTAAAGTGCTGCAGAAATGTGATAATATGTGGATATATTGCCAAGCAGTCTTGATGGTGTACCAAAGGGCGGACCACTTAGTACTTAGCATTTTACTGAGAAAAGACTGTGAAATGAATTCCTCTATTACTTTGAAAATAGAAATGATTTTAAATACATTAATAGAAAACTAAAGGTTTTTAATTCTAAAATTAATTTGTTTTCATAATGTAAAATGAATATCTAAATCATGAATAAAATAGATACAAATAGTTCAACAAAAGTTTTTTGAATGGTTTTCTAATCTTTAATGTAGGCTAAAAGACAAGTATGGGGTTCTTGCTATTTATTAGAAACTTAAATTTTAAAATATTTCAATTTTAAAATCTTGTATAACAATTTTGTCAATACCATATTAAGTATCAGTAAGAAAAGGTCAAATTATGTTATGTACTTGAAATAAAGAGACAAAATAATTTGATGTAAATAAATATATAACGTATCACTTACTATTTACTTTTAACATTAATCAATCTCACTCACGTTTCCAATCTGCCTATAATTAAATTAGGGTTTGGTTTGCAGGCTACATTGCTTAAAATCTTGAAGCTTTTACCTGTATTTTTATTTAATGAACATCACAGACTCCAAAGAGTTGCCATCTAAATTCCTATCAGTTTTTCTGTCTGTGCTACAGTAACTATCAATAATTCTGACGTAAAAAATGTGGATTGCCAATAATCCAGATTTTTAATCTAACAAAAAAAATAAATAAATAAAAATAAAGACATCTTATGAAAACTTACTGTCTGTTCTTGCACTCTGATCATGATCTTTACTGGAGGGTAGGCGATGGGGGAATACTGCGTAGCTAGGAGAAAGGAAGTTTTCGTGGAGGAGGGAAAGGGCATGTTCAAGGTCACACAGCCATTGGTAAACCCTACAAAGTGAGACCCCGCCACCTGTCAGTCGCAGTCACGTCGATCAGTCTACTGACCCTGAATGGTACCCACCCAGTGCGTCTATTATGCAAGCACAGAGTTACGCTTTAGTTACATGTTAAGTTACAGGTAAAAGCCATAGCTGCAAAAAACGAACCACTACCACAGTTAAAAAGCCCATCACACATTTTTCAAAAGCTCAAATAATGTATGATGTTTTTACTGTACGGTACACATGTTGCTATAGATAAAATATAATACAATCGGTGAATAAAAAATCTTAAAATTTATCTTACTTTTGGAACTTTAACTGTACAGTATAAGAGAAAATACACAGTTTTATTTAACAAGTAAGTAAATATTGCATAATAGCCATTTTTCAAGGTAGTTTGGATAATCTGGATAGTTTAATAATCTGTATGGGATCTAGTCCTAATTAATCCGGATTATCGAAGCTCTATGTACTTTGCCTGCTTTTCACATCAAAACTCTTTGACGTGATGTGTTCAATTTTTTTTCCTGTCGTAGACTAAGGTGGAGTGAAGGATCTTAGAAACTTAAATTACCTGTGCGACCTTAGAGCTATACCCCATAGTCCATAAAAGTAGCCAAGTTGTGCTAAAATAAAATTTTTTATCTGCTTTTCACACAAAAACGGCATTAACAAATTATATAAAAATTTGTTTTACTGTTATGTGGTGATATGAAACAGAACATAGCTACTCTAAACCAATATTTGTTAATAAGGTTCTGCCTCATGCTAAACTTAAAAATCAATGTTTTGTTTTTACAAATATTAATACATGCTTTATAATCTGCTGGAATCAAGTTCACTACAGATTGCAGTACACTTACATTATTAATCACAGACTCATTTACTATATATCAAACCCCCCAACTTTTTGGTAGTAATAGAACGAGTACAGTGTTCTGATTCCCTGGTTCTAAATGTGAATATTAAAGTAATTGATTTTTATCATTACAAAGCGATTTTTATTCCTTAACCCCAATTTATTGGTTGTTTAACCAATTTTTTAATGATCTTTGCAAACTAATTTTAGTTCTCAACTCACACATTCTGGCAAAAAGATTCTGTTTCACAAAACAAAATATTTAAAACCTTTTATTGAATCCGGGTACCGTACAGGGTCATCGAAAAAGAATGCCGGGATTTTAAAAACACTTTGAAGCAAGGCCTCTAAACCTAAAAGAATAATTTATTCACTGTTTGTAAACTGTATTGAGACAGTTTTGTTGGATGGAGGGAAAATAGCGGCCACGTGACCTTGACATGCGCAGAACTGATGCGCAGTGAAGCATCACCTATGCAGAGAGTCGGTCATTAGGCAGAGCTGCGCCTATTCCTTGGCCCCCAGAAGTCCAGACATTACTCCTTTGGATTTCTTTTTCTGGGGGTACATAAAGAACGTAGTTTATTCTGAAAAAGATCGTGATTTGGTGCATCTGCGCGAGCGCATCTCTGCCACCATCGCTACTGTAACCCCAGAGATGATTCATCGAACTTGGCAAGAAATCGACTACAGATTTGATGTCTGCCGGGCAACAAATGGAGCCCACATTGAAACTTACTAAGGTACCAAAAAAAAACTTCTATTTCCCCTGTACATTTACATTATAAAATGAATAAAATATCTTAAATATATATATTTTTATATTTAATTGAAATCCCGGCATTCTTTTTCGATGACCCTGTATATTCTGGACAGTATACAATGTTAGTCCAGGAGCTGAAGGGGGTTGAGTATGCATGGAAAGGTTGACGCAGTTTTACTTCTGATTATTGTTATAGGCTTCACAGTGATCAGGAAAACGTATGTCGTCGCCCCCCCACGTGGTCCACAACATGGTGGTGAGGGGGGCAATATGGCGGATGGTGGCGGCCCGACTCGGCCCCTTCAAATGCTCATATTTCGGTAACTGTTTAACATAGATCAATACAAAAGCCACCAATTTCTTTGGAAATGAATTCTCTACAAAATGTAATAGTTGTAAAAGTTCTGTATTAACAGTATTTTTTGTAAAAAATGTCATTTTCGAAAATATAGTCTAGATTAATAATTCAAATTTACACAAAACTCGACTATTTTGTATACTACATTCATAAAATAACTCATATTTTCAAAAAATAATAAAAAATAATTATTTTTATTAAATTTGCCAAAAGACGCAGTAGCTAACAGGCTGAAAACACTTGACTACGACAGCCGAAAAACGTTAGCTACATAGTGATAACTAATAAGAATTGAGTTCGCCTCTTCGGCAGCGGTAATGGAAGATAAAACTTAACAATATAATTTTGGCTAACTATTTACATCCTTTAAAATGTTACACAGTATCTTACTTCTATCCAAAATGTAAAATTAAATTACACTCTTTAGGCCTAAAATAATAAAAAAAAAACATTTTGGACTTTACAAGTTTTCTAAATTATCAATTGTAACTTTTGTTAGTTTCTATGTGTACATTTGCATCACTAATTGCAATAATAATTGTTATTATTGTTATTAGGCCTATTATTATATATTTTCAATCGGTCACTATATTCAACCCTAAAGAAATTAACAAGATTAATTATATCGGGTAAAGAAAATAAATCTAAAATTAGACATAAATTTGTAAAAATTAAAGCATAACATAAAACATTATAATTTCAATAAAAACAAAACTTTATGAAAAAAATGTTTGTACAAAGAAAATATGAGACAAATTGGGCTTATTTATTTTAAAATGTATCTGATGTTTTTTTGCAATTAAATTCTGGATAGAATACCGCCTTTCATAGGACACGTGATATACTTAGATACAAATAACGACGGAACTTTAAAAAGAAATTCTGTCCAGAAGTTATAAACAGTGATTTTTTTTACTTTAGTACCGGTAGCTTAGGCCTTATTAAAAGTAAAAAAGTTTGCATAAATGTGTTAACTTAATAAAGGACAGAGCCTTGAGTAAGTAATTATATTTAAAGCATAGGCTATGTGAAATCAAGAAGCCGATATAAAATGTAAACAATTGCACGTTTATTAACATAAAATACATTTGTGCAAAAATAAGGATTTCATTAGTCTTCTGATTTAATAGTTAGAGGGTTTTTACAGTTTTCTTTGCATGCACAATAATCACAGCATCTTAACTTATGTACATAACATGTGCATGTAAGTTTCTTGCAGTTTTTGCATTTACATGGTGGGATCAAATTGCTTGGGATAGCTGGTTGCGTCATGAGAAGAGGTTTTAATTTTTTGTCGTCTTCCAAGAAGTAGCCACATTTGTTTAGGTCTAAAGGTTCCACAAATGGCTCAGTCGAACGTGTCCAGTAATATAACTGAGCACTGCATCTTAGAAGATGTTGTCGGAGAGAGTCAGATGTACATGGTAAGGAGCTTATATCATTTATTGCTGAAGGTGTAGATAAAAAGTGGATATATCTGCTTTCATTGCAAGAGTTTCCTTTTTTCTTAGTAAATTTTAGGTATAAAACCTGCAACTCCTGAAATTCATTATCACTTAGGTCTTGTTTTTTCAATAGCTGGAGCGAATTTAATACGACATCAGATTTCATTGCTAAATTGAATGCGTATTTTTTTGTACCAACTTTGCTTGTTGAGTCGCAGCCTGTAAATGCATGAAGAGCTGGTAAAACTTCGGAGAATTTTTCTCCGAGGGCCTCGGAAGCTAAGTGACATCCTAAAGCTCTTTTTTTCTCGCCTATTCCACAAACCATCCATAGACTGCTACAGCCCTTACCTTTGAATTTAGGCCAATAAGAAACTGCCAAAACAAATACGTCGGTGTCTGGGCTGTGAAGCACGATATTTTTATTTGCAGTGTGTTTAAGTGATTCATACGCATGTAGAAAGATTCGTGTATCGGCTTCATTCTGGTTAGATATTAAACCTTCATACAAGGTTATTGATTGATCTTCACGTTTTACATAGCAGTGGTTTTCATTTTCAAAACTTCCCGAAACAAAGAAATTTTTTCCAAAAGGGACTGATATGTTGTTTATTACGAATTCTGAAACATACTTTATAAGATTTCTTTTGTTTTGTGGAACTGCAATGTAACGGGACCACTGTTTTGGTAGCTTAGTTAAATCGCTGTTGATGTTTATGAGCAATGGCACTTTGCTCGTACTTCTTAATTCATTTTTGCCATTCTTAACAGTTGTACTTATGTCATTGTATCAATCAATCAATCAATCAATCAATCAATCTCTTTATTCATCATATTAGTACATAGGTACAGTGAATAGCGTCAACAGATTATTAAAATAAAACAAAACAAACTAAAAACTAAATCAAACAAAATCATCTTACAAATAATACAATTCTTTAATCACATGGCATTAGCTACTTCTATACATATTCACATCGTTACATGTACTTGCTAATTCTTCAAATGAGTATAAAGGGTTATTAATCAAGAATTTTTTAAGTTTTTTTGTAAATTCTGAGGGGCTTTGGGTTCTTTTTATACAATTTGGAATAAGGTGATAAAATTTTAATCCTCTATAATCTGGTTTTTTCTTAAAAAATTCCAATCTGTGAGGTTCTAAAGTCAAAAAATTTCTTGTGTTGTATGGACGATTTCTGAATTCCATGGGGGGGATGTTATTCTCATAAACATGTTTTACTGTGTAAAAAACGTGCTGAGAAAACACAGTTAAAATGCCCAATTCTGTAAATTTTGATTTGACCGAGTCCCTATTTTTCAACCCCAAAATTATTCTAATTGCCTTTTTTTGTATTTTAAAAATATTGTTCAAATTTTTTTTGGAAGTTGCCCCATAAATACCAATGTTGTAAGATATGTGAGAATCTATTAATGCAAAATATAATACTCTCAATGTTGTTAAACTACATTTTTTTGCCATTCTTCTAAGTGCATATATTCCTGATGCTGTTTTATTTAGGATATTTTCAACATGATCATCCCAACTTAAATTTTCATCAATAATTAACCCTAAAAATTTTGTTTTACTCTCTTGAAATATCTCGTCATCTTCTATTTTAATTAAGGGATTGACTTTGGTTTTAGATTGTTTTGTTGAGAAAGATAAAAATTGGCTTTTCATTGGATTAATTAATAAATTTTTACTTTCAAAAAACTGTTTAATAAGAGCAAGATTTATATAAGATGATATTTCTATTGATTCTTTATTCTTCCCAGAAATTATTAAATTGGTATCGTCAGCATACATACAAATTGAGCTGTCACTTCCACTAAGTACTTTAGGAAGGCCCTTAAGATAGCAAAGGAACAGCAAGGGCCCCAGAATGGATCCTTGAGGAACCCCATACTTCACTGTTCGTAAATTTGAGGTCACATTGTTAATATATTTATATTTATTTTGATTGATTTGCGTTATTTCAACACATTGTTTTCGTTCATGAAGGTAAGATTTGAACCAGGCCAATTCTTTTCCTTTTATGTTTAGCAATTTTAATGATTCGATCAACATTTCATGTGACACACTGTCAAAAGCTTTGGTCAAATCCAAGAAAATACCAACAGCTTTTTCTCCCCTATCAATTTTTCCAATTATGCTTTGAATGAATTCTATTGCAGCAGTGGTTACCGACTTGCCAGGTCTGAAACCATGCTGTTGTTTGTCTAGCAAATTTTGACATTCTAAAAATCTTAATAACTGGCTATAAACAACTCTTTCATACAGTTTTGAAATTGTTGGTAGTATAGAAATTGGCCTATAGGAAGATACATTTTTTCTGTCCCCCTTTTTGAAAACTGGCTTAATTTTGGCTACCTTCAGCTGTTCAGGAAATATGCCACTTATGAAAGAAGAATTTATCAAATGGACTAATGGTTTTAAAATAAAATCTTTTATATTTTTTATTAACGTTATAGGTATTTCATAAATTCCATATGATGATTTATTTTTAAATGAGAGTATTATATTATTTAGTTCTTTTTCAGATATTTGTTCAAAGCAAAAGAATTCCAAAGTTGAGGATTCAGCTTTGTCCTCCCTCAAACATGACAATTGTCTGGAATTTATATTCGATACTACTTCCTTATCAACTACATCTACAAAATAGTTATTGAAAGATGTGCCAACTTGAACTGGATCTGATACAGCTGTATCATCAACGCTAATAGTTATATTCACTTGGTTGTCATTTGGGGTACCAATCTCATTATTTAACAACTGCCATGTCGTTTTTATGGCATTATCAGATTTTTTAATTTTCTTGTCAAAATATTGTTTTTTTACTTGATCAATGGATTTTTTTAGTTCTTTTTTTCTCATTTTAACTTCGGTTTTTAAATTAACATCTCGAGTTGAACGATACATTTTACTTAAATTAATAATCCTAGATTTTTCATTCTTTAATTCCTCTGTAATCCAATAATTGCTATTATAGGATTTCTTTGTAACTCATTCCTTAGGACAACTTATGTCTAAGTAATACTTGAATAGATTATTAAAAACTGAAAACTTTGATTCTACTGGGGCTAAGTACAGCTCCATCCATGATTCCTGAGCCAGAAAATGTATAAGTGTTTCAATATTTTGCTTATTAAAATTCCTTCTATATTTTTTAGTTTTTGTTTGACTCCAACTTTTTGTAGATATTTGTTGTATCTTAAGTAACTGGGCATCATGATCAGACATTTCTGTTATTAATCCAAGAACTTTTAAATTTTTATTTGTGTGAATGTTGGTAATAATATTATCAATTGCAGTCTCTGAAGTATCTGTAACCCTGGTCGGGAAATTGACCAAATATTGCAAGTTGAACATTTTTAAAATGTTACAAAATTTCTTAAAAGCTAAATCATTTCCTAATACGTCAATATTAATATCTCCAACAATTACCACATTTTTGTATTTTTTCATTAAAATTTCCAAAAAAGCTTCAAATTTTGTTAAAAATGGTTGTATATACTTATATTGAGGAGTTCTATATACACAAGACAAAACAAAAGAGAAATTATCTGCTTCTATTAATGTAAAACAACATTCAAACTCTTTATCCAATATTAAATCTTTCATTTTAGGTAAGGACACTTTTTTTGTAATTACATTTTTTTTGCATAAAATCATAACGCCTCCACCAATTGTGGATTTACGGGTGAAATGAGAACATAACTTAAAACCATCTACATTTAATCTATGAATATCAGTTTCTGACATTTTATGCTCACTCAAAGCAACAATATCAGGATTAATAACCGATCATATGCGATTCATCGATTCATCGATCATCGATTCATTATCGATCATAAACAAGGTCAACTCGTGTCGTTGTAGTGTTGTGGAGAATTTTTTCTATTCGATTTAGTTGAAGCTCTGCCAAATCCTTAAAAGTTTCTAGGCTTGACAAAACTGTGTTAGGGACATTGTGAATGAAAGCCATCCCATCTAGAACATGAACTTTGTTTTCAAGAACATTTAACTCTTGTAAATTCTTTCCACAACAAGTTTGATTTTCAATAGAAATCAGAAGGTCAGCCTTAACACTTTTCTTTAACAGTCCATTTGGATGAGCCAAAGCCGGTGGATAACACAATAATTCGTGGGTCAACAATTCATGAATGCTAATATTTCTTTGATTAGCTAGCATTACTTCTGAACTAACGTTAGTAGAATAGGTTATATTGCTAGATTCTAGTTTTCTAATTTTAGGTTCTGTTGAAGACATTGTCATAATATGGATCCTTTCAATGGGGTCATATAAACCTTTAATTCTTTCAACAACCCTCTGCCTAATGAACTTTTCCATCAAACTTTTGCTATTTTCTTGAATGTTTAAAAGAAATTTTGAAGCCTCTTCTGTTACTAAAACCCCACTTACAATATTTCTTAGCTCTGGTGAATACTTGTCAAACGGGTTGTCGTGATCATTGATAAATTTGACGAGGATTTGGACGTCTCTTTCATCTCTCCCAATTCTTTTATTGCTAAATTCTTTATGATCAAATTCTTCAACATCACCCGAGGGATCATGAAATATTCCACAAAACTGTTCTAAAGAACGACAAATACCTGATTTAAAATGATACAGTAAGCACCAGTTTTGCATTGCACTTTCATTCGAAGTTATGCCAACGAGACCTCCTTGTATCTTAGAAGAACGTATTAAGGTCTGTTCTAAGGCGTGATCAGTAGCAACGTTGTTGAATTTTCCTGGCTTTCTTTTTACAGAGAAAAGTCCTTGATTGAAAGCAGATTTAACACTTTCAGGTAAACGTGCCATATCAGAGAGATATAAAATGCATCCTCTTACATAATTTACATGATTAAACATTAAAAGATAAGGGACCATTCTATTTACAACTTTGATGTGCAAATCCCAATTTCCATCCCTCTCTGCATTAACACAATCCAAAAGAATCTCAACCATTTCACAATATGTACACCAATATTTGAAGGTTTCATTTGAAGATGATTTATCCTTGAGAAAATTTTGAAAGGCATTAAAAAATTGTGTTCCTTCTTTGACTAATTTGTCATAGTTGGCTGAGGCGTCATCTTTGGCACATGCAACTGCTTTCTGCAAGGACAAAACGTTACATTTTGTCTGTGAAAATGTTTCACTACTTTCTTCGAGGAATACTTTCAGCTGAAGTCTGCGGCACACCTCATACATAAGTTTATGAACTCGAACACCCCTGTTATAGTGAGCCCCTTTCAAAATTGATTGAATTGTGTTTTCTCCATAGATTTCTGTTTCAATGAAGATATCAGAAAAACCACTGTCTTTAACAAACTGTCCAATTACACCTAGCCAATTTTTCGCTAAGTGGAAAGCACCAATTCTCAAAATCATTTTGTCGAAATCTTTGTTCTGAATTTGAATTAGTTTGGCAATTAAAAAAATTGCCATATCACAAGATAAAACAGAATATTTACTCCCTAATTGATCATTTACTGACTGGAAGTTTTTCATTACGGTATAAACTGTGTCTATTGTAGTTGGAGGTGCTTGGAATATCGTACAAAATCCGATATTAGTTTTTGGTATAGTCGATTTAGAAATTATTTGATGAAAAGGAGTCCATCCAGGGGACACAGCTGTTGCTGGCAAGGAGCTGTCAGTATCTGTCAGTCCATGATCCATCCTGCATACCACCCAAACCAAATTACTCAAATTACCATTCACATTACTGTTTGTAACTGTTGATTCGATATTTTCGGGATACACTACAGGCTTCCTTATTATCCCCGTACACTTTTTCACAGTTTGACACTCAATAATTTCATTACATTTTACTTCCGTCTGAGGGATAGGTGTTCTCTTAATTTCGTTTGAAGATGCGTCATTCTCAGGAGATGTTTGATATAATACCATTGCAGTGACATGAGTCGTTCTTTTTCCATCTAAGGTTTCCTCATTAAAGTCATCATTGTCAATAGCTCCATGAAGGAAAAGATCTGTGTTAGAAACTATATTTGTAGGAATCGGTATACTACTTTCCGTGTTGTGTTTTAATAGTATACTACTGGTGGCTTGACAGTCAAGTTTCTTAAGACATTTATAGCTAACGCAGTGCCCTAATTTGTTCATAACTGTAATAAGTAATTTCGATCTGCTGTAGTGATGGATGTATTGTGCAAGTGAAACATGTTTAGGAGTAAGGCCACCGTCAGTTAAAAGATAATGTAAGTCCATAAAAATAGAGGCACACTTTCTTTGTACTTCGTTATTATTCATTCTATCTGAACCAAACAGTTTTCTGAAAAACGATAACCACAACGGTGGCAATTTGAAGTTGTTGAACTCTTCCGTAATTAGTGGGTCATCACACACAAATCCCTTCATGTTAAATGAATTAACTTGCAATTCCTCTTTCATTTCCTCTACCCTTAGAGACCTTTCTGAGATATCTCGAAGGCTTTCCACAAGGTCATTAGCTTTAATTGTTGATCTGTACACAATGGAAGATTTCGATCTATTAAACGGTTGGGAAAAACATAACGTTTCACCATAATGTTGAACTAAAAGTCTCTTTACAGTCCTGTTATCTACTGTGATGGGTTCATTTTTGCACAAGTTTCTTAGTCTTTCAGTAATGGCACTCAATTCCAAACATTTAAAGTTAAACTCTATATCTATTTCGTCAAGTAACTTACAAAAAGCTGTATTTAAACATTCATTGACTAAGGCGCAATTTATTACAGATTCTTCTTCGTTATTTTTTTGTGGTATCTGAAGTACCGGTACCTCACCCGTTTCATCTTGTTTGAAATATAATAATAAACAAAGCTTGTGATATAGTATGTCAGCCGCAAGGATACTATTTACATCCGTACAAGTACTTAATCTAGTAAAAATTTCATCTTGTCTTTCACAACATAAATTAAAAAGTTTTGTAGCGCAATTTACTTCACTAATCCTGTAAGTTGTTATTACCTTCTTTTTTGATTCTTTTTGGCAAAATATACATTTACTATGGTCATATTTCGAAACAAAACTTCTTGTGAGTAATGACTTTGATGATGTACAAACGGAAACATCATGTTCAGGTTTACAAATATCTTCTTCTAAGGTACTTTGCTTTTTTAACTTCCGAGTGATATTGTTGGCACTGGTATATGATGAATAGCAATTTCGATGCCATTTTAATCCTAATCCGTCGTTTGAATTGATAAAAATATGAATACTATCCTTTCTAAGCAAACTGGCTTCTTTTATTTTGTCCAAAACCGATGCTTTGGGGGTTTTAACGAAAGTTAAATCTGTATTTTCTTGGCATATCAAACAAAGATTTTTATCAAAAATCTTTTTCTTCTTTTCAACATTTACCGAATAAGCCATTTAGTCATGTTTTATAGCCTACTGGTCTTTTTTCTAATGTCAAAAACTAATAATCGTCTACTATGATGTTCATTGTGTTGCAACGTGCATGTCTTTTTAATATAAGTTAGAATATATTTTTTACCTGAAATAAAAAAATAAACTTACTGAAAAAACGAATCATTTCTTAAAGGTTTTCGTTCATAATACCACGAATAACACAACTTTCGTTCTAACACAACTAACACATCACGAAAGAAGTACTGTCCTACCAAGATAGTTTCGGGAAAACGGAAACAGCGAAGAAGAAGAACAATGAAACAATGATCAGCTGGCGCCACACGACTCCTGTTCAGCACACTACCTACTTCACAGACCACTAAAGACAAACGCAACAAAATTTATAATCGCAACCCCCCCCCCCCCCCCCCCACTCCTTAAACACATTTTTATATTGTAATCAAGCTGGTTTAATTAAACACCATAAGTATTATTGATATTAATAAGAATTGTTAAGTCATTAAATATCAAGTATTAAATAATTTATTGAGCGGAGCGAGCGAAGCTCCTATACTACACTCTGGTTTTTTATTTACAAGTACTCCTCCTGAACGGCTGGAGTGATCCTCACGAAATTTTGCTCGGTCATAGTAACCATCTATGGGAAGGTATAAATCTGAAATGGTACAAATCGGACATAAGGGTTCTGCCCTACGGCCCTTTAAAGTTACCATGTTATTCTAATGGGAGAAATATTTTATTTGGTTTGTTTACTGTGTGTTGATTATGCAGCTGTTATAAGGATCAAATTTAACTGCAGACTGTTACTATCAGCTGTTTGTGAATACAGTAGTTTTATGTGAAAATTGTTGTTTTGTTTAATTTAGTGGTTTGTTTACGTGAATGAAATACAACGTTTACGGAGAGGAGGTGCAAATCTTGGACGAAGCACCTAACCTGCATAATAACAAATTATTAGAGTATTGCAGACTTGTGGCGAGTAAGCGCAGCGAACAACCTAAATCTGGCGACGAGTGTGTGCAGCGAATGAGCCCCCAAAAGGTGAGTGAGCGCAGCGAACGAACTAAATTGACGGTGAGTGAGCGTAGCGAACGAGCTAACTTGAATTACTTATAAAACATTTGCTATTATTGATTTTAAAAATAATCGCTCCGCTCAATATTGCAAGCAGACAACTGCATTGTATACCTAGTTACAAAAGTTGATTTTCTTATTGAACAAGGCTCTTCATGTAAATTTAATACTGACACAATACTAACAAAAAAAGTTATTGTTTATATTTTTTATATTATAGACCCTAACGTGGTCAAGCGGCTGAAATTACCGTACATAGCGGTAACCCTAGTAATTATCAATGTAGCTAACGTTTTTCGGCTGTCGTAGTCAAGTGTTTTCAGCCAGTTAGCCACTGCGTCTTTCGGCAAATTTAATAAAAATAATTATTTTTTATTATTTTTTGAAAATATGAGTTATTTTATGAATTTAGTATACAAAATAGTCGAGTTTTGTGTAAATTTGAATTATTAATCTCACCTATATTTTCGAAAATGACATTTTTACAAAAAATACTATTAATACAGAACTTTTACAACTATTACATTTTGTAGAGAATTCATTTCCAAAGAAATTGGTGGCTTTTGTATTGATCTATGTTAAACGGTTACCGAAATATGAGCATTTGAAGGGGCCGAGTCGAGCCGCCACCATCCGCCATATTGCCCCCCTCAGCCCCATGTTGTGGACCACGTGGGGGGGCGACGACATACGTTTTCCTGATCACTGTGAAGCCTATAACAATAATCAGAAGTAAAACTGCGTCAACCTTTCCATGCATACTCAACCCCCTTCAGCTCCTGGACTATGTACTGTACCAACATGGTCAGGTACCATTTTCCATTGTCATAAAATACTAATTTTGAATTAGGATAGTTTAAGAAATAAACTAAAACCAGGGATTTCCCAAGCATCAAAATTTGACCAAAAACACAGTTGCTCTGGACCCAATTAGTTTACAAATAATTTATAAGGAACTGAAAAAACCCACTGACGCTATCATATTGAATTTGTTAATGAATTTATATAATTTGTTCAAAAAAACTACACAGTACACACATATTTAACAAAGAACAAGTAAACAGTTGTTCTAGTTGAAAATAAAATTAATAAAAACAAACGTTATTTTAAAAGCCCTCCAAGCATAGAAACTAAACAATTATAAATTACTTATCTTATTTTTTTAATTATTAAAAATTGAACTATTATATAAATTTTGATCTCTAGTGCTCATGTGAACTCCCAAACGGGGACACATAGGTTAGTTTAACATTGATAAAGTGGAGAAAAAGAATAAGTTACCTGCCACGCATGAACAGCCTTCTTAATCATGGCAGGCGTGAGTTGTCTTGCGTGCCCCAGAGATATGTTGGTGAGGTCAAAGATAGCCGTAACTCCGTACACAGACACACTCTCGTCCTGCTCTATGGCTAAGTCCAGGGTCATCTTGCCGATCTGAATAATTCACCACAATAACATGGAATTCTCAATACTAATGACACAAGCAACATCCTTGATATTTAGGTTACAAAGCTTGAATTTGTTGTCTTACTAATGACATTTTAAAAAAGTATCCTTTGGTTCATGCCCAGGAAGTACCGTACATATATATTAGAGGTATACATATTAGAGGTTGGGAGACCTCTTCTTGCCTTAATTTGCCCCATCCACATAAGACTGTTGATCTATGTATGGATTGTATTAGACAAAGTAAGGGGGTGAGCCACAACAGCTCAGGTGAATGGTAGGCCTACTGATAAAAACTTTCTGGCAGATTGAGGATTTGAACACGACATTGCTGTCATGGTCCTGAAGTTCAGGTACGCTACAGGCTCACCCAAAAAAACTTTTTATCTTCCGTTTGTGTATGCATATTTTAAACCGTGACAAAGACTTTGTGTCTGAATTCTTTTAGTTAAATGAAGATTTTATAGTGAAGCAAATGCTCTGAAACTAGTCATCGGAAAATTTAGAGTTTGGTAGGACTAGATTACTCTTGTACCATTGTGTAGCTCAATTAGTGTTGTTTTAATTCAGAACATGTTTCAATGAAATTGCAGCATCCTCGATATTTTCAAACGTAAATTAACCAAAACCAACTCTTGGTCTTTGTCTAATGCTTAAAAAAGTCCAAACAATGATGGACAAAAATACTGTGATAAATAACCCAAATTAAATGTCTTCAATCAAACAACATATTTCAAACCTTGAAGACGTCGTCCTGCTTGTGGCGCTTGGGGTCGTGGGCGGCCACTCGGATCAGCACCACCAACCGCCCAGCGGGATCCTTCTTCAACAGCGGCAGGAAAACTCTGAAACCATCCAAGTAATAAGAAAATTAGGAAAAAAATATTGCAAAATATGTATTTGATAAAACAGAGGAAAATTAAAACATTACATGACAGATGTTTTATTTCACATAATCGATAAAAAATTAAAAAGTAATTGTAAATAATTGATCAAGATAATTGAAACAATAAGGTAAGGAATAACATGTTTTCTTAAGGTTAACTGTGACACACAAAATGTTGCTGTTGACACACTTGCACAGGACAGTCAACACTGAGTAGTTCAGGTTTGGGCGCATGGTATCGCTGCGATAAAGCGCTGCAAATAGTGCAAGCAGTGTTACTGCAATAATATCGCTAAAGTATCTCATTTGCCTCGGTATCGCTTATCGCAGTTCGCTCTGGTGTGGGCGGCTCCATAAGCTACCATGGTATCGCACGGGCCACTGGTATCGCAAGGGAATTTCCAAAAAAAACGTTGCGCCCGCTCTGGTATCGCACGGAGTATCGCTTTGGTCTGTGCAGGCAGGCCTTTATATGGTTGCTTTATAATTTCGTGTTATTTTTTATTGTCTGGTGTCTAGATTGTTTTGATCAATGTCATGAAAATGACATTTGATTCCAACAGTTGGTGACAAAACCCCATAATGCAAAGGTTATAAATTTATCTTAAAATGTTATTAATAATTAATTATATACATGCTATTAAATGTTGTAATTTACAAACTTAAAAACCGTCGGATAGTCCATACATTTTTTTATGCGGACAAGGGTCTAGTCTCAAAGTGCCAGATTAGAGAGAGTCAATTGTACTTTAGTTAACATTTAATATTTATGTATTTTCCTGTAATGCCTAAATGGTACGGTACTGAACTTTTAAAAGTAAATGTATACACAGCATAAAATAATGGCCCGATTTGAGATGTTAACCTTGAGTTGTTTCACCGTTACTAGGCCTATCTAAAATATTTTAAAAACCGACAATCGATGCCACTGAAAAAACCAAACCGATAAATGTGTCAAACCGACCCATCACTAATAATAATTATTGTTAATTTACTTAATTAATTAATATTCACAAGGTAATATTGTATTCAAATCAATTACTGCTCTACATATCTTGAATTTTAAATTTGGTAATGCTTGTTTTTTTATGTCTCTGATACACTATTAATACTATTCCTGTATTTACGTACAAAAATTTGAATAAATAATACTTTTTTATTTGAACTTTGCTACATTTTTGTTGTTAACTCACTCTTATCTTATCCTATACTCTTATACGAGCAATGTTTGCTTGTTTGCTTGCTTGCTTGCTTGCACAATTATCTCAAAAACGGCTCCGACGATTTCCTTCAAATTTTGGAATATGGGGGTTTTGGCCACCAGAAATCGATTGGAGCTGGTCCCATAGCTGGGAAAAATCCAGTTTTCGCGCTAGAGCCCTTCAAAGATCCCATGTTATCCTTATGGAAATTTTTAAATTGAACAAAAATCAGCTGATACCTGTAGATAAAATAAACCAATGTGTTACATCTTTAACCTGTGGTTTTAGGAAAATCATACCAATGTGCAGCAAACCTTCCGCCTGGCGAGTGAGCGGAGCGAACGAGCTTTGTGTGAGAAACGAAAGTAATAATTTTACCGAGCTTAAGCTCGGTCCCCCTGGTATCTTATCTTATACTCTAAAACAAGCTCCGTTTGTCCGGGCAAAGTTTTTTTTCGCTCCAAGGATTTTTTATTTTTTGATTGAATATGGGGGTTTTGGCCACCAGAAATCGATTGGAGTTGGTCCCATAGCTGGGAAAAATCCGGTTTTCGCGCTAGAGCCCTTCAAAGTTTCCATGTTATCCTTATGGAGATTTTATTAATTGAACAAAAATCAGCTGGTAACTGTAAATATAAACCAATGTGTTACATCTTTAACCTGTAGCTTAGGAAAATTATACCAAAGTACAGCACCCTTCGGCCTGGCGAGTAAGCGAAGCGAACGAGCTTTAGGTGAGAACGAAAGTTATAATTTTACCGAGCTTAAGCTCGGTCCCCCTGGTACTTACTCTAAAACAAGCTCCGTTTGTACGGCCAAACTTTTTTTTCGCTCCAAGGATTTTTGATTTTTTTATTGAATATGGGGGTTTTGGCCACCAGGAGCCTAAATAGGAGCTGGTCCCATAGCTGGGGAAAAATCCGGTTTCCACACTACAGCCCTTCAAAGTTTCCATGTTATCCTTATGGAGATTTTTAAATTGAACAAAAATCAGCTGATAATTGTAGATGTAAACCAATGTGTTACATCTTTAACCTGTGGTTTAGGAAAATTAAACCAAAGTGCAGCACTCTTCAGTCTGGCGAGTGAGCGAAGCGAACGAGCTCGTCTTAGAAAGGAAGAGGGCGAGTGAGCGGAGCGAACGAGCTTTGTGTGAGAAACAAAAGTAATTATTTTACCGAGCATAAGCTCAGTCTCCCTGGTACTACAGTTTAAAATAAGGTAACATTATAAACACTTACATTATATATATATATACAGTGCTCGATTTCAGGGGGAACGCGGCGGAACGGCGTTCCCGTACCTTTTTTTGCACAAAAAAAAAAAAATAATAATTAGTTTAGAAACTAAGGGAAAGCCTTAAAGTCAAGTATAGTTTGTTAAATTAATATTAATAATATTTTTAGTTTCATCCCAGTCCTTTAATTTAGTTTTCTTTCAAATAATATTGGCTGTTCAATAAAAAGTTTTTATTACAATATGATGTTCTTCTTGACCGGGATATTTTTAAACTTGCAGAATTAATTTAAATTAGGCCTTATCTAGGTTTTACATTGTTAAGTTAGTCAGTATGAAACATGCCTGCTCCCGAAAAGCTTAATGATTTTTATTAAATCTTTAAAACTGTATTTTGAGTGTCATAAAAAAGCTGCAAAAATCTTCTCAGGTACGTTAAAAACGCTGCAACTTAATTTTAAAAAATCTTCTGGGGGAGGGCCTGTGAATACAATGAATATACAATGAATACAATGAATATACAATGAATACAAAGAATACTATTACAAAATTTTCTTAACTTAGAGTATACAGGTGATTTTTTAAAATCTTCACTGAGAATTTGATTGCGGTTAACAAAATCATGTTTAAAATTTTCCCTTCCAGATTACAGAAAAATACAGGTATGGTTCCTCTTGCTCCAACCATGAGCCCGTAAACTTGAAATTCTTTTATTTGATATTTTTCCTTATAATACTGGATGGTATTAATATAAATCGTTTCGGGTCAATCCATTTCAAGTGGTCCAAAGGTGGTTGCTTCAAGATTTTTATTTTTTTCATATTTTTATCCTTGTAAGTACATATCATTAAAAGTACAAAAATATCATTCTTTTATTTTTATTTTATTTTTCTATTTTATGGCGGCCATTTTTTTATTGCTCGAATGCCCATTTTCAGCGATTTCAGAACTCTGCGTTAAATTAAATATCTCCGCTTCTACTGATCCTAGAATATTCAAATTAAAACCAATCTCTTCAGAAAGATCTAAACTTTAATATGGTAATATAATTATGCAATTAAAACTAAATATATAGGTCTAATTAGATGTTTAAAGTTTTATGCAACGATGTTACAAAAATTGATTTTTAACAATTTTTTTTTTACATAAAGGCAATTGACTATGTGTTTGTTATTTTTTTATCTGATAGATATAGGTGGGTACTCTAAATTCACAAAGTTTCAAGCTGTGGACTTGCATAGGGTTTTAATTTAAAAATTTAAAAATCTTTAAATTTTCAAAATTTTAAAAGTTTGAAGCTTAATACCTCTGTTGGGCATGAAAATAAAATTTTGAAATTTGCTCAGATATAGTACTAAGTAAAGAGTATTATCCTGTAAAAAATTTATTTTGTGGACTCAACTGGTTTCAGAGTTATGAAACATTGAAAATGACTCAAATAAGCATTATACCCATAATAGCGTAGGAAGCATATCATACACTATCAATGTATTTCTTAATAATGTTATATTTTAATAAATATTATATTGCACTGAGGTATAGTCTTTTATGAAAAAAACTCAACCTTAGTAAATAATATGAAAAATCCCTAGGTTAGCAAAAAGAAAATAGCAGATTTTTGTGTGAAGAAAATAGCAGTGTGAAGTTTGTGTGAAGAAAATAACAGAATTTGCCGGGGTATAAAAGATTTTGTGGCTGTTCGTATTGATGGAAAATTGGAGCATAAACAAAAACAGCTCCTTTTGTGTAATTTGAATGAACTATTTGTTAAGTTTAAGGAAACTTATCCAGATATTAAAATTGGTCGCTCAAAATTTTGTGAGCTGCGACCCAAGTGGTGCATAATAGCAGGAGCTTCAGGAACACACAGTGTCTGTGTTTGTTCCTATCACCAAAACATCAAGCTTATGATAGATGGAGCCAAGCTTAGTGTTGATTACAAAGATTTGATAGAATCATTAGCGTGTGATGTAAATAAGTATGAATGTATGATGGGTGAATGTGAGGAATGTGGAGATGAAAATACACTTGTAAATACATTTTTAGAGTCGGATGGAATAAATTAAATGCCTGATGATATTGTATATAAGCAATGGGTCACTGTTGACCGTGCAGAGATGATCACAGTGACAAAGCCTCGGGAAGAGTTTCTAGAATCACTCGTAAGGAAAGCGAATGAGTTAAAAGCCCACCACTATGTTTCAAAAATACAGTCAGCCTCTGTTTGAAAAATACAGAGTACTCTGACCAAAGAAGAATGTGTTGTTGTAGCTGACTTCTCTGAAAATTTTAGTTTTGTTGTACAAGATGAGATCCAGAGTTTTCACTGGATTAACAAACAGGCTACTGTACACCCTTTTGTGTATTACTATATTTATGAAGACTGGACTGGTAAAAGAGCGTAGCCTTTGCGTCATAAGCAACCATCTGCAGCACAACACTGCAGTAGTCCATACTTTTCAAAAATATCTTATTGAAGACATAAAAAGTAATGTACCGGCCATAAAAAAGATAATATATTTCACTGATGGATCAAGCAGCCAGTACAAAAATAAAAAGAACTTTTTAAATCTCTGCTGCCATGAAAATGATTTTGGAATTCCAACAGAGTGGCATTTTTTTGCTACTGCGCACGGAAAAAATGCCTGCGATGGTGTAGGCGGTACTGCAAAGAGGGAAGTGACTAAAAGGAGTCTACAATGTACCACTGACAACCAAATTTTGAATGCTAAAGATATGTTTAACTTTTGTTCAAAAACCTTAAAGGTATTCAATACTTTTATGTAGACAGTGAAGAAGTGGCAAAAAATGAATTAGAACTACAAATTCGATTCAAAGGATGTCTACCAATTCCCGGAACACGATCCTTTCACAGATTTGTACCTGCGGCAGACAACAAAGTACACTGTTTTAGAACACCAAAATGCTTAAAATCTATCGAGATGTTAACATCAAAGTGTGTTTCATTTCATTTGGAGGAAGAGGATATAATTGCTTGTACATATGATAAACAATGGTGGATTGGAAAGATAAATTCTGTAAGCCTGGAACACAATGATTATTTTGTTCACTTTTTTTAACCTTCTGGACCACGAACTTCATTTAAATTAAGCAAGAGCGATGGAGCATGGGTCCCCTTGAGTAATGTATTGAGAAAGCTCACACCATTAGAGCTAACCACAGCAACAGGTACCTATAATATTACGCAAGCATTGTGTAATGAAATTTCACAGCTTCTCAATGCTATCTACTTACAAAAATGAAGGTAAGTTAATTATCATGTAATACCACATTTATTTACATTGTATAAGAGAAAACATACTGAAAATATATGTATATATACTGTTAATAGCGTTAGGTATGTTATTCTTATTTTAGCACTTTTCAATGTTTCATAACTTTGAAACCAGTTGAGTCTACAAAATAAAAGTTTTACAGGATAATACTCTTACTTAGTACTATATCTGAGCCAAATTTCAAAATTCTATTTTCATGCCCAACAGAGATATTAAGCTTCAAACTCTTAAAATTTTGAAAATTTCAAGATTTTTTAATTTTTTAATTAAAACTCTATGCAAGTCCATAGCTTGAAACTTTGTGAATTTAGAGTACCCACCTATATCTATCAGATAAAAAAATAACCAACACACAGTCAATTGCCTTTATGTAAAAAAAAAAAATAGTTAAAAATCAATTTTTGTAACATCGTTGCATAAAACTTTAAACATCTAATTAGACCTATATATTTAGTTTTAATTGCATAATTATATTACCATATTAAAGTTTAGATCTTTCTGAAGATACTGGTTTTAATTTGAATGTTCTAGGATCAGTAGAAGCGGAGATATTTAATTTAACGCAGAGCTCTGAAATCACTGAAAACGGGCATTCGAGCAACAAAAAATGGCCGCCATACAGTGGAAAATAATTTAAAAAATAAAACAATTGCATTTTTGTACTTGTAATATTATATACTTTCAAGAATAAAAAAATTAAAATCTTGAAGCAACCAAATAATTTATTTCTGGACCACTTGATACGGATTGACCCTTTCCTTTTCTACGTGGACTTCATGAGGTTGAGAAGCATGTGTCTCATACCAATGAATACAGAGTCTTATAAGAAGAACAGGCCCCATGTTAAATATTCTGCCGTTTTTTTTTTAATTGGGCATCTCAACACCTTCCAACTGCTTGGCTGTTCCAACTGCTCTACGCGCCCCCACGCCCCTCATTGTTATAATTAATTGGGCATCTCACCACCAGGTTGCGTCGAGAGTTGGCTGTTCCAACGTACGGATATACACAGCTGGCTGTTCCAGTTCCACTACATCCCCCTCGAGCCACCGCCGCTAAAGCACAAATTCTAAATTGCAGCGTTTCATTGCAAAAAAAAAAAAATAAATAATCGTTCTTATTGAAAATTGTAATCTTTCATAGTAAAAACTAGGCTACCACTAGGCCTAAATAAAAATAACTACGTTGTTAATTTAATGTTAGATTAAAATCGTTTTGATAAATATGTAAAAACATTGCGAAGCAATTTCTTTCAAATTAATCACATGAAAAATTGGTCTGCGAGAAAGTTTTTTTTTTAATTATTGCTTTGGTAAATTTTGTCTTTGAGAAAGTAGTTGAGAAATACTTACATTTGCACAGTTAATTTAAAGTTGGCCTAATATTTAAAAGCCATAGGACTCTTTCTATGCTTATTCAAAGGTAAAAGTTTAATTGTTGATTGGCAGGTAGCCGTGGCCCATGCCGACGGCCGTGATTAGTAATTAGCTTGTAGTTTTGTAATTACAGTAGTAGATGGCTAGTACTACTCGTGTACGTTATCAACGAGGTAAACCTAAAATAACAAGACCCATAACTAAAACTTCTTATTACAAAATATTAGTTGCATGAAGATTATATAATTTTTTTACTAATATTAAGTTTACTTAAATATCAATTTTCCTCATTAATGTTTCCAAAAAAGGTGTTTTAATGTTTATTGGAATGTAATGACTCATTCTATAAATTGTTTGGATTTTAAAGTAATTTAATGTAATAAAGTAACATGGCCAAAATATTTAATAAGCCCTATTAAATCATTCATAAAAAAAGGGATTTTGGCTGTGGACGAAAGCTCGTTCACGTTAAAAATTTTGTTTTAATTAAAGGTAGATATTCTTTCCAGGTCGGTCGATAATCCATAAACATTACACTCTCGTATCTTACATATCAGAAAGTTTTGTCTTGTCTAGGAGCTACTACCGTTTAATTTATTAACTAATATTCCAATGAGTGTTACATAGTTGTAAAATTTTATACATTAAACGATGTGCAAAATCAATTTTTTACCATCATACAATTCTGCCAATTCTGCCTTTCCAAGAAACATTATTTAATTTTTCCCTACAGAAAAGGCTGATAACATGGGTAGGATAGCGAAAAATCTGACTAAAATTACATTTTAAACCATTAAAAATTATTGTTGCATGACCATTTGATTCAAATTCTAGAGTACATTCTGGTTCTAACGTTCACGTTGGCCACACTTTAACGACATTGTATAATGTTAACGGCGAAAACTTAGAGGGTTACTTTTAATTAATTATATAATTTACATTTACCTTTATAAATTCATTCTTCATTTATTTTTATTATAAATCAACTTTTTTTATTTTTTGAAATAGCAATTTCATAGCACTGTTACAAATGAATGTACAGGATAACAAATGTTTTCATAATTTTTGTTCAATTCAATTTGATTTAATATTTATGCGGCCATGAAATTTATTGAAGACAAAGTAAATTACAAACTGGATTATACTAATAATATAATAATAAAACAGCTCGATATTAATTTTTGTCAATGACCCCAAAGAAGTCTGTGGCTCAAAATAAGTAGACTCCTCGCTCTGCGATCTAGCGCCTTTAATGTAGTTTAGAATTGAAAGTTTCGCAAGATGTTGTGTTTATTACTGTTGACTAGCCTACATATTTTATGAGTACGTTAAAAGAAGTAATTTTCAATTTTAAAATATTTAGCATTACATTATTTATTTAATCATGATTTAAAGTAACATATCTTGTTTAGAAAAACAAGCATCATAGAATACAGTAGACTCCCTCTTAACCGGCCACCTTTTAACCGGTCTCCGCTTTAACCGGCCTACCCTGACTCAAAATAACATCTTTTTAACCGGCCTTTTTTTATCTCAACATCGCTTTAACCGGACGCATTTTGCCGGAAGCGAAGTTTTCTTATCTAATGTATCATTCAATTCAACTTTATTTCATATTGATGTTCTCAAACCAATTAAACTGTAACGTCCTGGACGGAAGTGACTGCCACCGGAAGTCAATGCGTTTGGACCTACTATCCAGTAGACCACAATAAAGAAACAAATTATTATTAGTGTAGGTTTGTTGTGGATTTCATGGGTGGTGGATGTTAGCTATAAATCATATACAGTAATGTATTAAGGTTGTTTTTCAAGTAATAATTATATTTAGGACATATAAAATTGTGGGTTGGCATTCTTAAATGAACATCGGTTTAACCGGCCAATTCATTATCCGGCCGCGGCCTAGTCCCGAGGTGGCCGGTTAAGAGGGAGTCTACTGTACTTCAGCATTGCTGGACGAAATAATGGTTATGTTTAATTATATAGAGTGTAAAAAATTATAAGATTTCACAATTATGTGCTTAACAAATATTAAGTAAAAAATAGATAGTCAATACACCTTGTCATTCTTATGAAATCATAGACCGAACGATGAAGTAAGAAAACGCGCGACTCAAAGTGAATTTCTTCAAGGCACTATTAATTCAACTGCCAACGATCAAAACATTTAATCGTAAATTACTCAATTACATGATGAGATTCATCTAAATGTCAACAACTTTCCCGCTGAAAGTTTGTTTCTGACCCAAAAATAAAAAAATTCCTCGCTTAGTAACTTTTTAATGTCAGACTAAATAAAAAATTAAAAGTTTCCAACTTGTAAATTACATATATTTCACCAATTAAAAAATATTCATATTGTTAGATTCTGCATTTCATACAGAAACCGAATATATACGTTTTATAGCATATCAACCAGTTTGGTTAGGTCCAGGGGCGTGTAAACGGCGGCGCGCTATCCTTAAATTAACGCTGATTTCGCCGTAGATGCTAGGTTGAAGGGGGGGATTTCACGTAAAGGAACGGCACAGGAGTACAGCGCGCGCAGCCGGATGGTGAGATGCCCAATTTAAAAAAAACGGCAGAATTAAAGCCATAAGGCCTGTTCTTCTTTTAAGACTCTGCATTCATTGCTCATACCTTATTGTCAAATTGATTATAAATCCTTGGCTCTATTAGCGAATTTCCCTTTAGGGAAATGGCTATTATGGTAGTAGCCATGGTAAGACCTAAGCCCGGGACCATGTTACTTTTTCATTTTGAGGTCCACAGAGTCCAAAAATACTGTTCGTTCATTTTCAAATCTTAAATATATAAAAGGCAAAGCCCTCACTCACTCACTGACTCACTCATCACTAATTCTCCAACTTCCCGACTAGTTAGAGTGCTGAAATTTGGTATACTCATTCTTTAGGCTAAAAATAGGAAAGTCTGACTATTTTTCATATTAATATTCACAAAGGGTTGCGCCCTAGACGTCCTCAAAGTTACCATGTTATTCTTATGGAAGCAACATTTTTGTATTCTAACATATGATTATGGAAATTGAATTAGGTTTGTTTACATCTGCCACATGATGATTCATTCTAAAAAATACTTATAAGCATAGAAGTTACCAGGTGTGAGATATAATGTTTATTTATGTTTGTAATGTCAAGATTAGAGTGATGTACTATTACTTTTAGTGTGGTGTACTTTGTTTGTATTAAGTGCAGTTCCCTTTATTTAGTATTTTATTACTATATACTTTTTTACTGTTCATAGGTACTAACAAACGGTTTTGCAAATATAGTTTTTGAAGCAGTTAAGGGCTCCGCCACACTGGATTTCAAAATTACTATAGGGCATTCGCGGTGTTAAACTTTTTGACATGGACGTTCCTCTTTGTTCATGAGTGCTCACTAAGAAACTGTTTTACCATTATAGTTTTCGAAATTGTTTAAGGGCTCTACCTCAAAGAAGCTGACAATTACTGTATAGCCTACGTGTTGAAATTTGGCAAGGGCGATTCTCTTAGCTCATAGGTACTATCTATCTAATCTAAGAAACGTTTTTGCAAATACAGTTTTGAAGCCCTTTAGGTCTCCGCCCCACTGGACTTTCAAATTACTCTAGGGCCTACGGGGTTGAAATATGATAGAGGATTCCCATTGTTCATGGGTACTCACTAAGAAAAGGGTTTGCAAATATAGTTTTTTGAAGCACTTTAGGGCTCTACCCCACTGGATTTCAAAATTACATTAGGGCGTTCGCGGGGTTGAAATTTGACATGGACATTCCTCTTTGCTCATGGGTGCTTACTAAGAACGGGGGAAACGGTTTTGCAAATATAGTTTTCGAAGTTCTTTGGGGCTCTGCCCGACAGGACTTCAAAAACATTTTAGGGCCTCCAGGGTTGAAATTTGACATGGACGTTCCTCTTAGCTCATAGGTAGGTAACTCACTAAGAAAAAGTTTTTCAAATATATATTTTGAAATTCTTTATTGCTCCGTCCCACAAGTCTTGAAAATTACTCTGGGCTCGCGGGGTTGAAAGTTGACATGGACGGTCCTCTTTGCTCATAGTTGCTCACTAAAGAAACAATTTAGCAAATTTACTTTAGGGCTCCACTCCACAGAACCTCAAAATTATCATATATGCTAAGGGATTAAAATCTAATGTGGATGCTCCGTTTTGCATATAGGTGCTCACTTAGAAACGGTTTTGCAAATATAATTTTCGAAGTTCTTTAGGGCTCCGCCCCCTAGGACTTCAAAATTAGTCCAGAGGCTTCCCCCACAAACCCTCAAAATTACCATAAATCCTACGGTGTTGAAATTTAATGTTTATGTTCCGTTTTGCTAATAGGTGTTTACTAAGAAACAGTTTTAGAAATATATTTTTTTATATTCTTTAGGGCTCCGCCCTACATGATTTGTAACAGATAAATGGATTGGGTTCATATTTGGCATGGACCTTAACTAGACCAATGTATATTAAAAGAAAAAAAATTATTTTTTTCTAGTGTGTATTTTCAAAATGGCGGCCATTTTTAATTTCCAAACTCAAATATCTAAAAAACGGTAAATTTTAGAAAAATTTTAAAAGTGACAAAAAAGTTTTAAAATTAAATTATTTAAACAATGACACCAAATTTGTAAGGATCTGACAACAAATAATGGAGTTATTGAGATTTTTCTACAAAAAAACATAGATTTTGCATTATAATTAATGCAAATTTAGGCTATGTTATTTTAATAACAGGTCCGGCCCTGGACATTCTTGAAATAAAATGACTCCTTTCCCTTTGTACTGAAGATTACACCATTTTGCATATTCAATAACCTTCAGTTTATTTCTTAAAACTTTTGATGAGATTTTAGGCTTCCCATCTTCATAAAGGCCGAGTGTTTTGAGGCAAATGGTTTCTTCAGTGTCATAATTATTTTTATTTGTCAAGGTATGGATTTTTGATGTTGTTTAAAACTCGACAAATATTTATGTGTTTTATTACAGTAGACTCCCTCTTAACCAACCTCCTTTTAACCGGTCTCCGCTTTAACCAGCCTCCTTTTAATAGGTCTCCGCTTTAACCGGCCTACCCGGGCACAAAAATCATCCTTTTAACCGGCCATTTTTATCTCAACATCGCTTTAACCGGCTGTGTTTCACCGGAAACGTTGTTTTCTTACCTACTGTTTCATTCAATTCAACGGTAGCCTATACCATACTGTATTGACCTTCTCAAACAAATTAAATTGAATTGTCCTGGACGAAAGTGTCATAACTGCATTTAGGCTTTATAAATTTTAGGTTGGCGTTTTTAAAGGTACATCAATTTAACCGGCCAAATCGTTATCCGGCCGAGGCCTCATCCCGAGGTAGCTGGTTAAGAGGGAGTCTACTGTATAGCCTCCCATCTTGACTTTGATAATCCCATTCCTTTGAATTTCGAACAACTATAAAAAAAAATGAACTGGGTGTATCACATTTCGAATTTCCAGAATTTCTTTTTCTAGAAGTTGAACGTATGATTAGATCAATGTCATTAAAATAAAGGTAATCTCTTTTAAAGGTGAAGTCTGAAATGGATATATTAAGGTAGGCCAGATAAAATTAACTAAAACGAACATTTTTTGTTCGGTTTTTAAAAAAGGCGAGCAAGTCAATTTTCCAATTTTGTCTGTTAACCGTGTTATGTTTTGTTCAGAATCAAAAATTATTTCATTAGAAAATTTTACCCCAAGATATTTAATTTTATCCATGATTCCAATCGATTTTATTTCTGTTGAGTCTAAAAAGTAATTTTCTTCTCGTAATAATCCTTTTTCAATGTTTATAATCTTTGTTTTAGATGGATTAATAGTAAGTCTAATTTCAGAAAATAAATTATCTATAGTATTGTACAGTAATTGTTCACTCTTTTTGTTTTTTCTAACTAATACAGTGTCATCAGCAAAACCCAAAATACTAATGGAGGGCAAGTCATTGCAGATTTTAAAGCCAAGTTCTTCGCTTATAGAATGTTCTGAAATTTGATCCAATATATGATTGATACATAAATTATACAAAGTTGGGGATAAAGGGGATCCTTGAAGTACACCCTTGTTAATTCTTATCGGCTTTGTCTTACCTTTTGATGTTTCAATTTGTGTTTTATTTTGGGTTTGCAGTTGTATTACTGATTCAACAATTATAGATGGTATAGCAGGTAATGACTTTAAGACGGAGGTTAAGTGTAAATGTCCCATATTGTCATAAGCCTTTTCTATGTCCAGAAATAGAATTACAGTCTTTCTTGCTGTAATATGCTGAAATATTAATTAGCAGAAATTAATATTTCATTCAATAATTGTGTATTTATATGGGTTCCCGGCATTATCTATGGAGAACTATGAAGTGTTTCAAACTAAGCAAAACTAAGATATCAAACTAGATCAAAACTGATTTCAAACTAGAACTTGCCTTTTCTTACCCAAGAACTAGCATTTTATTTACCCAAGATTTAGCAGTTCTTGCAGAGCAGGCAAAGTGGGATCTCGTTGTTGAAACCACTCCGGGGAAGAACCTCGCAGCTGATAGTAAGATGCCATCTTCTTCTTAGTTCTTTCAATATCAAACTTACATCCTCTTAGAAAGCGCACTATTGTGACAGCATCTAAAATTAAAGACTTTTAATTAATATATTTAATCTAGTTGTCAAGCTCAATCGTAATTTTGTTCAGATGAGTAGCCAAATTAAATCAAAATATCCTTTATTCAATATCTACATAAATCAATGCAATTGAATAGAGTCAATACAAAAGACATCAAACCATTAATAGATTGATAATATATACAGCAGCATTAAAAGTATACATAAGCTCAGTGGTTCTGCAGGTAATTAGAAACTAAGTGGTTCTGCAGTAGTTTTAGAACTTGCTCTAGAATAATAGATTAAAATCTATTAAAAATAAGTCTAATTAAAAGAAGTCACACACAAAGTCTTTATCACTTTTTAAAGTGACATTACAGATACAAAAACGGAAGAAACACACAGTTTTTATACTTATGACACAAAAACCAGAATATTGATTATATGCAATACGCATGGATGGCCGCACAAATTAGTACCGACTCAAACCTGAGTCAGAAGTGCCTCGCATCGGAGCTTCTCTGCACAACTGCCCACAGGTATAGGAAATTTTTTATATACTCGTTTTTACGTCATAAGTATAAACTGTTATAGTATCGTTTGTGGGTGTGTGGATGGGGTGTTTGTGTGCATGCGTGCAAAAGATTAGAATAAAAAGCAATTTTACAAATGCCATTTTACTTTGACAAAATGAAATGAAATGAATGTTCTTTATTGTCCCAAAACAATTTACAAAATTTCCAGCTCAGCTGGTAAAACAGGTGACATTGTCAAAAAAATAAATTGATATATATATAATTCTGTAAGCAAAATATTTTGAGCAAAACTGTGAGCGTTATACAAATCATATGAAGATACGGGAGGGGTCTCAAATTAAAGGTCTCCGTCCTATGCACGAGGGAAAATTTCCATAACGTTTCCAGAAAATGAGAAATAACGTAAAATGTCCTCCATAAGAATAGCAAGGGGATTCGAAAAACGTCTGCTTTGTGTATTTTACAACAAGTGTTTTGAATAGATTATAAAAAGAGCCAGGTGGAAGACAATGAGTGAAGAAAATCTTATATTATACTATCGCCTAAACTGGTGATACTGTAGTAAAATCGTTTTTTGTATTTTTAAATCATAATTAAAATAAAAGAAAACTTTAAAATGTAGCGTGCGTATGCTAATAACCCATAATTTTTTTTTATCATGAGACTGGTACAATGAGCGATGAGTTATGGTTCAAGAAAAGCTTTATTTGTTAACATTAAAGCGTGTGTTTTAGTTTGATTTTAAAACGACATTGATTTTAAAATCACATTGAATGAAACAAGCTAAGAACTTATGTAGCAAAGAATCTGATTTCAATAGCTACATAAGTAAACTTTCCAAATCCTTGCAAGAACGTGGATATCCTAAGAAATTGGTAGAGAGACAGACAAAAGCGCAAAAAAACAATACAAACAATATGAACCTCAGTGACCCAAAATTCATAACCCAGTACTACCCGGGCCTTCACAAAATAAATAATATTTTAAGGTTATCCTTCCCCATTCTCCAGAACTCCCCAGATACTCAAAATTCATTTAAAAAAAAATTCCTAAAGTCATTTTCAAAAAACTCCCCCAATCTAGAAAATATCTTGTCTAAACTCAAATTTAATGAATCTGATGAGGTAAAAAGAGAAGATGGCCCCGACAGAACAAAAATGAATGCATGTCAACCCTGCCAAAAACCTAGATGTGGTACATGTAAAATGACCCTTGACTTTTATTTATTTATTTTACCAACGCCAATAGACCAATTTACAACAGGCATGCTTTTTAACTCTTGACTCATTCAAAAGCAGTACAACTGGAAAGACCTATCCCATCAAAGACAATATAGACTGTAATACAAGTAATGTTATTTACCAGCGAACATGCAAGCACTGCACTAAAGATTACATCGGGCAAACCATCACGCCACTCAGAGTCCGCATGACATGTTGCTCATGAAAATGAAAACAGACCAGTCTCAGCACATGCTGTAGAGCATAAAAAAGTAAACTTTGATGAATGTTACAAACTCTAAAAGGCATCTACCACGCCAAGCCTGATCCTGACAAGAACACTAACATTCATCACTTAAGAAATGTGGAGATAGCACATTAACTAATTCTAAAATCTAGGCAACCAGACGGCTTGAACATTCTGTGACTTCTTTTAACTTTTAAGAAATTGTTCTCTTCACCTTCATTTATATAATAATTTCAAAATTATCTGTTTTCTTACGTTTACCAACTTTAGTTTGTTTTGTTTGTTCTTAACCATTTATTACCAGCTTAAGTTTTGAAAACGATGTATTTATTCGAAATATAAACTTTTATAGCTGGTAGGCCTAAATGTTTTTTTTCTTGATTAATTATGTTGAATATAATATAATAGCCGATTGGTATTTACGTATAGTTAAGATATATCGGCTACAGTATATAGGCCTATATATAAAAATGAAAAAGTAACATGGTCCCGGGCTTAGGACTTACCAACTACTACCCCTATAGGGGTACTCCTAATAGCGTATTCCCTTTAGGGAAATTCGCTAAAATCGCTCCTCCTTTGTCCCATGTCATAAACTCTTCATTAGCTTCAGGTGTTAACCCACAAATCTTCAAAATTGCCAATATTAAACCCACAAGAAAGATAGTGAAGAGCTTGCATCTAACTATCGCCCCATATCTCTGCTTCCTTCAGTCTCAAAGGTTGCTGTGAAGGTTGTCGCTAATATTCATTTATTCTTATTTATAATAGTATAAATAATAGTAGGGTAACCCAAATCTTATCCATCAATAGAATCACCTCTGAAATGGTCATAAAACAAAATTTTACCTGTTTTAGCATGAAGCTGAGGCTGTGTGATTAACCACTCTCTAATTCTTATGATGACTTCATCTCTAGTAGTACAATCTTCTTTCAAAACCTCAGCTGCATATTTTAGCGTTTCATCATCAAGTGATGCACAATACAACATCTCCTCCATCTTTTTTAAGTTTATTTACCTAAAATTCAAGTAATTGAAATTCAACAAACAAAAAGATATTAAATGCTCAGTATGGTACCTCCTGCCGCTCTGAGCCACCTTGAAACTAAATCCCCAGGTCAACACTTTTGTGTTGACTAAAATTAGTAGAAGCGCCTCTTCTAGGAATAAACATTATTTTAATTGCATCATATGGTCCCATTTGATGATTCTCTTTGCATATTTTATATTGATAACTTTGGTTATATTCTGGCTTACAAATGATCTATTTCAAAGGTCTAATATCATAAGAAAATATAGGCTTAAAGGCTACAAATGTATGGCTTCCATTTGCAGCTGTCGACTAAACCTCATTATCCGACTCCACTGCTTTTATTATCAATAATTCCGATTATGTGTTTAGGCCTATATTTACAATTCAATAGGCCTAAGTAATATAATTCAATCAGGTTAGTAACTTAAAAAGTAGACTAATTCAATAGTTTGTTGATATTATATTATTTTATATTATTATAACCACAATATAAATCCCCCCTTTTGACACCCCTGATTACCAGGAATATACTGTATCTGTTTTCAACAAAAATCTGTTTTAAAATATTTATGTAAATTGCATAAGTATATTCTTCATAAGTGTAGATAGGTACCCTGTACATCTTACATACCTACATGCCGTAATCATCATAGATTTAGCATAAACATTAACAATACATGAAAGGTGTGTTTTGTGTGTAACATGTACATGTGTAACAATTTTGTTTGAAAAAAATTATCAAACTTCCTAGGTTATAGAATCTAGTTTAGTGTAGACTAGGTATTGTCTAATTTACCTACAGAGAATTTATTAGTAAGCTTAATGTTTACAAAACAAGTTCACAGCCTATAAATCACTAAACAATAAAATATAAATCACAAGATTTGTTTATTATTTTTTTAGATTTTAACAGTTATGAGCAATCACGAAATTTTAATCATCATGAGTGTTATTAACCTCACTTATCTTATCTTATCATTTTCTATCACACATGTCACTTGACATCAATCTTAATCTTGACTTGACAATCTTTTGACATTTTTTTATTTTTCTTGACGTTTTTCTGTGTATTATAAACTTAGGGCTGTTATAGTGCTGCCAACACAACAACGCCAACTTACCTTAGGAAAATATATTAATGTTTTAGCAGCTAGTGTTTATTCTTTAACTAGACTATTTAATTCATTATTTAATTCTATTTTACTCAATTGCATAAAATTTTATAATAATTTGCCTGAACCTACGCAAAAAGAGAAATACTGTATAGCTTGAAAACTAAAATGTCAACCTGACTTGTTGACAATCCTTTTACCATTGACTATTTGACAATGTATTGATACTGCTTTTACTTTCTCCCTTTATACCATACATAGTATATGGAGAAAGTACCGGTATTATTGTTTTCGTCAAAATTTTCGAATTTGAGTTGTTGGTGGATTTATCCATTTTGGTGCCCCCTGAGTCCAAAAAAGTGGTTTTCAGAGTGATTTCTGTCTCTGTGTGTGTGTGTGTGTGTGTGTGTGTGTGTGTGTGTGTGTGTGTGTGTGTCAGGATGTAAACAGAGCTAGAGAATGCCCCAATGGTCCGATTTTGGTGAAATTTGGTATGTAGGTCCAAACCCGCGATAATTCCAGGGGTTTTTTTCATTTTTTTTGAATTTTTGATTTTTAAGGGTAGTTTATCCCCAAAAACCCTCAAAAAACGCGAAAAATTCAAATTTCTCAAAAACGGCTCTAACGATTTTGATTAAAAGTTTTGTGGTTTGTTACGATTAAAATGCTGAATAAAATGACACCACCCGCATCTCCGGGAAAATGCGCGTTCAAAAGTTATACAATAAAAAGTGTTTAAAAAATCAATTTTTTGGATATTCAAAATAGCTGTTATCTTGAAATTAATTTTCCTTATCAGCATTAAATCAAGCTCAAAAAACTAAATAATCCAGTATTTTAAATTATTGCTCTACGTCAAGTGGTTGCGGAGAAAATTAAATTTTCTTTTCGCAGTAAACGCAGTAGGCCTACGTTGTTAAAAGTCACAGACGCGCGTAGGGTCAAACTCACGCTAGTCAGCTGGTAGCTATCCGACTGAGCCATCAAGACATTAATGTTTAAAGCTTTTAACCCTTTTTTTACATTGTTGGGAGAAAGTATGTGCAGGTATGTGTCAGTTATCTGATACCGTTTATTTAGTATAGCGGGAAACGCAGTACGTTGTTAAAAGTCACAGACTCGCGTATAGGGTCAAACTCGCGCTGCTCATCTGGTAGCAATCCGACTGAGTCATCTAGACATTAATGTTTGAAGCGTTTAACACATTTTTTATATTGTTGGGAGAAAGTATGTGTCAGTTAGCTGATACCGTTTATTTTATATTGTTGGGAGAAAGTATGTGTCAGTTAACTGATACCGTTTATTATTCTATAAAAGAATAAATGGGCTTTAAAATGTCAGATGTTTTGTAACGATATACTTAGTATGATTTTTAGTTTAAATATTTTTGACTTTTATGCCTATTTATGTCACTGTACTGATCAATGGCAATCATGAATCTTGAATCTTGAATTACTGTCGATTAAAAGCTTGTATTCATATACCAAATTAATGATTTTACGTAGTTGATTCTCAGATCATGTTTAAAACAATGATATCATCCAAGTTCTAGGTTTAAAATCAATGGCCAAGGGTCCAATCATTGACTATTGATACTACCTATAGGATTGATACTACTATAGGATCCTTAGTCAATGGTCCAATCATTGACCTTACATACTTAGTGAATGGTGTCCAATAAAAAAAAACAAAAACACTAGACTAAGATTTGTACTCTATGCACTTATTTTGTGTCGTCGTCGTGACTGTCGTGTCGTCGGTCGTGAGTCACGCGTAGCCTTTATTTTTGTCGTCTGTTGTCTTGAGTCTTGGTTGTCTTTTTTGCTCCGTTCGTTCGGTTGTATTCGTATTGTAAATTAAATTAGGACATTCTTCAAAACTTTTTTCAGGTTAATATAACTTTCACTGGTGTTGTACAATGTCCTGGCCAATTGACCATGGTTTTAAATCATTGGGCAATAAGTATTCAAAAAATATATCCAAGGATATTCAATATGGTACGGCAGGATTTAGAACAAAGTAAGTTAATCCCATTCTGTTTTACTAATCTACTTTGAAAGACCATCCATATGTTTGCTGAGAATTGTTAAAAGGATGGTATAGTTCAACTTATTCACAACATTGAATTCAGAGTAGGGTAGGCCAATAGTAGTACATGTGGCAATAAGTTACACTTAAATTATTTTGAACCTGCACCAATAAACCTACCTGAAAACCTTGTATGCCTACCTAGGTCTATGTTGGAAACATTGGTCAATTTTAGCTTGGCTCGCTAATGTTCCGATAAAATTAATTTTTATGTTTATCTATCTATCCAATATTACCATTTGATAGTAGTATATATAAATTGTTTTAACCTTCCAACTGGCACATAAGTAGTAAACTGTGTAGTGGTAGTCCTAGTAATTTTTTCAACTGTGAAGACATTAAGAATGTTACTGAAACCCAAAGTAAGTTTAGGCTAGTATAAAACCATATCTTATTTGAGCTAGCCTAGAACCCTTTTGCTGCCACTAACATAGGCCTATGAAATGCGGATTGTCGTGCGAACCCCAAGTCAGCAGACCATTAAAGGCTTAAAAAGAGACGAAATGCATAAATATAGTCTTAGAAATTCACAAAACTTAAATCTTCCCCAACACAGATTGCAAAAAACTGAAAAATCTCCAATCTATATTGGCTCTAAACTTTTTAACTTGTTAAGTTTACCTAACATCTTAAAACAAATCAGCGATAGGAGAATTTTTGCTAAGAGGCTCAAACAGTACTTAATCAGTAAACCTTATTATACTCTCAAAAAGTATATTGATGAGCATAGTTTTCCTGCTCAAAATAAGAAGGCCTAGCCCTTCACACTATACACACATACACTATCACACACATACATATCTTCACTCTGGAACAAAACACCCTGGAAAAGGATGAAAAATGACAAGTCCCGGATCTTGAAGATTGTGGAGATGAAGAGGATAAGTAAGTAAGTATGTCAGCTTTATGAAGGCTTTCTTAGCTTTGTCAGATCGCCAGCTCAATAGCTGGCCGGCCGGCTGACAAGCACTACGCTGAAATTCAAGATTTTGCAAGCATTTATTATAGTATATTAAATACTGCTTAGGAAAAAGCTAGAGCTCTGATTTTGTTTTGTTTTTAAATAGGGTATTCTCAGTGTTGTAGTGGCAAATTTTCCAATGTGGGAACGCTTAATATATTTGTAAAATTCCCTGAAAATTAAGATAAAATTTCCCTTATATCAATAGCTTTATATGCGTATTAGGCTATGTATTTTAAGCTAACTGAATTTACTGAGGATTCAATAAACTATTTATATGATTTTGAGAAAAGCAAAATAAAACACCAGTATATTTTTATACTTAACAAACTTTATTATTTCACAAAAGAAGGTTGTTTTAGAAAAGGTTATTAATTAAATTAATTAATAACCTTTGTTTTGTCTTCATTGGAACTTCTTATGGAGTTTTGGGAAGCAAAATTATTTGATTACCGTACTACCTCTGAAACGTATAACTGTCTCGTTCTCTATTACTTAGTATACGGTACTTAAGCAACAAAGATTTTCTTGGTACATTGTGCTTCATGGATATTTTTTCATTAACTTTAATTTTGAAAAGGATTCGAAAATTAAATTGCTGCAACGCAGTGCGACGAATTGCACGGTGCGACGGGCAGGTTGAGCCGACAAGGGCTAGCGGCTGGCGGCAGACCAGCAGACTGCCGAAAACCTAACTGTAAAAATATTTTTGACATTTCATAAAAGTTATGTTCCAGGCATTTAGAAAATTTGATGGCACCATATCAAATTAAAAATTGCTATAACATGAGTGAAAAAACTATTAAACATAACATATTTCCCAATACACGGGCCCCGTCCGCGGGCCCCCCCTCACCGCGGGCTCTGCGGGCCCCTCTGTTACGCCCCTGTAATTAATTTATTAACTACAGTTATTTTTAACCCCCAAAATAAAGCAACATACATAACATAAATTTTAAATGACATACTCTATACAAGTATAAAAGCAGATAAACTAAAATAAATTAAATCCATAAAACAGAGTAATTAATTGAATTGAATTGAATTGAAAAGTTCTTTATTCATGTTTTGTACAAATACAAAGAATAGTGTCACAAGTACAATGAATGTATTACAAAAAAGTACAATGCTATACAGGTGTTATGGGTATAATCTATTTTAATCAACATAAATAAAATTCTTCTATTGAATAAAGTGGTCTATCTAATATATACAAATGATTATATGTCATTGAGCCTATTTGTACTTATGACAGTTTAACACTCCGGAGGTTGCGAGGGTTACAGTTGTATCCCAGCACTTTGTTTTTATGCGCTTTTGTAAGTTAGCAACTCATATGACTTTGAGCAACATGGGCAGTACTGGCTTCATCACGTTTGTAACTTTGAACATGGTAACAATGAACCTATAGGAATAAAAACAATGCAGGAAATAAAGATCCAATTACAACAGGGTGTCTAGTAGTCTTGAAAATCTGGAAAGTCTTGAATTAGTATTGAATTTAACAATGGTCTTGAAAAGTCTGGAATTAGTCTTGAATTTGCCTTCTAGTCTTGAAATTTCTAAAAATTTTTAATTATGGAGACGCTCGTGATCGCCGATTAAGATTGCTAACTGGAGGTGCTTTTGATCCCCAATCAAAACGCTTGCGACCGAAGACAGTAAGTGCTCGCGACCACCGTGCGGAGACACTGGTATTGACTCTTGATTCAGTGTATGCTGAAAAATTTCCTAAAACCGGTGTTAACTATCATTGGCCTACAAGGTAATGAAAAACAAGGAGAAGCAACATTTTAATTATTAACAAATATATGCAATTATTATGAGTTCTATAAATTTGATATCACTATTGAATTTGAAGAATTATTTATATTATTTATTTTAGTAATAAACTAAACAGCCCTACGAAAAGACTGTCACACAGCTAGTATATAATAAAAATAGAATAACACACTTGTGCATTATTTTAATTCAGTCCATTTTAATTTTCAATGTTGTTGCAGAATTAATATTGCTTATTATTAATAAGTTAGAATTTTATGGTTTCATTTTAATACTCTTGTTTTTTACAAAAAATATTAAGATTCATTGTATTAGCCGCTGAACTGCTATTGAAGACTGAAATAGTAGGCCTATACACATACCTTCTGTCGAGCAGCTCAAATTTGTTGTTGTATATTATTACCACCACGTGCTTTGATGTGAATACAGCATTGTCAAGTGATATAAGAACATACTACCAATCGAAGGATTGGTCTTAAGGATTAAAATAGACAAAACATATCACACACACAGTTCAGTTTGTCTACAGTATACTCCCTCTTAACCGGCCATCTTTTAACCGGTCTCCGCTTTAACCGGCCTATCCTGACACAAAATAAAATCTTTTTAACTGGCCATTTTTATCTCAACATCGATTTAACCGGCCGTGTTTCACCCAAAACGTAGTTTTCTTATCTAATGTATCATTCAATTCAACTTTATTGACGTTCTCAAACCATGTAGCGTCCTGGACGAAAGTGAATGCCACCAGAAGTCAATGCAATTGGACCTACTATCCAGCAGTAGACCACAATAAAGAAACAAATTATTATTTGTGTAGGTTTGTGGTGGATTTCATGGGTAGCGAATGTTAGCTATAAATCACATACAGGAATGTATTTAAGGTTGTTTTTCAAGTGAAAATTATATTTAGGCCATATAAAATTGGAGGTTGACGTTCCTAAATGAACATCGATTTAACCGGCCAATTCGTTATCCGGCCGCGGCCTGGTCCTGAGGTGGCCGGTTAAGAGGGAGTCTACTGTATTTTGATTCTTGACCAATCTTTAAATGGATAGTATGTTCTTGTATCACTTGACAATGTCGTATTCTCGACAAAATATGTAGTGATTATATTCAACAATACGGAAGCTTGACGGAAGGTATGTGTATACTATTTAAAACAAATCTGTTAGCGGCAACTATACTGTATAAATAATTTTGTAAAATGTAAAATAGAAATTAATATTTCAAGTAGTGCAATAGTCTTGAAAAAACTAAAGAAGTCTTGAAAAAGTCTGGAATTAGTCTTGAATTTTGAAAGAGAAATAAACTAGACACCCTGTACAATGAAAGGTTATTGACCGATTGACAAAATCATGTTTACAAGTAGTCGGCAAATGCATCCTCTTCTGTAGGTGTGGAAGGGTTGTGGAAGGACGGGAGAGTGATGCCCGGCTACCGTATACCGTATAATACAAAGTTCAAGCGAGAGTGAGGTTATCTTTGGAAACAGATACATAGTAAAATCGTGTTCACAAAAGTATTGCATTTTATTATTGGCATAGAAATATTTTTTAATATTTTTATACTGTTTAGTTAATATTTGTATTTAAAAACAAATTAGCTATTTCCCCGGATTTTCCCTGAACGGGGCACTGGATTTTGCCGGGATCTTCAAAAACCAGTGTGGGAACGCCGTTCCCACGTGTTCCCGCACCACTACACCACTGGGTATTCTACACATTTACATAACATACGGTACAAGAAAGTATTTTTTAAAATGTTTATGTGCTATAAATTTAGTAAAATCAAATTAAATTGATTTTTTTCTAGTTTTGTTATTTAAAATAGGCCTATACATTTATTTAACAACTAGTATGTTTAGGTGTCCCTTAAGTTTTAATTAGTACAAACGGTATGTTTTTCTTTGTTTAAAGTTCATTGTTGATGATGGTGAGTTCATGAAATACTTGAAATACTTGAAGTCTTCATCTTTGACCGGTCAAAGCCGGATAGATTGCGTCAGTTATATACAACACTTATTTACAAAAACATATGTTTAAAACTTAAAACATATATTTAAAAACTTAAAACTTAATGCTTAATAGACCCTTGACGGACGTGGTTATTCGATCAATAATGGTTCCTCACTCAATTCGCTCAGGCTGTAAAGAGGCCTACTCAAGAGACAACCCCGGATCGCTACTTTGAAAGCAGGTGCTTCCATGTCACGCACATGCACTGGAAGGGTGTTAAAAATTCTTATTGCAGAACGTGGGTAGCTTTCAAGTGTGCGGCTGAGCCTGCATGTTATTGTTTAGTAAATTGTTGTGGTCATTTTACATCACTAAAAATGGCGTTGCTGTGTATAAATAAATCACTGATTAGTAAACCCAATTCACTAAGTTTCGGGATCCGGAATCTGATCCCCTCTTCAGGTGGAAGAAATCCCCAAGAACATATAATAAAGTTACTAAAAACACACCAGGGGGAACCTGGAGAAGTCCATGTAGCCAATATATCTATAAATCTCTTTAGGAAGGTTATATGGCGAAACTTCGTTATCCGATTCCACCGTTATTATCGATGTGGAAATTTTGATATTGCGATTAAAATTGTGCGATGAAAACAATAGAATCAACAACAATGTTGGGATAAGAAATGAAGTGTAATAATAATCTAACCTAACAATCCAACAATAAACCTCCTTCACTTTTATTGAAAGCGATGTTTATAATAACAAAATCAATGGTGTTTTGAAACATTTTAAACGCATATTCCTTCAATACAATTACAAAAAATACTGTTATCAGATTCATATTTGGCAGCATTTGTGTGACGCCATTTTAGGTCTAAAGAATTCTGCTTATTCTCGCAATTAAGATAATTCACCTACACAAACAATAAACTTGGTTAGTTTATTTTGCGCTATTCTTTGATAATATTACTGGTTACATTAGCTAAAATTTGTACTTGTTTTTGTTATTTTCAGTTACTTGTATGCAATATATATGTTTTATTGTAAAAAGGTATGTTTAATTATATTAGAACAGAACTAACTTAAACTAGGTGATAAACTTGTAATCGTATGGTGTAATTGTATCATCGATAGAATAGCAATATAAGTTAATTGCAATATCGAAATTTCGGCATCAATAACAACGGTGAAGTAGTATAACGAAGTTTCACCGGTTATATTTAAGTTTATCTTAGGTCAGTCCTGTTATTTCTAGATTGAGTAGTAATTTAACATCTTTCATATCTTGCGCAGCCAAGATCTTATCATTCATCAAGTTGGTTTTTAATTCAATATTTCCCAGTTTAATTCAAATGTTTTGACTGGACAACTTATATTTTAAAATAGAACTTGTGAATGTGTTTGTAAACTCATCATACATTTCATCTACATTCGTTACGGTATTGTGAACTAATTCCCAGTTCTCTTGGGTTCTTAATTTCTTAAAGGTTTTCAGCGGTAATCTTCCTTTTTTCTATAGTCTTACTGTTATGTTTAGGTTATGTTACTGGCGTGGATCCAGTTAGGCCTATATATATGAGTATTGCAAGATGATCAGAGATGTGAGTTTCTATCACAACTGAGTGTAAAGTGTCAAATTTTGTGAGAAAATTATCGATGTATGTGCTGGTGGTTTCTGTAATACGGGATGGCTGTAATATATCGGGTTCCAGATTGAAGCTATTGATTAATGTTATGAATCTATGGAGAGTATTGGAGAGTTCCACATCTAAAATTACCAACCGATTCGTCGTACTGACAAGTCTGAGAGAGTACACTTGCATCAGTCAACTCTGTACCAACACCCACTTTGGACAACCTGTATCCCTTTGTGTTCCATACAGGATTAGGTTGATGGGTGTCCAGTTGTAGGCAAGTTAGTCTCAATTTATTCACACGAGTTTTGAGCAGGTGCTTTTCACTATAAATGTTTTGTGTGATTACAGAGCTGAAGACTTGAAACATGTTATGTTCAGAATGGGGATGTTAGCAGCTCTTAGGTCTCGGGTGAAGTCTGCAGCCATTGGAGTTATGATAACAGCTTCCCACAATCCTGAACCTGATAATGGGGTCAAATTGGTCGACCCTCATGGAGAGATGCTTCAAAAGGAGTGGGAAGTCATTGCAACAAAACTTGCCAACGAAGATGATACTCAGCTGGAAAATAACGTGAAGAACATAATTGAACGTTTTCAAATTGACATGGAGAAAAATGCTGCTGTTTTCATTGGTAGAGATACTAGGTTGGTGTGTGATACTTGATGCAGAAGATAATATGTTTCTAAGTTTTAGTTCCTTCAAAGAAACACGGGTGTTTCCATTACCTTGAATTTTAATCATTTTTTTTATTAAGTCCTACACTAGAACCATGCTAATTCAAACTAATTGATATTAGGCCTGTTTCGGATTGCTGAATATTTGGATAAACTGAAAAATTTTTACTGCAGCAAAACCCATGTCATTAAAAGTTTTTAATGTAGCCTAATCTTTTATATAAAAAACTGTGTTTCATTTCACATCAGTGACAAATTATAAAATAAAAATAATGTAGGCCTATTCTGAATTAGTAAACCTCCCTTTTACTAATAACTCTTGAACAAACTATATTATGCTTGTATAACTGATCTTGTGAGTACAAATTGACTATAACGTGACTGGAAAGGGTGCCAATGCCAATGCTGTAATAGACTTGAGTAATCAAAATATTTATTAGTATCTTTAATTAAAACACATACAATCAATATAAAATCATACAAGTGGTAACGGTATATGCTAAATCACTTTATATTATTCACTTTTGTAGGGCATATAAAATGAGCCTACAACATTAAAGGAGGAAAAATGTTTATGTACAGTGATGTTTTGAATCCTCATCAGAATGCTGTTCCAAAATTTCTTGAAAAGGTCGATGAAGTTATTCAAGAGCAAATTTGCATATGGTAGATTAAGTAATGGCATGTAAAATAATGATAGGCTAATTGTTTTATTCATATGTTAGTACTGGACCGATTTTCTGTAGACTTACGCCATCTGCCAATTATTTTGTGACGAATCATGTAAAATGGATAGGGCCTATAAAAAATAAATATGAATGGATACATTTGGCCCATTTTTTTGCAGTACAATTATTGTTGAAAGCCAATATTATATTTTTCAATTTCAATTTAATTCAATTAAAAATCCTTTATTCTCAAAAATTGTTGTAATTATAATATTTCAGTTCCCAAGTGCAAAACGCATACCGTACTGTTAGATTGAAAAAGGCATAATAGTGGCTTGAATATCATGTGGATTAATAAGACACTCGATGATTGATTTCCAAGGTATTCAAACAAATCAAATCAAGCTAAAAGTTTAATTCAAATTTACTAAATTCTAAATTTCAGTGTAACATATTTCCAACTAACAAATTATTCTGACGTTTAGTAACCCCCACATAATTTAGAAAAACTTGATGTGACCACAATATGTTATGCGGCCAATACCGTAGGTGATGGTGTATGTTACTTTCAAAGTTAATGGAATTAAAAAATAAAATGTTGGCTTTGTAATCTGTATCCTCTCTGACATATTTCTAAGGCATCAGTCAAGTTAAACATCTTATATGAATGTCAGGCCGAGTAGCAAGGAGTTGTCGGAGGCAGTGGCGGAAGGGGTGGAGGCGCTGGGAGGTGTGGTGACGGACTACGGTGTGGTGACTACTCCGATGTTGCATTACCTGGTCACGTGCCACAACACTGGAGGCTCGTACGGCCGACCCACACATGAAGGATACTTCGACAAACTTGCAATTGCCTTCAAGGCTCTCCGGGCCGAGGTACGGTTTAACCAAGTGATAAATATTTTGGTAAAAGGAAGAAAATTACAAATTATTTCAAAGTATTTTCGTTTGCTATTTTGTGATATTTTTTTTATTTTAGCAACATGCCTCAGGTCAGTTATTTTATATTTTTTAGCCTACTTAAATTTTTAATGTTCTTTTATCAAATGATGTTGGAAGCGATTACCCCCTCCCCTCTTGCACCCATTAAAATCCCATCTGTTAGTGAATGAACATTAGATTTTAACTACTGAGAATATTTTTGTATTAACTATGTTTATAAGTTAAGTACAATTTGGTTACAATAGCAGATGGCCAAAGGTTACGATTACTTAATAAAATGATTTTGTGGCAAGCAGGGGTGTAGAAAGGCCAACTACAAGCCAGAACTGGAGTTTGATGGAGCGAACGGTGTTGGAGCCCTCAAGATGGCAGAGTTGTTGAGGTATCTGAGCGACTGCCTGTACGCTAACATCCACAACAGCGACACAACCACCAGGGGAATACTCAACTTCCAGGTAGGCAATGACACTGAGGCCACACCAAAACTGGCTTCGTAGCTGAGGGGTTATAGAGCTCACATTTGAATACTTTTGTGGAGCTTTTTGAGGGTTTGAAAGTAGACTCATCTGTCTTTGATAATTAGGTTATTAATTAATGATCCTGACCAATGAATCAGCTTCTATTTGTTAGTAACAAAGCTACACCTCATCTGATCAATCACACTCACCATTCAGTCATACTCACCTAAAAATGTGCAATTGTCAATGAAGTATTAAAAAAAGTTTTTAAACGGTTCTGCACAAATTATAGTATTATTAAGACCAACCACCCAGAAAACATTTTAGGTTTTGATTAAAATTTTAGGTTTCATTGTATACAGTAGATTGAAGCTCGATAGATTGACTCTCGGTAGCTCAACACTCCTTATACTTCGACACAGTCTGTGACTACTTAGCATGTCAGTAATGACTGAAAATGTCCATGCTGGGGAATGACAAAAGTGAAAATGAAAAAAAAATGATAAAAGATTTTAATTTTGGCTATGTTATAGCTCAATCATGAGATTTTTTTATTAAAATTTAGTGTTTCCTAAAATCAATTAGGCCTAATGGTTTTTATGCTCCCTGTAGTAAAATTTCCCATATTACTACTCCCGATAGTTTGACACTATCTAAGTCCACGAAGAGACGAACTATGAGGTTCTACTGTATTAAAATTAATGTATTTGTCTGGGTAATACATAGAATAAAACAAGCGGTTGTATTAACAAGAAACTAAATTTACTGTTGTGCAGGACAATACTTGTAAATAATTATCCAACCTTGGCAACAACTTGAACTGTCTAAAATGTTCAAGACAGTTCAACATTCAGTTCAAGAACATGCGTTGATACGTATCAATCTTGGCCTCATTTTTCTTCCCTCACCCTTCCCTTTATTAGGGTGTACATTGTACAATTTGGTTTGAGTATAGATCCCACTTAAAAGATTCTTAGCTTACAGATTGGTCCTTTTGTAAATGTAAATGTAAAACTTGCAGTAATGTTGTGGTGGTGTACTAAGTGGCGCTGTTTGTGGCAGTGTGGAGCAGACCACGTAAAAACATCTCAGTCTCCTCCCACAGGGGTGCCACTACGAGCCTTCGCACGATGTGCCTCGGTGGACGGAGATGCCGACAGACTGGTGTATTACTTCATAGACGACAACAGTGCCTTCCATCTGCTGGACGGTGACAGAATCGCAACCCTCAGTAAGTTGTCATTTACTATGTATTAGAATTGTGTTTATATTAATAGAGTGCTCAGTGAGTGATCCAACCTTAAATTTCTGTCGGTTCTGTGGTCCAACTGTTAAATTGATTTTAAAACCTCTGAAGGGTTACAGAGTTTACCTCCGGGTGTACAAAAATAGACAATAGTTGAGTAAAAATCATTAAAATGTTGATAACACTATACAAAAGGCAAGATTTAAGTTTGATCATTATTATTTAATGTAGTAAACAATATTTTCTGAATATTTATGATTTCTTTAGGATTTGTTACCAAAAACCAACAATTAATAAAATACCCCCGTCGCAGCAGACCTGCGTACTCAGCGAATTTCCAAATTAGTAATATTAATTTTGACAAGATAAACTGTAAACCAAATATGATCACACGCTCATAAATAAGGAAATAAATGTCTATTCTCCTTATGATAAATATAGGAAATTGAGTATGCAGGTATGCTGCCATGGGGAATTTTCACCAAAAGTAGGTTTTTAGCATAAAAAATTTTTATTTCGACCAAATGAAGCCATATTCTAAGTTTCATCAATATCTGTCCATAAATAAAGAAGTTTGCCTATTCTCCATATGATTAACATGGGAAAAGAGTATGCAGGTTTGCTGCCATGATAAGCACAAAAAACAAGATTTTTTACCATAAATGGATGAATCTAACCCAAATGAAGCTGATTACCAAGTTTCATCCAAAAATATTGGTTAATAAGTGAAATATTAACACATTCTTATTCTCCATAAGATTAACATTGGAGCCCCAAAATACCATGTACTGTCTTTAGACTTTTTAATATCTCGGTAACCAATGGAGATAGAGCAAAACTTCAAAATACTAAATTGTGTGTTTTTTTTAGCTAAATCCAATGGTTAAAATAAAAATTAAAAATTTTTAATAATTACATATGAAAAATGCAAAAAACCCATTTTTGGGGTACAAAACCCCCCAAAACTACCCCTTCCGATAGGTCGATATGTCTGGTTTACGAACTCATCCGAATAAATGTAGGATTACACATCTCTACCAAATTTGGTGTCGATTGCACCATTTTTACGAGAGTTATCGTGTCTAGGGACACACATATATATATATATATATATATATATATATATATATATACATATATACATATATATCAACAACTTTATGGGATAGAACAAAATGAAATGAAAAAGATAAATTGCTAATTTTCGTTTAATACAATACTTTTTTGACAAAGTATTGTATTAAACGAAAATTAGCAATTTATCTTTTTCATTTCATTTTGTTCTATCCCATAAAGTTGTTGATGTAACAGTCGTTTGACACTTCTCCAAATAAGAATATATACATATATACATATATATATATATATATATATATATATATTTTAATGACTATTATTTTTGGTCTCTGGGCCCCTCAAAACGAAAAAGTAACATGGTCCCGGGCTTAGGTCTTACCATGAGACCTACGGTAATAGCTTATATTCCCTATGGGAAATTCGCTAAAAATGTAAAAAATAGTATAATTATAAAAACTAATTAATATCTATAGTTATTAATTAGTTAGGAGGCATGTTTCTTTTCCTCCTTTTTTCTCAGCTTGTGCGCATAATAGGGAAAATCCGCTCATACGGTTAAAAAAGTAGTGTCCTGTAGATGAGCAGAATCCCATTATAGTTCACATCGGCCTCCAGGGCTCCGCCCTACAGGCTTTCAGAGTTTCAATGTAACTCTTATGGAAGAAGGGTGATTGGTTGAATACAGCAGTAATAACAAAATCCTAACAAATCAAGAAGAACAGACAAAGGTGCATGCGATATGAATGAGCCCTACATACCCTCCTATTTTGATATAAAACGAAATTTGTATAGAATATCAGTCACGAGTTGGTAAGAGGAGTGGAGAGTGAATGGAAAATTTAAAGGAAACACGGTTCCCCACCCTGGTTTGCTGAGTTTAATAAAAATCTAAGGTTCATTTCAACATTCACTAGGTTACGATTAAATCATACTCGCTGCCGCTATCATTTAGCCGGGTTTAAGATAATTGATGATCCTTTGTGTGACTGAGGGGAGGATTAGGCCTCACCTGACCATCTTATCTTTTCGTGTGAACTGTCGAAAACATCAAGACCAAACTTGTTAAGAAAATTAGCTGCCTTAAAAGTTCAGTTCCCGTTTAACGTCCTACACCTGATTTCCTTGAATAATATTGAAATCTTAGAAGTGCTAATGGTGTTCATAATAGAAGAAGACATTGATTTGTCACTTTCTATTTGAATTGTTTGGTTTTTCATGCCACTTTTAATTCTATTGTTGTTTGTAAATTCCTGTAAGTTAAGTGTCAGCTTGTCATGGTTTATGTTAACCTTTAGCCAAAATAAAGAATAAAAAAAAAGAACAGATGTCTCAGTGATAACATATTTTTTAACTAATTGGGTCCAGATCAATTGAAATTGTGGTCGAATTTTGACCATTAGGCGATCTCTAATTTATATTAATTAACTATCAGTAAATGATAAATATAATTTGATTTACATATTTTTGGTAATTAATTATGTTATTATCAATGTATATTAATTAAATAGTCTAGAAAAACTGTAAAAGTACATAAAAGAAAACAATATAAACTCAATTATATTTAATTATTTTTAAATAACAAAGATATTTTAATATCACATTGAACAATATTTTATATTGGATATTTTTTATGTTTCCCTTTTCAACTTCCTCATCTCTTTTTATTATTAGGCTAATCATTTATCCTAAAATTCTACTCTATACTGTCATAGAAAAGTTACTATACAATGATGTTAGTAGGCCTTTCCATTTATGGTTGTCCACTTAAATCCCTTCAAAATTTTACCGCTCACAGAGGTTAGGCCTACCTCCAGTAGTTGTTAGGATTCACTCTTCAACTCGTCCGGCAGAAAAGAAAGGGATGAAAATGGCATCAACCACTCTTCTCAGAAAGACTAGCATCAGGTGCTTGAGGTTCCATAATTTCCGTACACAAACTATTCTTGGACAAAAAATATTAGTCACCTGGAGGAAAACTCCATGATGTGCCCGACAGAGGGTTAATGTATGTGACATCCTTTACTTTGGGAATTTCATGACCACTACTAAGAATATTGAAAAAACAACAAGGGATGGTTTACATCATGTCTTGCCAGTACTTTTTTCTTTTAAATAGGAAATTAATGTTATTGTTATTAAGACTACAGTAGGGATGTAAAAAAGGAGATTTTAGCGAATTTCCCTATAGGGAATACGCTATTACGGAAGTAGCCATGGTAAGACCTAAGCCCGGGACCTCTTTACTTTTTCATTTTGAGGTCTCCAGAAGCCAAAAACACCATTCGTTCATTTTCATATATATGTATATACTGTATATATAGATATATCTATATATATAATACGTGATGCCCTTTTTTTGTTAACACTACTCCTCCCTTATTCCTGGACCAAATTTAAAGTTTGAGGTGTTAAAAGAATGGTCTCAGTTCGTAGTTTTGCAATAAGGTTTTAGATTTTTTATATTATAATTCTGAAGCCCACGGGAAGCCCTTAAAGTTCGTTTTTTGTCCATAAGATTAACATGGGAAACAATTTTTATTAAATTACAAAATAAAACAGCTGTTGAAAATAAAACAAACAAACACATATTAAAAGCTATCTGAATAGAAGCAGTTGAACTAATGGTACTGAAATATCAACACAATAATTATCATACAAGGAGTGTCTATTGTATGGAAAAAATTGTGTTTTACATTTTCCCTTAAAATGTAGCAGGTAGATTTTGCTTTAACTTTGTAATTATGTGTATTTGGACACAAAAATAAGTTAAGTAAATTAACCCCAGAAAAATTCATTTTCCTGCACAAAAACAAGTTTGAAAATTGAATTTTTGACGTGGTTCTTATGGGTTATCAGATTAGTCTATAATATATACAGCCGCATGTGTAACTGACTCACTCACTCACTCACTTATGATATTAAAGTCCTGAAGCCACCGGTTAAGCTAGAGACTTGAAATTTGGCATGGACATTCTTTGAGATGTTTCAATTTAGGGAAAATCATAAAACTACAACCTTTTTACTTTTAAACTATAAAAAATGTAAAAAAATATAGATTTGTCGGTAACGTAGTTTAGCCGTGTGAGCGTATATCACCGTTTGGGTAACGTAGATCACTTTGAAGGTTTAGTTCTCGCTCGTGTTTAATTGATCTCTTTCAACTACACCCGTGTTTGATACAAATATTGTATTTCATGTAAACATGAACATCTCTATGTAGACGACGGTGTTTCGATGCATTGAGAGCGGGTTATTTCACCAGGGTAATACTCGCTTTGATATATACAGCATTATGCCCAAAAACTACAAATTTTCAACTTTCAAATTATAAAAATACCGAGGTATCGGTAAAGAAGTACGTTGGTTCTTAAAGATATCGCTTGGAGCGCTATAGTCGCTTAGTTCTCGCTTGTATTTAAAAGATGTCTTTTAACTACACCTCTTCCTGATAATTACTCTCAATTGGGTGCATAGTTGTTTGCGTATGGTTTTCCTTCTGATTGCTGTGTTATTATTGAAAATGAAGTTTACTGAATCGAAAGCGTATAGGCCCTATTTACATTTAGGTGATGTCCGCTTTGATTTCTATAGTAACATTAAATTAAGGTCGCTTAATTCTCGGTTGTATTTAAATTATGTCTTTTAACCACACCTGTTCCTGATGAAGTTTTCGTGACAGTTTTGCAGAGCAGTGATCTTAAACGTTGTATAAACTACGTTAGTGCAAATTTCAGTTTACAGTATATTGTAATATAGCTGTAACTGTAATATAACATTTGTTTTAAGGATGGTGAAATAAATTTAATGCACGTACTCTAAAGTAATACGAAAATGTTGATTGAAATGTGAGGTTCTCGTTTCGTTTTATTTAAATTTATTTGTTCATATTGGCTATTGCTACTCTTGTCTTTTGAGAGACGATTGAGCGTAGCGCTGGAATACTTTGTTACAATATTATATTATTAATTTTATCATTACTATGGTGAGCTCTACGAAGCTTGTGCGAATACTTTAAACATATTATTTTAGTACTGCATATTTTTTGCCGCAGTAACGCCCGTAAAGTAAATGATTAATTACTGTACTAAAAATATTTTAGGTCTTACTACATTTTCTAGACTTTAGTCTTCTCATGCTGGAAAATTTCTTGTAGGTTTTCGCACAAAAAAACCCCTAATACAGTGATTATTCTTAATTTTCTACGATTTGTGTGCTGTCTCTCTATATGAATCCCCAGATTGAATATAGCGCTTCAGTTGATAGTTCTGGTGCAGTTTTACTCTGAAGGTTGAACTTGTCCCAACACGTTTGACATCCGGTCTTTGACCTATTTGCTGCCGTCCAATCAGGCTTAGATTTTAGTTTAGGAAACGATTGAACAAATCAAGTTATAGAACGATTGAACTTTCCATTCTTACCTTGGCTAACGTTTACCTACTTCCGACGTTTTTTTAAACCATCTACATATCTGATGACCCATCAGACTGAGAAATATTATAATAACCAATTGAATTAAACTCGATGGTAATTTTTCTCGCTGCCACTTTGTCCGACAAACTTCCTCAATGCAGTGCTCTCACCTAAAGTCTATTAACCCTATTATTGTTGTAATTTAAAACTATTCTATACTTATCAATTATTGTAACTCTTTCAGTATATTTTAATTTAACCGATAATCCTTTTTTGGCTATTATTTCACAATTTTTTTTACTACCATTGGTTTAAAATGCATAATGTACGCAGATTTTATGGTTCTTAAGTTGCAACTTCCTTCATTTTAAGACTATATAAAGACTTTAAGACTTCATGATTATAGTACCTAATACCCTGTGATCTATTACATACTACTAGGGCTCTATTTTTATTAATTTTCTGAACTAATATATATAACATTTAAAATTGTTAAACTAATAATTGCTGATTTTGAATGATAAAATTGTTATCGTTTCTCTATATGGTACATACATGATTCCTGCGTTTCTTGGCCACCCCGTGGCGGAACTGAAGCATCTTAGCCTATAACATTTTTTTTTTATTTTCAAATATCTTGGTTTTGTCCCGTTTTTCTTCTATTACATACAACGATCCTCTATATAAACTTATAATTTTATTCCACTTTTATCTTTTCAGAATACAGCTATTATTACCTCAATCATGTGCAATCATAATCGTATCTCCAAATTTTTACACAAAAACTTTGGAGCATGACTATTTACATAGTTCATTAATATTTCACAACTCCATTATATTTTTTCCGAATTAAGGGGGGAGTGGGATTATACCATGAGCCGTGAGCAAATTTCAAAGCTTATTATTATTTATTGTGAGTAGTGTGTATTGGCGGCTTCTGTTACTGCCGTTGGAGTTGAGCCCTCAACTAGCCTGTTCATTGTATGAGGTTTTGACAGTAATTTACGGAATTGGGGCAACCAATTATTGGGTTGGACCCTCCATCAAGCATAACACCTAGAATATTTACATAAATAATATTTATCTCACAGCTCATTTTTTTTTGAAACTATTTACTAAGGAGGAGTATTAAAACCTACTAATAGGAGATTATTAAAGCATTTTTTACTATTGATTGTGAATTTGGAGTATTAGATAGTTTTGTTACTGGCTTGGCTGTCCAGATCTTGTGTGGAACTAAACTATTTCAAACTTGACTTTTTATTAATTCAAACCAGGGGGCAACTCCTCAGGGGGCATGGGGGCGGAGACCCCATCGAGCCGTAGGCGAGTCTATAATATATACAGCCCCATGTGTAACTGACTGACTGACTGACTCACTCACTGATGATCTTAAATTCCTGAAGCGACCGTTTAAGATAGAGACTTGAAATTTGGCATGGACATTCTTTGAGATGTTTCAATTTAGGGAAAATTATAAAACTACAACTTTTTTACTTTTAAACTATAAAAAGGTTATAAATCAAGCTTTGTCGGTATCGTAGTTCAGCCGTATCAGCGTATATCACCGCGTGGTATCGTAGATCACTTTGCAGGTTTAGTTCTCGCTCGTGTTTAAATTATCTCTTTCAACTACACCCGTGTTTGATACAACTATATAGACATGAACGTCTTATGTAGACGATGGTGTTATGATGCATTGAGAGCGGATTATTTCACCAGGGTAATACTCGCTTGGATGTATACATTGTTAATGCCCAAAAACTACAAATGTTCAAGTATCAAATTAGAAAAAATCTAAAAAGACGAGGTGTCGGTAAGGAAGTACTTTGGTTCTTAAATATGTCGCTTGGAGCGCTATTATAGTCGCTTAGTTCTCGCTTGAATTTAAATGATATCTTTTAACTACACCTCTTCCCGATTATTATTCTCAATTGGGTGCTTAGTTGTTTGCGTATGGTTTTCCCTCTGATTGCTGTGTCAATATTGAAAATGAAGTATATTGAATCGAAAGCGTATCTTTACATTCAGGTGTTATTTCTATATTAATTGCTAATAATATTTAAGGTCTTATTATATTTACTAGACTTTAGTTTTCTCATGATGGAAAATTTCTTGTATGTTTTCGCACAAAAAATTACCTAATACAGTAATTATAACTTAATTTTTCTACTATTTGTAAGCTGTCTATCTATATGAATCCCCAGATTGAATATAGCTCTTCAGTTGATAGTTCTGGTGCAGTTTTACTTTGAAGAGTTGAACGTGTCCCAACACGTTTGACATCCGGTCTTTGACCTATTTGCTGCTGTCCAATCAGGCTTAGATTTTAGTTTAGGAAACGATTGAACATATTAAGTTATAGAACGATTGGACTTTCCATTCTTACCTTCGCTAACATTGACTACTTCCGACTTTTTTAAGACCATCTACATATCTGATGACCCATCAGGCTGAGAAATATTACAATAACCAATTGAATTAAACTCAATAGTAATTTTTCTCGCTGCCACTTTGTCCGTCAAACTTCCTCAATGCAGTGCGCTCACCTAAAGTCTCGATTAACCCTATTATTGTTGTAATTGAAACCTATTCTAACCTATTCTAACTCTTTCAGTATATTTTAATTTAACCAAAAATTCTTTTTTGGCCATTATTTCACAATTGGTATTCTATACTATTATTGGTTTACTACCATTGGTTGAAAATGCATAATGTACGCCGATTTATGGTTCTTAAGTTGCAACTTTCTTCATTTTAAGACTATATAAAGACTTTAAGACTTCATGATTATAGTACCTAATACCCTGTGATCTATTACATACTACTAGGGGGCAACTCCTAAGGGGGCATGGGGGCGGAGCCCCCATCGAGCCGTAGGCGAGTCTATAATATATACAGCCCTATGTGTAACTGACTGACTCACTGATGATAGTAATGTCCTGAAGCGACCGTTTAAGATAGAGACTTGAAATTTGGCATGGACATTCTTTGAGATGTTTCAATTTAGGGAAAATCATAAAACTACGATTTTTTTACTTTTAAACTATAAAAAAGGTAAAAAATATAGATTTGTCGGTAACGTAGTTCAGCCGTGTGAGCATATATCACCGTTTGGGTAACGTAGATCTTGCAGGTTTAGTTCTCGCTCGTGTTTAAATGATCTCTTACAACTACACCCGTGTTTGATACAAATATTGTATTTCATACGAACATGAACATCTTCATGTACACGACGGTGATTCGATGCATTGAGAGCGGGTTATTTCACCAGGGTAATACTAGCTTTGATTTTATTATGCCCAAAAACTACAAATTTTCAACTTTCAAATTATAAAAATACCGAGGTGTCGGTAAGGAAGTAGGTTGGTTCTTAAAGATATCGCTTGGAGCGCTATTATAGTCGCTTAGTTCTCGCTTGTATTTAAATGATGTCTTTTAACTACACCTCTTCCTGATAATTACTCTCAATTGGGTGCATAGTTGTTTGCGTATGGTTTTCCTTCTGATTGTTGTGTTATTATTGAAAATGAAGTTTACTGAATCGAAAGCGTATATTTACATTTAGGTGATGTCCGCTATGATTTCTATAGCAACTTTAAATTAAGGTCGCTTAATTCTCGGTTGTATTTAAATTATGTCTTTTAACCACACCTGTTCCTGATGAAGTTTTCGTGACAGTTTTGCTGAGCAGTGATCTTAAGCGTTGTATAAACTACGTTAGTGTAAATTTCAGTTTACAGTATATTGTAATATAGCTGTAACTGTAATATAGCATTTGTTTTAAGGATGGTGAAATAAATTTAATGCACGTACTCTAAAGTAATACGAAAATGTTGATTGAAATGTGAGGTTCTCGTTTCGTTTTATTTAAATTCATTTGTTCATATTGGCTATTGCTATTACTCTTGTCTTTTGAGAGACGATTGAGCGTAGTGCTGGAATACTTTGTTACAATATTATATTATTAATTTTATCATTACTATGGTGAGCTCTACGAAGCTTGTGCGAATACTTTAAACATATTATTCTAGTACTGCATATTTTTTGCCGCAGTAACGCCCGCAAAGTAAATGATTAATTGCTAAAAATATTGTAGGTCCTACTACATTTTCTAGACTTTAGTCTTCTCATGCTGGAAAATTTCTTGTAGGTTTTTGCACAAAAAAAACCCTAATACAGTAATTTTCTACTATTTGTATGCTGTCTCTCTATATGAATCCCCAGATTGAATATAGCGCTTCAGTTGATAGTTCTGGTGCAGTTTTACTTTGAAGGTTGAACGTGTCCCAACACGTTTGACATCCGGTCTTTGACCTATTTGCTGCCGTCCAATCAGGCTTAGATTTTAGTTTAGGAAACGATTGAACATATCAAGTTATAGAACGATTGAACTTTCCATTCTTACCTTGGCTAATGTTTACCTACTTCCGACGTTTTTTTTAAACCATCTACATATCTGATGACCCATCGGGCTGAGAAATATTATAATAACCAATTGAATTAAACTCAATAGTAATTTTTCTCGCTGCCACTTTGTCCGTCAAACTTCCTCAATGCAGTGCTCTCACCTAAAGTCTCGATTAACCCTATTATTGTTGTAATTTAAAACTATTCTATACTTTATTTCGGAAAGCTCTTCTTATTGGAATTATATATATTAATTTTAAATTAAAAACTCAAAAAATCCAATAAATATTTTTAATTTTTGGTTAGGCCTTTCATTATCAAAGATAACATCTTCAGACCAATACAACTGAACAAAATTTCTAATAGCTGTATATAAAACATATGATTAAATTTACAGGTGTTACAATTTATCTTTAAACAAACTATGGATTTGAAAAACTTTACAATTTTGCTATTGTACTATAATAAATTATACAAAACTATAAATTTAGATGTGTCAGCAATGTCGAATTTTGTAAGATTCCAGGTTCGTTGTTAACTAAAAATTTTTCTTTCTTCTTCATTTCTAAACTTTCGTATGCATCTAGATAATTACTATTATTTACTTCTTTTAATAAATTTATGTTTGAAAAAGTGTGTCCGGTCTCCAATGCATGTTTGGCCATAGCTGACTTATCGGGTCTGTTGAATTTAAAATGACTTAAGTGCTCTTTTAATCGTATGTTTAATTTTCTTTTGGTTTGTCCAATGTATAGTTTTTCACAATCTTGACACTTAATTTCGTAAACTCCTGATTTTTCAACTTCTTTAATTTTGCTTTTGGGGTTTCCTAAAATATTTTTAAGTTTTAATTTCGAAGAAAATCCTATTTTTATATTAGTATGATTTTTGAATGCCTTTTCAACTATTTTTCCATAAGAGCCATAAGTTACTGATCGCCAAATTTCGTCTTGTTCATTATTTTCCAATAAAGTTGTTCTTTTCATTTTTGACATTCGCTTTTTCTTCTTGTTGATCATTTTGTCTATTAAATTTTCGTTATAACCATTAAATTTAGCAATTTGTTTGATTTTGATGACTTCTTTTGTGTATCTTTCACAGTTTAGTGGAGTGTTTAAGAGTCTGTGGATAAGGCTATTGAAAACCGCTCTCTTTTGTGACCCATGAGTGTAGGAATCATGAGGGATAAATCTGTTGTTACTTGTTGGCTTGCGGTATATATCAAACTCCAAATCTCCCAAAGAATTTCGAATTACAACTAAATCTAAGAAAGGCAAAGAGCAATTTTGTTCTACTTCATAAGTAAATTTGATTGTTGGGTAGAATGAATTTATAGTACTAACGAAATTTTGTAGATCTTGAGCCGAATCAAATATTGCAAATATGTCATCTACGTAGCGAAACCAAACTCTAGGAAAGTAGGTTAAATTTTGTTTTGCATTAATTTCAAAATGACTAAGAAATATGTTGGCAATGAAACATGATAGTGGATTGCCCATTGCGGTGCCAAATGTTTGTTTATAAAGTAGGTCTTGAAACTGAAATACATTTTGGTTCATGCACAGATTTATTAACAAAACATACTCTTCGATGACCTCATCACTTAAACTATTATTCTTCAACCATGATTTAATTATGTCAATAGTAGTGGGTATTGGTACATTTGGGTACAATGATTCGACATCAAACGACACCATGTATTCTTCAGGTTTTACTTTTACATTTTTGACTTTGTCTAAAAAGTCATATCGGTCTTTTACACACAAGGTTTTTGAAAATGGCAAGTCTTTTAAATTATTTACAAGCCATTTAGACAGGTAATATGTAGGAGAGTTTATCGATGACACTATTGGACGCATTTTGTTACCTGGCTTGTGTATTTTCGGTAAGCAATACAACCTTGGTATACATGGGTTAGGAACTATCAAGTGTCTCATCAAGTCTACATTAATAATATTTTTGCATTGTTTAAGGGAGTTTGTAACGGCAGTTTTAAAGGCATTTAAAGGGTTGCCATTACATGCTTGATAGTTTCCTTCTTTTATCATTTTCTGTACCCTTTCATTGTAATCAGTTTTATCTATTACCACGACAGTGTTGCTTTTATCTGCTTTTAAGTAATAAACATCTTTGTCTTTTAAGCTTCTTATAGTACTATTGTCAACACATCCATGCTCTAAGTGTTGGTGGGTCTTGTTTTGTTCCTTTTTCTTCAAATCTGTGATAATATCAGATCTAATTGTGGCTTTAATGTTGTTTGGAAGAGATTTTAAGTGAGTCTCAACGTCTATGAATAAGTTTTCATTTTCCTTGAAAGGTCTTATACTATAATTTAATCCTTTGCTTAAAGTATTAAGTTCAGCTGTCGTAAACGTGTACGAAGATAAATTTTGAACTAGTTTTTGATTTTCTGACATGTTACTAGGATCATCTTGTAAATTAGTTGGAAAGCTTTGTTCACTTAGAAGTGCATCGAATTTCTTGTTTAGTTTTTCAATTTTGTGATTATTCTTAAAATTTATGCTTTCTATAATATGTGAATACTTTTCTTGAAAAAGAGAAAACTCAAAAGAAGTTAAGTTTTTAGTTATGTGCAAATGCAATTCATATGCTTGTAACTCCAGATCTGCTTGTTTTGAGTATAAGTACTTAATTTCTAAATTCAACCAGTTTGATTTTGCATTTTGAACAACTTTATCTGTAACGCTGTTTTTTACAGACACATTTACTTTTATAAATTTTGGAAATATCTTGTTCTTTTTACATTTTTTAAGAAAACAAATATCAGAAGAGATTAACCTTACTTTTTGTTTCAGTTGTTGTAGCTTGTTGAGCTCTGAAGACCTGAGCGTCGATTCAATCATTTCGGAAAGCTCTTCTTATTGGAATTATATATATTAATTTTAAATTAAAAACTCAAAAAATCCAATAAATATTTTTAATTTTTGGTTAGGCCTTTCATTATCAAAGATAACATCTTCAGACCAATACAACTGAACAAAATTTCTAATAGCTGTATATAAAACATATGATTAAATTTACAGGTGTTACAATTTATCTTTAAACAAACTATGGATTTGAAAAACTTTACAATTTTGCTATTGTACTATAATAAATTATACAAAACTATAAATTTAGATGTGTCAGCAATGTCGAATTTTGTAAGATTCCAGGTTCGTTGTTAACTAAAAATTTTTCTTTCTTCTTCATTTCTAAACTTTCGTATGCATCTAGATAATTACTATTATTTACTTCTTTTAATAAATTTATGTTTGAAAAAGTGTGTCCGGTCTCCAATGCATGTTTGGCCATAGCTGACTTATCGGGTCTGTTGAATTTAAAATGACTTTAAATTTAAAATGTATGTATCGGGTCTGTTGAATTTAAAGTCATTTTAAATTCAACAGACCCGATAAGTCAGCTATGGCCAAACATGCATTGGAGACCGGACACACTTTTTCAAACATAAATTTATTAAAAGAAGTAAATAATAGTAATTATCTAGATGCATACGAAAGTTTAGAAATGAAGAAGAAAGAAAAATTTTTAGTTAACAACGAACCTGGAATCTTACAAAATTCGACATTGCTGACACATCTAAATTTATAGTTTTGTATAATTTATTATAGTACAATAGCAAAATTGTAAAGTTTTTCAAATCCATAGTTTGTTTAAAGATAAATTGTAACACCTGTAAATTTAATCATATGTTTTATATACAGCTATTAGAAATTTTGTTCAGTTGTATTGGTCTGAAGATGTTATCTTTGATAATGAAAGGCCTAACCAAAAATTAAAAATATTTATTGGATTTTTTGAGTTTTTAATTTAAAATTAATATATATAATTCCAATAAGAAGAGCTTTCCGAAATGATTGAATCGACGCTCAGGTCTTCAGAGCTCAACAAGCTACAACAACTGAAACAAAAAGTAAGGTTAATCTCTTCTGATATTTGTTTTCTTAAAAAATGTAAAAAGAACAAGATATTTCCAAAATTTATAAAAGTAAATGTGTCTGTAAAAAACAGCGTTACAGATAAAGTTGTTCAAAATGCAAAATCAAACTGGTTGAATTTAGAAATTAAGTACTTATACTCAAAACAAGCAGATCTGGAGTTACAAGCATATGAATTGCATTTGCACATAACTAAAAACTTAACTTCTTTTGAGTTTTCTCTTTTTCAAGAAAAGTATTCACATATTATAGAAAGCATAAATTTTAAGAATAATCACAAAATTGAAAAACTAAACAAGAAATTCGATGCACTTCTAAGTGAACAAAGCTTTCCAACTAATTTACAAGATGATCCTAGTAACATGTCAGAAAATCAAAAACTAGTTCAAAATTTATCTTCGTACACGTTTACGACAGCTGAACTTAATACTTTAAGCAAAGGATTAAATTATAGTATAAGACCTTTCAAGGAAAATGAAAACTTATTCATAGACGTTGAGACTCACTTAAAATCTCTTCCAAACAACATTAAAGCCACAATTAGATCTGATATTATCACAGATTTGAAGAAAAAGGAACAAAACAAGACCCACCAACACTTAGAGCATGGATGTGTTGACAATAGTACTATAAGAAGCTTAAAAGACAAAGATGTTTATTACTTAAAAGCAGATAAAAGCAACACTGTCGTGGTAATAGATAAAACTGATTACAATGAAAGGGTACAGAAAATGATAAAAGAAGGAAACTATCAAGCATGTAATGGCAACCCTTTAAATGCCTTTAAAACTGCCGTTACAAACTCCCTTAAACAATGCAAAAATATTATTAATGTAGACTTGATGAGACACTTGATAGTTCCTAACCCATGTATACCAAGGTTGTATTGCTTACCGAAAATACACAAGCCAGGTAACAAAATGCGTCCAATAGTGTCATCGATAAACTCTCCTACATATTACCTGTCTAAATGGCTTGTAAATAATTTAAAAGACTTGCCATTTTCAAAAACCTTGTGTGTAAAAGACCGATATGACTTTTTAGACAAAGTCAAAAATGTAAAAGTAAAACCTGAAGAATACATGGTGTCGTTTGATGTCGAATCACTGTACCCAAATGTACCAATACCCACTACTATTGACATAATTAAATCATGGTTGAAGAATAATAGTTTAAGTGATGAGGTCATCGAAGAGTATGTTTTGTTAATAAATCTGTGCATGAACCAAAATGTATTTCAGTTTCAAGACCTACTTTATAAACAAACATTTGGCACCGCAATGGGCAATCCACTATCATGTTTCATTGCCAACATATTTCTTAGTCATTTTGAAATTAATGCAAAACAAAATTTAACCTACTTTCCTAGAGTTTGGTTTCGCTACGTAGATGACATATTTGCAATATTTGATTCGGCTCAAGATCTACAAAATTTCGTTAGTACTATAAATTCATTCTACCCAACAATCAAATTTACTTATGAAGTAGAACAAAATTGCTCTTTGCCTTTCTTAGATTTAGTTGTAATTCGAAATTCTTTGGGAGATTTGGAGTTTGATATATACCGCAAGCCAACAAGTAACAACAGATTTATCCCTCATGATTCCTACACTCATGGGTCACAAAAGAGAGCGGTTTTCAATAGCCTTATCCACAGACTCTTAAACACTCCACTAAACTGTGAAAGATACACAAAAGAAGTCATCAAAATCAAACAAATTGCTAAATTTAATGGTTATAACGAAAATTTAATAGACAAAATGATCAACAAGAAGAAAAAGCGAATGTCAAAAATGAAAAGAACAACTTTATTGGAAAATAATGAACAAGACGAAATTTGGCGATCAGTAACTTATGGCTCTTATGGAAAAATAGTTGAAAAGGCATTCAAAAATCATACTAATATAAAAATAGGATTTTCTTCGAAATTAAAACTTAAAAATATTTTAGGAAACCCCAAAAGCAAAATTAAAGAAGTTGAAAAATCAGGAGTTTACGAAATTAAGTGTCAAGATTGTGAAAAACTATACATTGGACAAACCAAAAGAAAATTAAACATACGATTAAAAGAGCACTTAAGTCATTTTAAATTCAACAGACCCGATAAGTCAGCTATGGCCAAACATGCATTGGAGACCGGACACACTTTTTCAAACATAAATTTATTAAAAGAAGTAAATAATAGTAATTATCTAGATGCATACGAAAGTTTAGAAATGAAGAAGAAAGAAAAATTTTTAGTTAACAACGAACCTGGAATCTTACAAAATTCGACATTGCTGACACATCTAAATTTATAGTTTTGTATAATTTATTATAGTACAATAGCAAAATTGTAAAGTTTTTCAAATCCATAGTTTGTTTAAAGATAAATTGTAACACCTGTAAATTTAATCATATGTTTTATATACAGCTATTAGAAATTTTGTTCAGTTGTATTGGTCTGAAGATGTTATCTTTGATAATGAAAGGCCTAACCAAAAATTAAAAATATTTATTGGATTTTTTGAGTTTTTAATTTAAAATTAATATATTCTATACTTATCAATTATTGTAACTCTTTCAGTATATTTTAATTTAACCGATAATCCTTTTTTGGCTATTATTTCACAATTGGTTTTTTTTTACTACCATTGGTTGAAAATGCATAATGTACGCCGATTTTATGGTTCTTAAGTTGCAACTTTCTTCATTTTAAGACTATATAAAGACTTAAAGACTTCATGATTATAGTACCTAATACCCTGTGATCTATTACATACTACTAGGGCTCTATTTTTATTAATTTTCTGAACTAATATATATATATATATAACATTTAAAATTGTTAAACTAATAATTTCTGATTTTGAATGATAAAATTGTTATCGTTTCTCTATATGGTACATATATGATTCCTGCGTTTCTTGGCCACCCCGTGGCGGAACTGAAGCATCTTAGCCTATACCATTTTTTTTTATAATTTCATATATCTTGATTTTGTCCCGTTTTTCTTCTATTACATACAACGATCCTCTATATAAACTTATAATTTTATTCCACTTTTATCTTTTCAGAATACAGCTATTATTACCTCAATCATGTGCAATCATAATCGTATCTCCAAATTTTTACACAACTTTTGAGCATGACTATTTACATAGTTCATTAATATTTCACAACTCCATTATATTTTTTACGAATTAAGGGGGGAGTGGGATTATACCATGAGCCGTGAGCAAATTTCAAAGCTTATTATTATTTATTGTGAGTAGTGTATATTGGCAGCTTCTGTTACTGCCGTTGGAGTTGAGCCCTCAACTAGCCTGTTCATTGTATGAGGTTTTGACAGTAATTTAAGGAATTGGGGCAACCAATTATTGGGTTGGACCCTCCATCAAGCATAACACCTAGAATATTTACATAAATAATATTTATCTCACAGCTCAATTTTTTTTTAAACTATTTACTAAGGAGGAGTATTAAAACCTACTAATAGGAGATTATTAAAGCTTTTTTTACTATCGATTGTGAATTTAGAGTATTAGATAGTTTTGTTACTGTCTCGGCTGACCCGTTCTTCGGTTGGAACTAACCTGTTTAACAACTTGACTTCTTATTAATTTACCAATTTAGGGAAACCCCTAAGGGGCATGGGGCGAAGCCCCATCGAGCCGTAGGCGAGTCTATAATATATACAGCCGCATGTGTAACTGACTGACTGACTCACTCACTGATGATATTAAATTCCTGAAGCGACCGTTTAAGCTAGGGACTTGAAATTTGGCATGGACATTCTTTGAGATGTTTCAATTTAGGGAAAATCATAAAACTACAATTATTTTACTTTTAAACTATAAAAAAAGGTAAAAAATATAGATTTGTCGGTAATGTAGTTCAGCCGTATCAGCGTATTTCACCGCGTGGTATCGTAGATCACTTTGCAGGTTTAGTTCTCGCTCGTGTTTAAATGATCTCTTTCAACTACACCCGTGTTTGATATTGGTATTATATCCTTTGATGGATAGACTCTAATTTAATATGAACTACGGTGTTTTGCTGCAATGAGAGCGGGTCATTTCACCAGGGACCCAGGGTTATACTCGTTATGATATATACAGTGATAATGCCTAATTCGTAGCTAATGCATCATATGCGCTATCTTGAATGTTTACCAAAGGTGAATTATCTTCTCCTACTATGGATTAAATTCCCATGGCGGGTGAATAGTCGCTTAGTTCTCACTTGTATTTAAATCATGTCTTTTAACTACACACCTGCTTTCTTGCTGTTGACAACGTTAGTATCCCTCATATTTAACAAACCGTTATCCACTTGACTTCAAAATAGCAATGAAAAGTTCGTTTCTTTTATATTTTTACGCACATCATAAATATGTCTTAGGGAATTTTTTAATAACTGTTGAGCACAACTAACAGATTTAAATGTTAGGTTCTCGTTTTGTTTCAATTTATTTTAGATTACTTATTTAAATTCACACGGGATCATTCTTCCGGCCGAATTTCGCATTGAATGGATTTTCTGTGAAGCTTGAGCCGTGATCTTAACGTAACATACTTCGATTACTTTGTACAATACTACAGCCGCATGTGTAACTGATTGACACACTGGCGAGCCTAAAAATTACCCACTTCTGGTTGAGCTAGCAACTTGAAATTTTGCATGCTCGCAGATTTTGACTTCTAGGCCAAGGAATAAATGCCAAAACTAAGTTTTTGTTACAGTAAATATTAAAAATTTACTTCCGAATTTTGCAAGAAATATTCAGTGACGAGAATCAAAATATTTGTTATCGAATTTATTTACAGTCTCATTGTATCCTTCGATGGATAGACTCTAATATATATTGTAGACTACGGCGTTATTTTGTATTGAGAGTGGGTTATTTCACCAGGGACCCAGGGTTATACTCGATAATATATACAGTGATAATTCCCTAATTTGTAGCTTATGCAGCATATGCGCTATCTTGAATGTTTACCAAAGGTGAATTTTCTTCTCCTACTATGAATTAATTTCCCATGGCGGGTGAATAGTCGCTTAGTTCTTGCTTGTATTTAAATCATGTCTTTTAACTACACCTGCTTCCTTGCTGTTGGTAACGTTAGTATCCCTCATATAACAAACCGTTATCCATTTGACTTCAAAATAGCAATGAGATTATGCTGCATTGAAAGCTCGTTTCTTTTATATTTTTCACACATCATAAATATGTTTTAGGGAATTTTTAAATAACTGTTTAGCTGAACTAACAGATTTAAATGTAGGTTCTCGTTTTGTTTCAATTTATTTTAGATTACTTATTCAAATTCACACGGGATTATTCTCCGCCGAACTTCGCATTGAATGGATTTTCTGAGAAGCTTGAGCCGTGATCTTAACGTAACATACTTCGATTACTTTGTACAATACTTAATAGACAGTTTATTATTATCTTTCTGTTTGATTTATATTCAGTGTCTTATATTCGAATTTTTCACACTTAAAATTTGTTTTTGAGAATGTTTAAATAAGTGTTGAACAAAAGTAATAGATTTAAATGTTAGGTTCTCGTTTAATTTCAATTTATTTTAGATTACTTATTCAAATTCACCCCAGGTGAACCCCTCAGCCGAATTACGCATTCAATGAATTTTCTGTGTAGCTCGTGCCGTGATCTTAACGTTATATACTTCTATTACTTAGTACGATACTTAATAGACAGTTAAGTATTATCTTTCTGCATTGTTTATAATCAGTGTTTTATATTTTATTTTAATACACACTTAAAATATGTTTTTAAGAATTTTTAAACGGCTATTGAACAAAACTAACAGGTTTTTATGGATAAATTATTATTTCACATGTCTAGATTTTATATTCTTATAATTAGTAGTAGTTTGTAATAGTAGGGGTTTTTTGCGGATCTACCCCGTTTTTATTATTTCCAATGATTTTGTTTTCATGTTATTTAATTCTTGTTTTCGCTTATTGATTTGAATGTTATTTGCTATTTCAGTAATTTAAACGTTTTTCTTCTATATCCTGAAATTTACAAGTTTTTATTTTTAATTAGTTTGTATCAGCAGATTCTTTTAATATCGTGGTTGGCGATACTATATTTAGTTCAAATTGTATTTTTAATTTTTAAGTTTATTAACTAGCATAGCTTGATTTTTTATTATTTTAATAGTAATTTTCACACTTACTTGGTTATTTTCTATTTTTTAGCATTATTGTTTTTCTCTAATGGGCATATTACATTATTTTTAAAAGTTACGAAAATCTCATTTAAAAATACTTAATTTGGAATAATTTTGACCCATTGCAATTTTAATGTGACGCATGTTAACTCGTTGACGTTTCAGACTAAGTAGTTGGTAACGTGGAATAGTTAGCATCACACATTTTAGTAGAGCTACAAGTAAATTAATAACTTAGCTTTTCAAAACTTCAATTTTTATTAGTTTTTATTTTCCGATTCTTTTAATATCGTGGTTGGCGATGCTAGATTTGGTTTAAGTGTTACTTTCAATTTCTTTAGTTTATTAGCATTATTATAGCTTGATTATTTTATTATTTTAATAGTTATTTTCACATTATCAATTATTTTCTATTTTTTAGCATTATTGTTTTGCTATAGTGGGCACATTACATTTTTTTATCAATGAAAATTTAATTTAAAGATACTTAATTTGGATTAATTTTGCCCCATTGCAATTTTTCTGTGCCGCATCTAAAATCGTTGACGTTCCAGGCCAAGTGGTTGGTAACGTGGAGGAGTTAGTATCACACACTTTTGTAGTAGAGTTACACGTAATTTAAAACTTAGCTTTTCAAAACTTCGATGGAACTAGCCTGTTCAGTACTTTAGTGGAACTAGAAAGTTCATTATTTGAGACTTTGTGAATGATTAACGAAAATAGTAAAATCAACTAGGGGGCATGGGGGCTGAGCCCCGTGAAATATCTTCAAAGGATATTATTGTTATTATTATTATTGATTGTGAAGAGTGCGTATTAGCCCGTTTTGTTACTGTCTTCGCTGTCCAGTTAGTTGGTGGAACTAGCCTGTTCAATACTTGACTTTAAATTATTCAACGAATTCGGGGCAACCCCCAAAGGGGGCATGGGGGCGGAGCCCCCATCGAGCCGTAGGCGAGTCTAAATTATATACTCCCGCATGTGTAACTGACTCATCGGGGTATCAGAAATTCATCAAATGTCGGTAAAGTAGATTAAGCGAAGTTTAGTTATATCACCCATATATCACTTACTACAAAGTAATTCCCAAGCGAGAACTAAATCTACTTTACCGACATTTGATGAATTTCTGATACCCCGATGAGTGAGTGGGGAAGTACATACCAAAAAAAAAAAAAAAAAAGTGTTATGAGTGCCTTTTATTCTACCTGTTAGGCCATACTGTTTTACAATTAATTGTTAGGTAACTGATTGTTTTGAATTGTTTGTTGTTACTTAGCGATTTTTTACATTGTTTGTTACTTACTGACCTAAAACTTTGGTTTCCAACTAATCGGGGTAAATTTGTAATTTTTAACTAAAGTTTGACTTATCCCTGTAACTCCAACAGGATTTATGAGTAGTATTTATAATAATTATTCTTAAATTATAACATACATTTTTATTTTGCATCGAATAGTATTTTTGTGATTAGCCTGTAGCGGGTTCATAACAGTTTGTTCATGTTGTCCTATTTTTTTTCTGACGGTATTTATTTTTCATTTAAATAATAGTTTATATAATAATTAGTTTATGCAAAATAGTTTATTTAGCTTAGTCGTCCTACATTTTCATCCATTTTATCCAGATATTTTTTTCATACTTTTTGCGCTAGGAGGGTGAGGCAAGGCATGGCGTCACATCCCTGACGACTAGTTTACTACAGTATAGTTTCTTTTAAAATCTATTCTAGTACTCAGGTATAGTAGGTACGTAGAAACTACACATACACCCACACTCATAACCTAATCAGTACAGTTAGAGTATAAAACAAAATTAACAAGTTTAACTTAAAATCTGTACTAGTACTCAGGTATAGTAGGTACATAGAAACTACACATAAACCCACACTCATAACCCTAATCAGTACAGTTAGAGTATCAAACAAAATTAACAGTTAAAACTTAAAATCTATACTAGTACTCAGGTATAGTAGCTGCGTAGTAACTACACATACACCCACACTCATAACCTAATCAGTACAGTTAGAGCATCAAACAAAATAAACAAGTTTAACTTAAAATATTATGGATTTAATTGTTGTTGGACAAGATTTTAATTGTTGGAGACTTGGTAAACTACAAACTCATTCGGCGAATACAACGAGGGTTATGGGGTGGAGGCCTCAACTACCATGTTCAGTGCTTGAGATTTTTACGGAAATTAAAGAATAGGGGCAACTAATTTCTGGGAAAGGGGGTGGAGCCTCCATATACCATAATATCTAGGATATTTCCATAATCGATTATGATTTCACAATTCTCAATTTTTTTACGAACTAAGGAGAACTAGGATGTGGTTTTAAAAAACGAGCTACAGGCGATTTTCGTATTAACCGGTTTTCTTACTGTCTTAGCGGGCAGTTCTTCGGTGGGCCTCACCTGCTACTCATCGGTGGATTTTTAAATTTTCTAATATCTTTCTTAAGTATTTTTTGTCTTTCATTATATACAGCGTACCTCAATTAAAACTTATAATTTTATTCCAATTTTATTCATTTTGAATACACCAACTACTTACATCATGTGGCCAAAATTTTAACACATATCAATTTTTAAGCATGATATCTAGAATATTTACATAGTCCATTATTATTTCACAACTCCATTCTATCCCTACAATTACTTATATTTAAAATTCCCATTGAAGGTTTTGATTATTTTAGGTGAGATATTGCTGTACATTACATATCTATAATATATACAGCCCCATGTGTAACTGACTCGATTTTATGGTTCTTAAGTTGCAACTTTCTTCATTTTAAGACTATATAAAAACTTTAAGACTTCATGATTATTGTACCTAATGCCCTGTGCTCTATTACATACTACTAGGGCTCTATATTTATTAATTTTCTGAACTAATATATATAAAACATTTAAAATTGTTAAATTAATAATTGCTGATTTTGAATGATAAAATTGTTATCGTTTCTCTATATGGTACATATATGATTCCTGCGTTTCTTGGCCACTCCGTGGCGGAACTGAAGCATCTTAGCCTATACCATTTTTTTAAATTTCAAATATCTTTATTTTGTCCCTTTTTTCTTCTATTACATACAACGATCCTCCATATAAACTTATAATTTTATTCCACTTTTATCTTTTCAGAATACAGCTATTACCTCAATCATGTGCAATCATAATCGTATCTCCTAATTTTTACACAACAACTTTTGAGCATGACTATTTACATAGTTCATTAATATTTCACAACTCCATTATATTTTTTAGCGATTAAGGGAAGCTAGGGAGTGGGATTAAACCATGAGCCGTGGGCAAATTTAAAAGCTTATTACTGTATTATTTATTGTGAGTAGTGTGTATTGGCGGCTTCTGTTACTGTCGTTGGAGTTGAGCCCTCAACTAGCCTGTTCATTGTATGAGGTTTTGACAGTAATTTACGGAATTGCGGCAACCAATTATTGGGTTGGACCCTCCATCAAGCATAACAACTAGAATATTTACATAAATAATATTTATTTCACAGCTCAATTTTTTAGACTATTTACTAAGGAGGGGTATTAAAACCTACTACTGTAATAGGAGATTATTAAAGCTTTTTTACTATTGATTGTGAATTTAGAGAATTAGATGGTTTTGTTACTGTCTTGGCTGTCCAGATCTTATGTGGAACTAAACTATTTCAAACTTGACTTTTTATTAATTCAAACTTTGGCCGACTAATTTTTTATTATTGTTTTTTTTACTTTCAATCTCCAAGGATATTTTCTTATTAGTACTATGTATCCCCCCAGATTAACACTAAGGTGTTATGAAATCTTGAACTTTGAGCTCTGGCATTCAAATTATAACGTCATTAGATATATCTATGACTAAACGACAACTCTAATTTGGGCTATAACTACTCAGGGGATTAGTTCTATGTATCCCCCCAAATTAACACTAAGGTGTTATGAAATCGTGAACTTTGAGCTCTGGCATTCAAATTATTACATCAACGACTATGACTAAACGACAACTCTAGTTTGGGCTTTAACTTCTCAGGGGCAACCCCTAAGGGGGCATGGGGGCGAAGCCCCCATCGAGCCGTAGGCGAGTATTGATCTATACAACGAAAGTTAACAAATATTAAAACACTAAATGTTTACACATCGGTTTTCAAAATGCTGTTAACTAGGAAAAGGGATAGTTGGTTGTTGGTCTAAATTTAATACCATAATCTGTTTGCTGTGATACTACGACAAATTTAATGCAGAACACCTGAGACAACATTTAAAAGGATTTTATTTCCAGTATAGATAAAATGCTTATTGCAAAAACTGTTTGTATAAAGAAAAAATTTGAACCAAAATATAAATGTCACATCAAACAAAAATGGACCACACCAACAAAGATGTAGATTTTCTTAATATTTGTGATTTCTTTATTTAAATTCTGCAATGCTATGGAAAGTTAAGTTAAAGAGGTTTTAGTTGTTAAAAATAGTAATAGTGTGGACTTATTCACTACCCTATGTCGACTACTAACTCATACAGTATATTAGACTACAAAAACAGTCACAGTTAGTGCTGAATAGCTCATACAGGACCAGGGAGTTGTAATTAAACATTGATTTTCCTTTTGTTGTAATTTACGTTTTTTGTGTGATGAACTATCTAGATCCAAAATTTGTGAATTTATTTTAAATTTTTCAGGAGTTCTAAGTAGAAGTTTTAGGATAAATAGGCATATGAACCATCACGTAATACTAGCTAATTTAGACCTAAAAGGACAACTACCAAATCTCAACACTATCACATTGGGAAGTTGGAGAATTAGTGATGAAGATCGACTGATGAAATACCAATATAGTGCAATTTGATTTTCACTATAATTTAATTTTTTTTTCAAAGCAAGTCAAGGTAAATTACCTTGGAGCAAGGTTAACACAAATCCTCCCTGATTTCTGGGCCAAATTTAACGTTTAAGGTGTCAATAAATTCGCCTCAGTTCGTAGTTTTGCAAAAAGGTTTAAAATTTTTATTTTTTATTCTGAAGGGTACGGGACACTCTTAAACTTGGTTTTTGTCGATGAAATTAGTATGGGGAATAATTTTTATTGAATTTCTAAATAAAACAGCTGCTGATAGTAAAGCAGACAACACATGTTAAAAGACGAATACAAAAAATTGTCTGAAATGTCAACACAATTCCACAATATTATAGGAGGAGTGTCTACTGCGATATTGCATCGCACATGTAGCGGATGGATTTAGCTTGAACTTTAGATTTATGCATATTTGGAAACAAAAATAAATTTAATAACAACCTCAAACCCAGAAAAAATTCCCTCTCATGTATAAAAAACCACATTTGAATATTAAAATTAGCTCTTATTGGTATATTGGTATCAAAACAACAACAAAAAGTATAGCCTACAAAAATTAAAAAGCAAAAGTCTAAATTTGGGTATGAATTTTTAAACAGCTCTGAACTAGGAAAAGTGACGGTTTTTGGTGTAAACCAAGCACTCTGAAATATGCAGCGCATTGCGCTGCACAGGTACCCCTAGTAGATAGATAGATATATGTGCCCATGGTACTGATAACTCTTGAAGGGGACCTCCGATTTTGATGAAATTTGGTATGGAGGTGTAAGACCAGGTCTATTTTCATGAGTTCGCAAACCAGCATTGTCGGGTTATGGGAACGGGGTTTTATGGGGTTTCAAAGAGGTCAAAAATGGGTTTTTGGCATTTTTGGACCTTAATTTTTAAAATTCATCAATTTTAACTGAAGCTATTTAAAAGAGCTTAAAAAACATACAATTTGGTGTTTTGAATTTTTATCATAGCATAACTGGTTACGGGGAAAATCCAAAAATGTGTTTTCCATGTTATTCTTATGGGAAATCAAGAAAACCCTATATCTTGCTTATTTATTGACATAACTTAATCAAATTTGGTATGTACATTATCTATGTAAGGTTTAACTTATAGGCCTACTTGCTTACAAAACCCATATGGTGGCAAACCTACATACTCACCCCCATGGGGTTTATGGGGAAAATAAAAAATTGCCAGAGTTTCATACTTAATTTTGTGTTTACATTCACCAATTATTGATTAACTTAGATTTTCTAATAACACCCAATGGCAGCAAACCTACATACTCAATCCTATGGTGTTTTTATGGGGAAAGTAAATAATCTGAAATTCCATTGGAAATTCGCTGAGTACGCAGGTCTGCTGCGACGGGGGTATTTTATGACCAGAGAGTATTATGATGCCATAATTTTTTGTAATAATGATGAAATGATTTGATCAGAAGTAATTGAGTTCCATTTACAGTTGTTTTGCATTACTTCAGTTGCTGGTTTCCTAAAGGAGCTGATTGAAGAGTCAGGACTTGACCTTCAGCTTGGCTTAGTGCAGACGGCATACGCTAACGGCAGCTCTACAGAGTATATCACAAATGAACTGGTGAGACCTAGATCAATAATCCAAAACCCATACTAACTGTCAAATGCTAACCACTGTAAAAAAGCTCTAGTAAAGAAAATCAATTAAACAGTGATAAATTTGTAGGAAGTTTCAGATACTGGATTCAGTATAAAAATCGTTCAATTATTATTGTTCAAGTTAGTTCTTGCACTATCAATAGTTGAGATTTCTTTCTGAGTAAATTTTAATTCGTGGGAATTTACTATAGATAATGGCCATTCTAATATTATCGGTGTGTAACTAAACAGAAAAATACAACACAATTAAATTTATAAAAACTACAGTTATTTGAATTTCAGTTCTAAACATTTGCATCAGAACATTTTAGTAGATACATAATCCTGCAGTTGAAATTGCAATTTGGCTCGAACGCTAATTAATGTGTGCGCGATGTCGCGGCCGGTCGGGTAGTGGAGACTCCTGGCTGGCGTCCTGCTGTGGTGGCAGGGAGAGAGTTAGCGAAATAGGATCATGCAGTTGAAACTGCAATTCGCCTTGAACGCTGATTTTTGCGTGCGCGGTGTCGCGGCCTGTTGGCTGCTGGAGACACGTGGCGGGCGTCTTTCTGGGGTGGCGGGGAGAGAGTTAGCGATATGTGATCCTGCAGTTGAAACTGCTTTCGCCTGGAACGCTGATTCATGTGTGTCAGGGCCGGTCGCGGCTGGTGCTATGGCGCCGAGGTGCGAACCAGCTGTCTCAGTGCGCGGCGGGTCAGTCCGTTAGCCGACTTGCGATCTGGACTGCTTTTTGCGGGAGCGGTGTTCAACGCGTCGCTTTTGAATTGCTAACAGCTGGTGGCAGGTGGCGGGTATTTGTTAGCCGACCAAGTGGTTCTCTCGGTGTGGAGATGCAACCGAGTTGCGATCTTCCCGTTGGAGCGGCGCGTCGAGACCGCTGGGTCGGCGGCGAGTGGCGGGTGTCCGTTAGGTGACCCATGCTCGGTGCAAGGACCTCGCATACCTGACGTCAAACTGGGTCAGTTCAATTGAAGGGAATGACCCCGGTCCAACAAGCCCCCCAAGTTGACTGACGGGTTGAGAGTGCAAAATATATATAAGAGGTTTAAGTAAGGGAAGAGGACAGGTATGGCGCGATTTGTCGTGTTATACGAGTTCGAGAGCGACCGAGAAGGTACGGAGGCGTTGGAGTTTTTGCGAACAAAGTACAAACAAAGTAGAGATGGGAATTCCAGCTACTTTTTGGTAATAGGTTGCAACGTTCCAGGGAGCTTTAGTAATAGGTGACAAAAAGCTATTAATTTTGTAACCTATTTACTAGCCCTAGCCTATCCTGCTTAGGCGTAATTTTTACAAGCTAGTTAATGGTTTTTTAATTAGAAGGTACAAGAAAAATGTCTCCCTTAAATTCATTTAATTTAATTATTATTAGTCCCATAAACAATTACTAGTGCTCAAAAATTATTATTATTCCCAGGGCTAAGATATAAATTAAATATACTTATAGGACGTTATTAGTAAAATAATTTTATTATTATAAAACACACAAAAAGAAATTCAAATAAAAGGAAACATAAGTTTTAGTTATATGAAATAAAGTAGAAACATAACTGACTGAGTTTAGTTGAGGTACAGTTAGATTTTTCACACTGACGAGTTTTACAGACTGTTGAACATTACCTTTAAAGTAAATTCAATAAAGTGAGTTAGCATTTAAAAACAAAAGTTTTCCACATTTCTTGAGTGAAACATGATTGACGTTCTGTGATGAAATTATCTATCTACCCTCTCCGTCTCCACCCCCGCAACCCCAAGCGCCACCAAGCGCTCCCAAAATAAACAAACAAACATAGAGTCTAGTGAGCTCAACACTCGGCCGCGACCGGCCAGCCGGGCATGGGGTCGTTTTGATTCGTTCCGCGGTGAACAGTTCATTTCGTATCGTCGTCGCTAAACGCAAACTGGGAACGTTCCACGGTGGTTATCGTTTCGCAGCTTCCACTACTAAACAACGAATTCAGAAACGTAGAAGCTAAACGAATACGGTTTACGTTCCGAGAAAGCCGAGTCAAAATAGTTACATTTGTCATTTCCTTCCCAAACTAATGCTGATATCGTTACGCTGTGTCCACTATTAAATGATGAATTAAGCAACCTTCTCCACAAACGAATACAGGTTACGTTCCGTGAAAACCACACGGATCAGTGACACTAGTACTTTCCATTTTAAACTAATACTGTTGTCGTTCTGCTGTGTCCACTATTCATTGGTGACTTGAGTCAACTTCTCCACGAACGAATACAGATTACGTTCCGTGAAAACCACACAGAATAGTGACAGTTCTAGTTTCTATTTGAAATTAATACTGATAACGTTCCACTGCGACCGAACTAAACTATATGGGCCTCGTTTTGAATTAATATCCAGCTTTTAATTCTTTTTGCAAACGGAAAACTTTAAAAATGATTGGCTTTGCTCTAAAAATGAACTATTAAAAAATTAATAGGGTAAACTGTGTAACCTAATACAGTAGACTCTCTCTTAACCGGCCACCTCGGGACCAGACCGCGGCCGGATAATGAATTGGCCGGTTAAACCAATGTACATTTAAATATGCCAACCTACAATTTTATATGGCCTAAGTACAATTATGACTTGAAAAAATCTTTAAATACATCACTGTATATGATTTACCGGTAGAGCTAACATCACGTGAAATCTACAACAACCTAAACTAATAATACCGTAATTCCTTTCTTTATTGTGGTCCACTGGATTAGTAGGCTAGGTATAAATGCATTCATTTCCGTTGGCATTCACTTCCGTCGAGGACAGTTCATTTTAATGGGTTTGAGAACGTCAATATGATATAACGTGTTGAATTTAATGTTACAGTAAATAAGAAAACTATGTTTCCGGTGAAATATGGCAGGTTAAAGCGATGATGAGATAAAAAATGACCGGTTAAAAAGAAGTTGTTTTTATGTCAGTTTAGGCCGGTTAAAGCGGAGACCGGTTAAAAGGTGGCTGGTTAAGAGGGAGTCTACTGTAATTGTTTAATAGGCTGCAATTTGGTAATAGTGTTAATTATCCTATTACGTTAAATAACGCACACCTCTAGTACAAAGTGAACGTGAGTAGGCGGTTTGAGATTTTCGATACTATAAAAGGAGCAGTCAGTCCAGGTGAGTTAATCAAACTATTTAGAATACAAGACATTTATTTCATTTTAGCCCTTACAAGTTAGTCTGAAAAATAGCCACATTATGTGAACGACCAGTTTTTCCGGTGCATTTTACTCTGAAACCCCCGAGCCTAGATTTTCCACCTCGGCGGGAGTCAGATTCTGACTGAATCTTTTTGGTAAAAAACATATGGAGGGTTGATTATTGACCACAATATCCAATATAACACTACTTCCATATTCTCTGTGCTGATGAATTCTAGCTGCTGTTATGGGATACCCAGCTGGATCTATTAGTTCATCAATGCCAATCCGCTGCAGTCCACGGGAAACTTCTAGATCGTCCAGCTTAGCACGGAATTCAGCCATTGTCCTGAAAAAACGAAAATCGTTAGTTGTGTCGAATCTTTCGGGTCACAGTCTTTGTACCGTACTTTGCAGAGCAACTAGTTACAACCAACTTAAATACGTGCGTATGGGAAAATTAGTAGTGTACGTAAAACGTGTACGTCATGAGTATACAGGGGTTACATTTTTATTTTTAGAGAGAAAACAATTTTGAAGCTGTGTTACTATGTAGTGACGTATTCGTGAAAATGTGGAAGTAACAAAAAAATTAAGAAGATTTAAAATGCATCTCGCTACCTATTGAACTAAAAATAAACTAAAATGAAAAAAAATCAGCCTGCTGGTACATTTGATAAATTGCACCATTAAATTTAAACAAGAAAACATTTTGGTCTACAAATTAGTAGTTAAAACGTGTACGTCACGAGTTTACGGGAGTTTTTCAAAAGTTTGGGTACATTTTTATTTTATATAGAAAACAAGTTTGAATCTATACGTAGCAATGCATCTGTGAAAATGTGGGACTCACGAAAAATTTGTAGAAGCAATCTGGATCGCTATTGAACTAAAAATATGAAAGAACTAAAAAAAAAAGAATTCAGTCTGCTGGTACACTAGACGTAAATGGTAACGAGAAAACATTTTAGTTCTAAAGCTACATGCTACCAAATAAAGTATGAGTGTTTGTAACAGTCGAGAGACAACACTATTTGTCAATTCAGTTATTTCTTAGAGACTCAAATGGTCGGATCGATTGTTCCTTAATAGTTATGAAAATATAATATGGGCTGGGATTAGGTATCTAAAAATAAATAATTGTCTCAGTGTAGTACAGTATTTGTGTGTTCGTCACATGCGTGATGGTTGCAGCACTAAATTACAAGAGTGTAACCGTTTATGTGTTCTTTTGACAGCTACATTAATGACGGCTGTATTTAAAAATGAAGTGACTCAGAGGTACGAGGTCCGTGGGGAGAGAAAAAGGCCGGCGGTAGTAATGATTGAACCCACACTCAAGCGAGCTAGAAGTTCACCTCCGCCGCCGCCAGAACACCTGCGGCTGTATCTTCCGGCTTCGCCGCCACCAGCTCTGGACCACTTGTTTATTACTGCCCCGCCATTGTCCCATTGTCACCGCCAGCGCTAGACAACGTAGCGGCCCCGCCCGACCTGCCGCTGCAGCCATTACCGCAGCCGGACCCACCCCCCCCCCTCGCCCCTGAGTCCGCCCACTCTTTTGATGGCCCACCAGCACCGTCACCACTGTTGTCAGACGTCATTGAAATATCGGACGGTTAAGATAGCATCATTGAAGAATTCCTATCTTCCTCCTCTGATTATTTTTCACTAGACGACAAAGAGTTGTTCAATATGTTTAATTAAAAACCTATCGAATCCCATATGTGTATTTTATTTACAACATATCGTTTGCATGAGATATGTACTACTTCAAGTACAAAGAACTATTGAGAGAACTTTTTATCAATTTTTTTTCTCTAAGAGACTTAGGGTTTATTATAATATAATGGGCTAGGTTCCAGTGAAAGTAATGAAATAAGTTGTTGTTTTGAGTTACATTCCAAATAGATAAAGTACTAATGAAAGACAATACTATTCGTCAAATCGTCAACTACATATTCCATTAAAAACGCATTGAACTCATACGTACATTTTATTCACACCATGCCGATAGCGTGAGGCATATAATAATAATATTTTATTGTCAAGAACACAGATACATAGTGCATAGACATGGTCAAGTCATACAGATTCTTTCAAGTACATGAAGACTTATCTAAAACTATATTCTAAGTTATATGGAGGATTAATTACAAGAATCGCTTTCAACTTGTTGCTAACTAACCATTTATTAGCTTTACCATTTATTAGCTTTAACTCTTCTGGTAGCTTATTATAATAAATTGATCCTTTTATATGGGGACTATTTCCAGTGAAATTATTTATAGTCTACTCTATGAAAGCAATTTTTTTGGCGTGTCTTTTAACAGTGTATTTAATTGTTTTTAGTAGAACATTTTTTGTCCTCCTTAACAAGTATTATTGTTTGATATATAAATAGTCCCTAGACTGTGAGTAAATTATATTTTGTAAACAATTCTTTACAAGAAGTTATTGGATCAATACGAGCAATAATTCTTACAGCTCTTTATTAGAGTGTAAAAACACATTCAATGTGCATAGAGAATGTGCTACCCCATAATATCAATCCATATAAATCACCCAAAAAAAAAAAAAAAAATTCAAAAGTTCACTGTCTAAGTTTGATGCAAATCTTTTCATTAGATATAACCCAGAAGAAATTTTATTACAAACATAATCAATGTGATTGGTCCATGATAAATTACCATCCTAATTCAAGCCCAAAAACTTACATTTGTCTGTTGAGCATATAATTTCATTCTCAGTTTTAAAAACCACAGAATCTGTTTCATTCTTAATCCTGAACAGAATTAATTCAATATTGTCAATATTGAATTCAATATTGTCAATATTCATTTGCAATTTATTTTTTCAAAAAAGTTTTTAGCTAAAATTGAGGTAAAATTTTGTACGTTATTTTCAAGATCTTAAATATCTTTAGCCCAACTGGCGCACCGAAACTGCGATCCTAGTTTTAAGCCTCAAAAGGGTTCGCTAATCCCACAACCGAAACTGCGATCCTGGCACAGCGGCCCACCAACAGGTAGCGGAGGGTCCAGCGGGGATTCCAGCTTCTGGTGTAATGGCTCTGGAATGTTTCGCCGTCCGACGTGTCACTCATGTCACTTTCAACTAATGCCAATGAACTGGGACTTCCAAGATGTACTATACTTGCGCATACCACCCCCTTAACCTGGACCAATAAACGAACACTTTCAGTGTGACATTCCTTCTTTATTTTCCCCCACAAATATATCGGTCATTCTCAGTTTGAGAGCAAGAGGAGCAGTATCGTCTTACGAGTTACCAACAATTAATGTTACAGTGTTGTTAGTTTAAAATAGGTTTTTCTCGCCATAAGAGTTTTAGTTTTAATAGCATATTTTATCCGTGCGTTTTATTAGTTTTATTGTATTTTATATATTTCAACATAATGTTTTTAATCCTTAATCAAAATGATCGGCCGATATTGGTCAAAGACAATTATATGTACCGTTCTCTCGGCGTTATGAAAAGTGGCGAAGAACGTTGGCTTGGCACAGTGAAAAATTTTTCGGGGAGAGTGAACACTTTTGAAAAAGGAACTTTGCTTCCATTCGCGTTTCAACAACCAGTGCTCAACACCGCACCCTAACATATATGTATTTTTAAAAAAATTTGAAATCCATCCAGATTGACGGCTATCTACGACTCAACACAAAAGAAGTGCCAAAAAGCCGAAAAAAACATGTTCTCGACAATTGTTCTTGCTCAGTAAATTTAATCAGCTGCGTCTGAAAGAAGTTGATATGCTGACGTTCACCAAATGTGTGGGTCATAGAAATTCCCCCAAAGTCTAGTTAAAATAAACGCCTGCCAAAAGCCATTGTAGTTGTATTTTGCACCTTGTTTATCCATCCGTGTAAGTTCTAGGAAATGTTCATGGTCCACTGAATCGCGTCCCGGGGGCGGCCTCCGTGCCAGGATCGCAGTTTCGCCATCTGCCTGGGGTAGCCCTTGGGGTAAGGATCGCAGTTTCGGTGTCTACCTGGGTTTTGGATCGCAGTTTCGGTGCGCCCAGCCCAACATATTCCAGAGAAATCATCTGCGTACATTGTTGTATAATGACAGATCTCAGGCCACAAAGAGAAGTCATTGACATAAATAACAAAGAGATAAGGACCTAATATAGATCCCTGTGGGACACATTGAACAACTGATCTTAAGGCAGACTGTTTCTTAAGTAAAAGGTTTTGACTCTTATGTAAAACTTTTGTGCATTGAGTGTGATTTTGTTAAATTAATTTCAACAAACATAGAAGTTTACCCTTAACACCCTATTGAGCCAATTTTGACAGAAGAAGACTGTGGTTCACACTATCAAAAGCTCTAGAGAGGTCCAAGTACACCCCAGCAACCCGAGAGCCATCATTGATCTTGTCCAAGACCACATGAATGGACTCCGCAGCCGCCGAGATAGTACTCCGACCTTCCCTGAAACCATTCTGAAAGTCCTGCAGAACTTTGTAATGCTGAAAATGATCCATGAGGTTAAGAAGTAGAATTTTTTCAATCAGTTTACTAAAAGTTGATAAAAGAGAAATTGGGCGGTAATTTTCTACAATATTTTTCTCACCTTTTTTAAAAATTGGCTTTACAATAGCTGTTTTTAAAACATTAGGGAAAGAACCTTTATTGAGAGTAGAGTTAATTAAATGAACCAATGGTTGTTTTTAAAGCAAGTTATCTTGACATTAAAATGAAAGGTGATATTTCATCAAAACCTGAACTTCTTTTACTTTTTAGATCACCAATAATTGATTAGATGTCTTTTTCATTTACTAGGGGCACATTCAAGTTATATATACAGGCATCTTTAACAGAAAAAACACTTTCTAAAACACAATCTTTTTTAGTGGCACCAATGAAATACTTATTAAATATGTCACAAACTGATATAGGATTTTTAATTAATTTGCCACCATGCAATAGCTCTTTATTGTTATGTATTTTTTTCCTTATTTCTGAAACCATTAATGAACGACCAACTAGCCTTAGAAACACAATCTGAGCCTTTAATCTTTTTTTGAACTGTTTGTGATTTTAATTTGCGAATTTGCTTACGGAACTTATTCTTATACTCCTTATACTTAATCTTAAAGGCATTATCTTTAGATACACAAAACAGATCATACATTTCTTCCATATTTTGCTTTAACTGTAAAGTATTATTATGTAAAGTAATTTTACCAGAGTTCAATTTTTGCTGTGTTGAGCAGTTAAATTTTACCACAGGAGAGGTTGTATCCAAATTCCACAGCATAACTGTTAGAATGCTGTCCATTTATCATCAACTGTTTGGGCTGCATAAACATAATCCCATTTTTCTATACTTAAAGATTTTTTTAACAAATCAACATTTTTGTCAGAAAAGATTCTTTATAAATAAATGTTTCAACTTCTTTGGGTTTAACATTCACATCAATTACTAAAACCTGCCCTAGGTGGTCAGAAATATGTCCATTAACAACATCAGCCTTAATAATATTCTTAAAATTAGTAATTATGTGATCTACAGAGGTTTTTACGATTACATTCACATTTCTTTTATCATTTCAACATGAACAATGTCACCTTCTCCAATCTACTGCTGACCACTTATTACTTTGATGACCGTGGTGAAGACAGAAGACCTACCACCGACCATTTTCATTTCCAACAGAGGATACGTAAAATGGAAGATATACTGGAACGCTGTTTACTCGACAAAATTCAACATGCGACGACTTTTACTCTGTTGGACCACAGGAATTGTAAAATAACAAAAGTCATAAATACATCCGCCTGAGAATTCTCTGCGGAACTACTCAGTCGTTAATGTGAAGTCTTGCGGTGAGGATGCAGCGGTACTGTGGTAATAAGCTGTGTTTTGTTGTACCACGGGACCAAGTTGACAGGGTGGCTCATAGAGTGTGCAACAACTTTGGTTATTGTTGTTGCAAGTCTAAGACGTTTTTAGAGGACTTTGAGTAGCCGAAAGAAAGAGTACTGAAAATGTATAAGGTGGGTCATTACCATACTCTTTGTCCCAAGCAGTGTGTCGAGTTTCACACTAACACTAATGTGGATACATTTTGCAATGACTGTCCCTACAAAGAGTTTTGTACATGCATATTGAAAAAAATATTGTGTTACTAGGAAAATCTGAGATTGATTATTGTCGCATGATTTTAAAATACAACAGAAATAACAATTTGTTGTTTACTCATTCACCCACCCAGCTCGCCACAGAGGTCCGCCTCGCCGATGCATGCCAACACGCCTCGTAGTCAACAGTCAGACCACCGCGACTGCTCAGGTGTCGACAAACACTACAGCTCCCACCTGTCGCCACAGCAGGACGTCCGCCATGAGTCTCCAGCCGCCGACAGGCCGCGACACCGCGCAACGCATAAATCAGTGTTCGAGCCAAATTGCAATTTCAACTGCAGGATTATGTATCTACTCATTTTATGTTTCTCAGTCATTTATTTTGATTTAGTTAATTTGTCATGTTATTGATCACTGCTAAACAGTTTTCCTGAGATTTACTTTTACTTTTAGTTTGATTTGAAATATTATAGTTAAAGTACATCACATTCCACTTCCCAGAGCATTGGTAGGTTCAGAAATTGTGTATTTTTTTTTTCTTTTTCAGAGAGTACCAGTGGCATGCGTACCCACAGGAGTCAAACACCTTCATCATAAAGCTCTGGAGTTTGATGTTGGTGTATATTTTGAAGCCAATGGACATGGCACAGTTGTCTACAGTGAAAATGCAAAACGGAAAATTAAAAAAGCAACTAAAGATCCTGAGTAAGTTTTTACTTTATTGGGACATAATTCGGGGTTGGTGATACAAACTTTACAATTGGACTTGGATGGTTGAGTTGGTCTCAGTGAGGTAAAACTCTCATCAGTTAAACTATGAGCAATGTTAACTGGCTGGTTAGCTGAGTGGTTATAGTGCTCGCCTTTGAATCCAAAGGTTGCCGGTTCGATCCTGAGAAAAGTTAGTAGCTTTTTAAAGGTTCGAATCCGGACCCAGTTGCCATTTGTCATTGGGCTATTAATTAATGATGCTTTCTAACAACTGGTCGATGTTAGATAGTAACAAGACTGGGGTTTGGACCGTTCCCCGTCAAAACGTTAAAAAATGCCACTGGCGTAGAAACACCCAAAATAAAAAATAAAAAAATGTTCATGTTCAAGTCCTACTCATCATCGGCCAATACAGCTGTGGGCGGATGGACAGTAGCGATTATCAATTTAATGTCCCTATGGCCGTCGGCAAGAACGCCGGTACTCCAACGGTAAGCAAGGATTCATTAGAGATGGGGTTAGGTCGGTATCCTTACAATCGGTGGAGATACAAAAATAACGGAGTTTGATAAGTATTCCAACAATCGTTGGCAGGGATACAAGGTTGTGGGGTAAGTAATGGTATCCCAACGGTCGTTGGCAGGGATCGTAGGCCGACGGGTAAATAGCGAGGTCCAAACAGTCATTGGCAGGGGTACTGGGTTCACAGGTAAGGAACAGTATCCCATCGGTCGTTGGCAGGGATCCTAGGTCGACGGGGTAAATAGCGGGATACCAGTGATCGACAACAATACTGGGTTCACAGGTAAGGAACGTTATCTCAATGGTCATCGGCAGGGATGCACAGAGGATCGGTATTGTAAAACATGGTAGAGTATGAGCTTATATATCAGTGTACAAGCAATATCAAGCACTAGACAATGAGGCTTAAGATAATAACAATAATATCTCAGGTTAAGGGGGTGAAAGGGCTACAAAATGTACCTAAGCACCTGAAATAACAAGTAAGGATAAATGCACTAAATACAAAAGAAAGTACAACTTCAGTAAGTTACAACAGGTGGGTCATGTTTGTGCACAAACCTGTAGTAACGTTTAGATAGAACAAAGAATGGAATGAACGTTAAACAGGTAAAAGCTGATTAAATTACTTAGTCTGATAGTAATTAATCAAGTTTTTTTAATGAAGTTAATTCAAAAGATTAAAAAAAATCAAATCATCTTTATTGTCATTTCACTTGTACAAGTATCAACATTGTCATAGTTTTAGCCATAACATTCAGGCCAGGTCAACAATCAGTATATCACAGAAAATTGCTTAAAACTAAATAAAAATAGATAAAAAATATGCCTATTTAAGTACACTTTATATAAAACTTCTGTAAAAATCTAAATGGCCAAATTAGAAAAAAACATGTTCAGATAAAAGAAATTCTTCTATTTTATAAAATGGATTTTCCAGCAACCAACTGTACATTTTATTTTTGAACATTTTCACAGAGTACTTATCAATCAAGTGTTTAACCTTGTTGTACACTTTCAAAGATATGACAAGATGACTATTTAGGGTTTTACTCAATCTATAAAATTCTATGGTTGCTTTATTTTTGTTCCTAGTATTGTAGTTATGAATAGTTATGAATATTAAAGTTATGAATAAATATTCTAGTTTAATTTGATTACAACAGAAAAGCAATAAATTAAAACAATTATCAAGGTGTTGAATCACTAATAAATCAGTGAAAAATAAAAAACAAATGAAGATGCTGGCATCTGTTCTTGGTGAAGATTTAGATCCAACTCTCTCCTTGCCAGGGCTTCCCCTGTTCAAACTCATCCTCTTGCGCATACACATCACGTTCCCCCACTCTCCAAATCCGTGGGGAGTGGAAGCCGCGCCTGCGAACTAGCGGATGCCCCGGTTGTCGCGCAATAAGAGCGATTACAACTCACCGGGGACTACTCATCACCGAGTTTTAATAAAACAAAATGTTTTTTTCAACCAAAGTACAATTAAGTACAGTGACCAACTGTTACTTATAATAAAATATTAAATTAATAATGATAAGTTATGTAATGTGAAAAATATCGCCTGCTGATTTTTCCTTGTTACATTATGAACACTCGTTGAACAAATTGTTGTGTTAGCTACAGATGAACCATTAATTAAGAACTATAAATATCAATTTTAATTTTATAAATTATATCGTATAGCCTTCATAGCCACTAGCCAGCCACCAACTTCTAAAAATAACAAAAGATATTCTGCGTGCATAGCACCTACATCAATATATTTTAAACTAAAACTAAAATAAACATTCATGATCTTTCTTTAAGTGGCAGATATTTAAAATAAAGCCCACACTCCTAAATTGGCCCCGGGGAGGGCTGTTTGCATTTTGGCCCGGCATAGCTGCCCGCATGATATTTCAGCTGCCAAAAATTTTTGTTCGTTTAGCACTCTCTGTGGAGTACGTGCAGCTTTAATGGAATGCTGAGGACGCAAACAACTAGGGATAGACGGGAATGCTTTTATTGTTCGAGACGGGACAGGATGGGAATTTTTATTTCCCGTTCAAAATCGGGACAGGATCGCTTGTCTCGAACCTATCGGGAAATATCTGTACGGACTTTTATCTGAGTGTTGTAAAGAGGTAAATCAATGTTAAATATTGACTGGTTCTATCTCCAAATTATTCCACTTGTTTTTGTATAAGTTAAAATGAATGTCCTTTTGTTGAAAAGATTAAAAATATCTAATTTTTATGTTTGCAGTATACAATGAGATCAGTGAAAAGTATAAATTTTCTTGTAACCAAAGAAATTTAAATCAAATCACTAAACAATATACTTATAAAGAAAAAATGTTGTCCATGTCAAATTTTATGGAAGTTTTGTATAATGAAATATTAAACATTTAGTACGAATAATGAAAATAAAAATTATATACATAAAAAATATAGATGAAAATTGTAGTCTATTGGTAAAATTGTAAAGAAATCACAACTGTATTACATAAGTAGTCCTAAGACCTGCTCAAATAAAAAAGGACAAAAAAACAACAAATATAAATCAGAATAAGTATTAAATGGGTCCACACACTATCGAACATGTCCGTCGAGCTGTCAGTTCCTACGTCGGGACCGATGTCGGGCCCGACATCGGACCCGACAGCTCGGCGGACATGTCGGATGCTCGGTCGGGTGGTGTGTCGAGACCGTCAAAGGGCTCGTCTGACTAGACCACCATTTCCATGTAAATGGTGTCAAAAATATATTGATCGGAAAATATTAATGTAAATTTCTTTGTTGAATTACTATTATTATTGGTTTGCATTATTAGTTCATAGTGCAAAAATAATGTGGGATTTTATACCTGAAAGATTATTTGCACCATCAGTTTTCCACATAAAATTTAAGATCAAATGAAACAGTACCGGGAAAGAACCTCATGAAATCTTGAAACATAACCAATAAGTCTTTATTATATAAATATCAATTAAAGAGTGTTAGAAAACTCACTGAAGATTTTATATTTAATTTTGTGGAAACCAAGCATATATTTAAATATATGTTTGCCATAATTTTACAGACTCAAAACGGGACGTAGGCCTATAGGGTTTTTAATTCCCCCCTCGCCCCCCTTCAACCGAGCCGCTAATGCAGAAGACAAAGTATTTGTATACCTACATTTGTACGGTTACAAATTGTAAATTAAAGATTAAAAAAGTATCTAACTACATTGCTTTACATAGGAACTTTTATACTCCGCGCCCGAGACGGTATCATTGAAACATTTATCATTGAAATTGAAGATTGTCTCAATATAGTATGCTTTTTTCCAATACGTTCAGAAATTGGTCCCAAGATATCCTCAAAGTTTTCATCACTCATCATAATAAAGTTTTTGCAATCGTTAGGTTCCCTAATTGAAATTTCGTTGATAAAACCTATGTGGCTGAAATTGTCTCTTTCTAAAAACCAACGTTTTGACCAAGAGCGCTTTTTTTTTTTTTTTTGCTGGTTAAAATAAAAATGCCACCAAGAATCACAACATTTCTCTCAAAATCCATTTTGCAACTGACATGCTCGATCGCAAAACATCCAACCTGTCATGACCGCCGAACTGTCGGGGCCGACGCCGGGCCCGACATTGGTCCCGACGTCGGAACCGACAGCTCGACGGACATGTTCGATAGTGTGTGGACCCCTTAACACTCAGAAATGAAGTGAACAAACCAGTGTCATTTATAACCCCAAGAAATGTTTTCCATATTTTACTAAGACAGGTTCTTACATAAAGATTATCATAAAAATTTAACTTTAAACTTTAAAATGTGCTGACTATTAGACTTAAATATTTGTATTGTTATTTTTATGTATTAATTTATTGTTTGCTGTATCAGAAAAAAATAAGGGGTGTATGATGAAAAATTAATAAAAAACGATGTAAATTTAATGTTATGAACCTCAAAATCTAATAAATGTATTTGTTATGTTTCATAAAAAATATTAAATTGAGTTTGAAGTATTTAATCTAAAAATTTTATTAAATTATAACTAGATGCTGTTAATATTATAAAACAGTAATTGTATTAAAGAATTAAAGAATGATTTACTTAACAATACTTTTCTATTATTCCCTTGATTGAAAAGTCACACAACAGTTAACAGTTTGGTTGACGTTTTATTTAATTTGTAATAATTAGCCATCAAGCCATCTCTTAGTTCTCTCCGTTAATTGGTTCAGAAAGTAGCAATTGGTACTAGGAGCAAAAAACACCCCTCTTGAATAAATAACTGCCGCATTTTGCTGAACAATAGATCGTCCTCGCCGGTGTTCATGGAATGTCCCTGCCATATTTTCCTCGTCAGCAAGTCGCCGGCCAGCCGGACGTAAATATCAAAACATCTATTGATTGGCAGTTCCCGTCCCGAAAAATTCCCGAGTAAAAAATATACAGCACAATGATCAAGACAATTTTGCTCCCAAAAATACTACTCAAAAAACTTTATTGTAAGCGCTGTTTTTGTGACACATCATTTTGAAAGTATTCATAAAAGAAGAATGATAAAAGTTAAAGGTCCCCAATGCTGTAGATTGCCAGACTATATCAAATTCATGAAGAGAAATCCAGATTAATATCTGTATACTTTCAACTAATGTCTGAGAAACTCTTGTACATTTGTCAAGTAACTGAAAATCAACTTTATATTGAACCCAGTTAACTCAGTATTTCCAAGGAGTTTAAGATAAACCCCAAGACACGATACACACTAAAGAATATGTAGGCTTGCAGATTCAATTGTGTTGCACACCAATTTTTCTCTTGTTAACACTTAAAGGATAATTTTTCTAAGTAGGCTCAAAGAGGGGGGGGGGGGCTTATTGGACACAATGAAAGCCTTAATAAACTCAAGTTGTGATATGACCGCAGGCTGGGTGACGTCAAGGTGACGGCTGCCGAGAGACTGGCGTATGTGGTTGACCTGACCAACGAGACGGTGGGAGATGCCCTGTCGGACCTGCTCCTGGTGGAGACAGTGCTGCACTCTAGAGGCTGGGACATGCGGGACTGGCTCAACACCTACACCGACCTGCCCAACCGGCTGGTCAAAGTCAACGTCAAGGTGGGTGCCCCACACAACACTTCAATCAAGGCATGGACCAACTAACAGTTAGACCCAAGTTACAATGACCGTTTTCATCACACTACAATTAATTAACATTTATAAATTAAATAATTTAAGTCCTCAAAATAACCTTTTATTGCTAAGGTGATGTCTGCAGTACAATGACACCAATAAATTCCATTAAAATGTTGTAGGCTTATTTATTAATCAGAACAACCGATTCGAGAAGTAATAGGCAGGACACGACTGCCATTTTGATTGTTTATTTTAACAAAAACTACATGTGCGGAGAGAAACTCCGCATGCGCTTGCTGGAGGGTTAACAAATTGCCTGCAAAAACTTGGGAAGTAAATTTAAATAGATTTAAAGTTGTTTTAGAAAAAAAGAGTGTTTAAGGATATAGAGAACTATTTTTGATCTGTCATACAAGTACCTACTTTAATTTTGTCATAAATTATTTCATGTTGTTTATTTATTGGTTTTATTTAAATATTTTATTTTAGTTATCCAAGTTTTACTCATTATCTTTGTACAAATGACTATCAATGGCTAGCCTAAATTATTTTACTGTGACTTTGTCAATTGCATGTATACTTAAAGACAGTAAAACTCTTGATGATTGGGATTGTGAAGTCCCATGAAGTCCCATTGACTCGTTATCAGTCCCATGACATGAAGGGTTTTTATACGAATTTATAATAATTTGGTTTTAATTTTGTTGGCGAAACACAAGGGCAATTCAAGTGTCCATCAAAACCAAGTCAGGCACAGAAACTACAGTGTCATTTCGCTTGTTAGTTTACATACAAATTTATCTAATAAATTGGTCAGACTGTGTTGCTTACTTGAAGGAATCACTGATACAAGTATCACTCATTGGACTGTTTTAGGAAATTTTCAACTTTATGAATAGAAACCAATGGTTATTGAATTTTAGTTATCTTAAACATACCTTGTGGTTTGTTTGTGTAGGACCGCACATTGATTACTACGACTGATGCTGAGAGAAGGGTTGTCACCCCGGCTGGTTTGCAAGACGAGATAGATAGACTGGTTGCTCAGTATCCCAAAGGCCGATCTTTCGTCAGGTCAGTTTTTTTAATATTAGCTACGTTAAGTTAAAAATTTTAATAAACAACTGCTAAAGCGGCAACAAAATATTGAAGACAATTTCCTTTTACCGAATTTCTCTATTAAGGCCTTAAGAGGTGTTAGTGTGATATGAAAACAAATAAAACATTAACTGACTGTGATTACTCAAAGAGCTGCTCTAGGGTTAATAGAGAAGTGGCTTCTATTTATGTTCAACACGTTCATTGCAAAACATGCAGTAAAAGTTCTCCAATTCCTATTGGTACTAGAACATGGGCTATATAACCAAAAGGCCCATTAAAAATAAGACTGGCAATGGTCATAAAACTAATGAAAACACTTTATTGTAAGTAAAGTGGTCATGTGTATAGTTTTGAACCAGGGCTGTTATTTTTGTTCGATATTTTCAGATATTTGACAGTGTAACGCTGGTTTAAAATATGTCATTTTCAGAATTAATAAAAATGAATGTGTATGTTGTAGTTCACAATGAATACTTCTTTAATACTTTATGTGCTAAAACAAAAATGCAATTGAATTGTTATTTTTTGACCAAGTTTTCAGACCATCCTAGGATATTTCCTAGAAGGGAACATGTAACCATCAGGCGCTAAAATTATGAAACGCCATCGGGCACAAGCGAAGGTTACCTCAGTGATCAAGAAAAAATATTTATTCTTTGAAAACAGATTTTCGCATAAAAATATTTTTTTATTTACATACGATTCCTTTTTATGTATTTTTACCAATACATAAATGCAGGATGCTATAATATTTTATCTACACTAGCCGTCACGAGAGAAGTCCGTTGAGGGCGGGGCTTAGCGGTCACGTGATTTTGGACCAACGAATGAGATTCAAGCGATGTTGCCGTTATTCACCTAGCCTAATTGCATAAATCACATGTTGTAAATAATAACATTTCCAAATGTAAACAATAAATATGTAAACAATCTAAAATACAATCTATTTTAAAACCCTTATTTTTTTAAGAGTAAGTGTTGAATGTTAAGTATCATATTAGTTTAGTGTAAATTTTGTGGTTGTTTCAATATGGATCAAAAACACCTCCCGCATCACTTGCTATTAAAAAAAGAAAAAAAACGGTTAACAGTGCAGACCGGAACATAGTGCACAACGTTTATTGTTTTTTTTTTTTAACAGCTCGCTCTCCTTTCCGTCATTTCGTGAGTGTGTTAATTGTAATCAAACTGGAAAATAATGTGCTATTGCTTGCAAGATTAGTGAAGAAAAGACAGTTAACATAATAAATAAGTAGGCAATATTGTCAGTTTTTGAAGAGTCACCAACACCAACTTTTTCAACACCGGGAAAATCAAGAAACCGAAAGTCCCCAGTCATTAACTGAATACCCCCCCCCCCCCTAAAACCGATTAAAATATTGCTATTAAAATATCAGAAAAGTTAAACAATTATTGGAGATCTCCGGACAATAATACACCTGGATAAACTGTAGGAAAATGAACAGCAACAACAGGGCCGCCGGCACAGGAGAGAGGCACCCACCCCTTGGCTGAGCAGACAACACGGCAAGACCGGCAACGTTGTTCTGATTCCAAGAATTCAAGCATTGTGTAAAATAACGAATGAAGGATCAAGTAGTCGACAATATTAAATCCACAAAATTATGATTCTGTTTTTTATTTTACTGTTATTTTATAACTGTTACTGTTATTATTTAATGTTCCTGTTATGTTATTGTTTTTCTCAAATACTTTTTAACTGTTAGGCCCGAGCCTATATTTAGCTCAGTAAGCCGGCAGTTGTTTATTTCCTAATTATGTAGGTTTACCACTTGTTATTTGTTCATTTGTTATCTTTCTAGAAATTTGGGTGAAGTTTTAGTTGGTATGAATCACGGTAGAAATAAGATCATTCAAATCATGAAACTATAGGGTATACTGTCCAAGTAAAATGCTGTAGGCAACCAGAAAGCTATCCTATATGACAAAGCCTATTGTATTGTTTGATTGTTTCCATTGTTTAAGGGCAGAATAAACAATTACTAATTATTTCTTTTTTAACTAAAAAAAGTATAATTGTGATACGTATTTTTTTTTCAAAAATTTAATTTTAGATCCTGAGGCAAAATATGCTATGATTCTATATATGTAGTGTTATTAAGTCTGCGGTTTGAATAATTTCTAACAAAATTACAATTTTGTTAAGAAGGTGAAAGATAAATTCAGGACAACACGATGAATTGTAAACGCTTAAAAAATGTTAGTTTAACACTGACATTTGATTTCGTATCCTGATTTAAGGGTTAAAGGAAAATGAAACCAAGGGGTTTCTTAGAAGAAATAAGGGCATATTTATCTTTTGACAGCCTTTTATTAACATAGGGGGCCTTTATTTCAGCAAGGTGTCCATGAAGAGGGCGTTCACATCCGTAAAGAAATAGGCGTCACGTGAACAACGGGTGCGGCACGGCACAAACAGTTACTGACAAGTTTTACGGTAAATTTCAAAAGTCAGTAGTATTGAATTTTATGAGAGTGCACTAGGTCAGTACGGAACTTCACAAACACTCCCTGACGATCTGCACCTTCCGCTGCCTTGCAAAAAGTTGGGCGAGCGAATTTAGGAAGTTTTCAAGCTGCCGTGCCGGCTATACGGCCACCTGCGGTGCGCGTACCCTCCGGCCGGCGATACGGTATTGTCGTTCTTACGTGAAAACGACTTTACAAAGATGGTGATAGTTTTAATGGATAATAACACAAGTTTAACATTATGAGGCATTTAGAGTACTTGAATCCTCTCGGAATAATAGGCCTACAAACATGATGGAAGTATTGGTTTTATCTTATTCTTTCTCTAGAAAAAATTTAACTTATGGCCATAATTTTTTTGGCCACATGATGTTACTTAGCCAACTCTCCTTTGATAATATCTTTTGATAGAGCGTGCGAATGTTCAAGACGATGTAAAGAAAAGAAGGATATCCGCCAGTGCCGTGCCCTTCCACCCGCCCGTCCCGAACCGCCCCAATGAGCACGTAACTTTAACAGAAGTAGTGTAGGAACTTCTTGGCACATTTTTATCTAAAGGGGGCACTTAAATCCAAATGAAGGCACCGGCCATCTGGGAGGGCGCTCAAGTCTTTTAAGGGGGGGGGGGGGGGTCTTTTGCGTATCTAAACGCGGCGCAGAGTTTCAAAATCAGACAAGACACTTGATCTGCACTCTTGCCTCATGAAGATAAATAATTTGATGAAAAATGATCCTTTTAACTATCAAACTCAAACTGCTGTTTTTTTCGTTTCATTTGGTTTTTCAAGCAGCAGCGATTCTTTGACTTTCGCTTCCCGGTCCCGCCACCGGGAGCGGCGCTTCCGTGCAAACGCACGGGCCACGAGCCGCTACTGTAAAAAGTTGTCTTATTACGACAGAGGACAGTACCCACAGGTTTTCAAGATAACTCAACACATGAATAAAAAAGATAAATTATGACAAGCTATTCACCCTCAATATCGTTTTTCAAATTGTAATTTTGTAAATGCATGATGATGTCCAAACATAAACACATGAACTACGAACCTTTCTTGTTTTCAATGTACAATAGGCTACATGTTTAAAACACGAGATGTACACATTAGAGACAGTTTTATAATCAGGTGATCGCTTCAATGATTTACTTTTATATTGGTAACCGGCGTTCAATGTGGCAACACCGCGCTTAATTCCCATTGGTTACAGCTCAACGGACTTCTCTCGTGACGGCTGGTATAGGTAATATTTTCATACAATATTAATTGCAATTGGTATTAAAAAAAAAAATAAACTGCCCTCAAGTAAAAGAAATATGTTAATTATAAATTAAATACTGCATGATAATCATTTTAAAACTGTAAATATTTTGTTAATTAGAATGATTTGTGACTTGAAATAATTTTGTACATCAGTAATCGACCTTTATACTATGTTTATAAAGCACAAATGCACTAAGTTTATTCTTATTCCTTTTTTCTTTTTTACACAATTTATCTAATTCTTCCAATTAAAATTTACTCTTCATAATACACCATGAAATTCATAATTTACACCAGTTTATCGATAAACATAGACTAACTGTTTTCCAGACTAAAAAGGCTTTCTGTAATATAAATTATGAAATAATAATGCATCTAATGTATTTGGAAGGCTAATAACAAACAATACGCAAACTAAATAAACACTTTCAAAAAATAATATCGGACTAAAACAGTTTTTTTCTGTAGCATAATCGGGCGCAAGCAGAAGAAAACTCCAGACACTGGAACAATCGACTCTCATAGCCAATATTTTAAGTGTTACCAGGTAACACCAGGCATAATACAATTCCTCTCAGAGTGATATTAAAGAGAATTTGAAGGCCAGGCTGCAGAAGAGAAACTTTCTATATTCTTTACTTATTTTTTTGCAAGTGTGGAAGTAACCTCTGCGTAGCACCCGATAGAGGGTGAAAGCAAAGATGGTTAAGAGGGCATTTATTTCATGACAATAAGCTAGATTAACAACCTTCTTGATTGCAGACCCTCTGGGACAGAAGATGTGGTGAGAGTGTATGCGGAGGCGGACTCTCTGGAACATGTGGATGCGCTGGCGGAAGCAGTGGCAGAGGCGGTGCGGCATCTGGCAGGCGGACTCTAGTACGGCAATCATCTCAAGGGCTATAGAGTAGACTCTCAATCACCTGGACTAACATGGGAAATGGCCAGTCCCGATTTTGGGAAAATCTGGAAAGTCTGTCGCTGTATTGAACAAAAAGTATTTTTTACCTACATTTATGTTCACGAATACCATTGACTATTTACACTAATGTGAATAGATTTACAGTACACTCTAGTTCATCGGACTCGGCAACATCGGAACTCCGCTTCATCGGAACTGAAAATCTGGATATTATTATTTTTTTATCTTACGAAATAAATAATTTTTCCGTTTTAGCGCCTTCAATTTCCATTCGTTCTATCGGCACAACAGTGAAGTATCGCATTTTGCGTCTAACGTCATCAGACGTTTTCCTTAATCTGTACGTATCGATGTGATTTATGAGGCCGTGGAGTATTAGCACAAAAATAGAAAGAGGAAGGGGGCAGGAAGTGAACATCCGTTTTGACCGCTTCCCAAACTGTCATTCAGCCTGTCTCGCGTGGCGACTGCAAGTGTGTTACGTGGAAGTCAGTTGACTGCTGTAATATGAGTGGAATATAAATATGGAATATGAGAATAACGATTTTGGATCTTTATTTCCTGCGTTGTTTTTATTCCTATAGGTTCATTTGTTACCATGTTCAAAGTTTGAGTAACTTATTTTCATAAAATCTCTAGTGTTGCCTTAAAAACAAGAGTGAATACAATCACGATAGGTCACCGTACGGGCGGAAATGATGACTCACGACGGCCTCCGCTTCATCGGAATTTTTTGACATCCGAACCAGCCGTCCGCCACATTAGTTCCGATGAACGAGAGTGTACTGTATCATATAACAGGCATGTTCATAACCAATTTATGGTAATACAATCCCTTACAGTGTACATAAAGTACAGTCACATATGGTATCTTAATCAGTTCTACCATTCTTCATAATACCGCATGAAACCTTTCGTAATGGAGTATTCTGTTTGTATTATGATGAAGAGCTTTTGTAGCACTGTAAAAACAGCTGAAAAATTATAATCGATTGCAGCCCCTCTGGCGTGCCATCCATGAACCTGTCCCAATTCGGGCAACGAACAAATGCATTGGATGAGAAGTTTATTCACGTATCAATTATTCAATGCTAGTACCAAATTTCTTCTCTATATTGTCAATTCTGAACTTAAATAATATTTGTAATGGGCTTTTGATTAATAGTGCTACCTACCAAAAGGTTGACATTTGATAGCAAGAAGTCCAGGGTTTTAGATTGTTCCTTATTAAAATCTAAAAAATTGTCACTTTTTATTAAAATACACAAATTAAGATCATCTTCAGTGCTTTATAATACTTAAAAATAGCATCATACAATATACACTTCACAACTGCACAAAAATGTTGTTAAAATTTAGTAGTGATATTGTTGAAATAATATCTTGATCATTGAGGATATAATTATTCTCCAACACCACAGATGAAATAAAACCTTTACGTTTTTAGTTTTTGACTCATTGCATTTGACAAATTGACGTGTTCTCTAGTTAGACATGTGTAGTGAGCAACTGATAGGTAAAAAGCGGAAGTAGGCCTATACATCGTGCCTGCGTCTTCTTTCCATTGTCATCAACTTCCCCAGAAACTGAATCACTACAAATCAAACGCGTTTCTTTTGAAGCCTACACTGAAGATGCTAACTACTTAACATTTTGTGTACTTTGGATAAACCGCATGAAAAATATCTTGTTAAAATATAAAAATTTGTAACTTTAATGAGCTAAATAAAATGTATTCTAGATTATCATTCCAGTTTTGTTGATCTGAGCTGTTGAGAGTCTATTGTAAGTTATAACTACTACTTCAACTTTGTATAAAATCTGATGAAAAAGCCTCTAACGCAACCTTTGCATTAACTGATAAACCTAAAATTGTGGATGAAAATTGTTAGAATCTAGTGGTGTGTCGGTTCTCGGTACAGGGACCAAGTACTTATTTTTTTATGAGGTTAATATAATAGGAAATATGAAAAAATAATTTTACATTGAAGTGATATTTCAAAAGTAGTGAGAATTTAGGGATTAAATGAACCAACACATGCAAGTAAAAGAATTAGGATTGAGTGACAATTAAGAAAGGGGCAGTGTTGGGGTGTGTATGGAAAAATGTTCATCAAAAGGATATTTGACTACAAATATTAAAAAATAGTAAAATGTTAGTTTTAGAATAGTTTGTTATGTACAGTAACAGATCTAGGGGTCCGCAGGCCAGCTTTTAACTCTCACACTTCGGGTAAAAAATCATTACCTTTATGTCTCGAACCAAAAATGAGTTGGGCTGAAAAGTATTTTTTCTTCATTATTAATTCTTCAACTAATATCTGTTTTAATCAACTTAGTTGATTTTCACTACGCAAATTAAAATAAACTTGATAATTAGTTACCAACCTAAGTTTACAAGGAACATTAATAGTATATGAATTAAAGTTAATTTTAACTTTCATTTGTGTTAAATATAATTTTTTTATGACCATTATATATTTCTGTGCTTTTCCCCTACCCTTCGTCTAAGTTTTAAACTGATAAAAAAACTAACAGAACAAAAGTGAAAGAAGAAAATTTAAAATGAATAATACAAAGATAAAAATCATTTCTTTACTTTTTTGATACTGGTTACAAGTACAATAAACAAAAAACAATAATTAAAAACAAATAATCATACATAATACAGTAAAATAATAGTATTTAGCAGTAAAATATATTTAGAATATTTCAAAGATGTACTAGGCATATAAAAATGAGGCTTTATAGTTTCAATAAGTTTTCAATAAGAGGCTTTTATTTTAAGAGGCATATTATATTTCTATAATTTTGTAAAAACTAGATGAAAAAATTATCGATAATTTGTTTTTGTAGGACAATTAATTCAGGATATAGGAGATGAGGTATCTGTAGTCTTATCTCATCAGTCAATTGTTGTGGAGGACTGAGGCCCATGCTGGAACAGATGCAGAACAATAACTTACTGATAAGATACATGGAGTTTTTATCAAGGTTTACCTGCTTATCAGTCTACCTGCTAGTCTCAAATTACAATCTCATAAATAAAACTTAACTGTGGACGGGCATGCCCTTGGTTTTAGTTTATTTTGTTGCAAACAGACTGAGGTACCGGTCCTGAGATTTTGACATCGGTTCTAGGTACCGGTACTTTTGCCAAGAACCGGTGGTACCGACACATCCTTATTAGAAACCAATGTCGGTATAGTACGTGGCCAGAAAATTTCTACTTTTAAGGTGATACTAAGATGTTATCTAAAGATAAGTGGACAGGTGAATTTCCCTAATTCAAATTTACTAAACTTAAAATAAAAAAACATTTTGACCATTTTTGAAATAAGGATTATATCATGATAAATACGTCTTGTTTTATCAGCATACTCAAAAAATATTTTAAAATGTTGTTTTATGCTAGTATTTTTCTTCTTCTCTAAGCTCAAAGAAACTCTCATAAAGTTTCAAAAAGACTTGCCAGAATACTCATGCAATGGCACACAGGTCAATCTTTTGCCCAGTCTTTATCACTGTTTCATTATCTCAACTACAACACTTCAAGAAAAAATATTAATGCTCTTTGTTATGATCGGAAAATTAATCTATAGGTTAATAATATTTGGTAGGTGTAGTAATTTTATCAGTTAATGTCAGTATTTTATAGGAAAATTAAACCTTTCTGTGTCTTTAATTTTAAGAATTGAAAACATTGAGTGCTTCCAAACTTGCCTTACTGTTAGTATTATTGAATTTTAGTATTGTTGTTAGTGTAACTCATCTCTGAGAAATATCGATAAGCTTTCCTGAATCTTTATGTTAATTTTCTCAGTGACCCAAAATGTTGTTTCTTACCTATTTACTGCTTGTTCACTTTGCTTAAATGCCTAAAAACTTTCTGGTTTTAATAGCTATACAGTTTGTTAAGCATTATCAACATGCAATAAAATTTTGAGATAAACTTGGGGGGGAGGGACAAACTTAAGATACGTTGCATTTATTTCTTTACCATAATTTTAAGTTACCATTATCCTTACTTTGTCACACTGACTTATAAAGACTTATGTAGAATATTCAATCTATATAATTATTGATAAGTCATAGATATAATAATTTACTCTCACTTTAAGAACCTTGAATACTATTCATGCAATATCAATTGCTTGCCTATACTTTAGATAAGAATCAGCGAACATCTTTATAAAACATTTGCATAATCTTATTTTTCAAATAATATATACCAAAAAATATTTATCTCATTTAAAATCAAAGCAGTAATAAGTTCTTCGGTGAAAAAATATTTAAGAACTGATGAAAGTTCATTACAACATATTTTAAGAACAAATTTCACCATAATATTATTTTCAAACAATTCTAGGTCTAAGCCTAAAGGTTTGCTTCTTGGACTTTGGTTCAAGAGGTCTCGGCATTGATACCCATAATGTTCACCGAAATTGGTTTGGTGTTAGAATGCTTTCCCAAAAAGTATTCAAATGTACACATCTTAAAAATTCCACTGTCATAACAAAAATTAATGTGTTAAAATTCCAAACCCAAGGTTGTTTTCTTAAGATGTTCGTTTGGTTGAAGGTATATCTGTATGAACAATTATTGGTTGTTGATTTCCTATTTTTTATATTGGTGATAGTTATATTTTCAATATATTTATATTTTTTTTAAAGTTGTATTATTACTTTACCCTTACTATTTTTTCTTATTTGGAGAAGTGTCAAACGACTGTTATATGAGTAACAACTTTATGAGATAGAATAAATGAAATGGAAAAAGTGGATTGCTAATTTTCGTTTATTACAATAAACGTTTTCAAGCAAGAGAGAAAGAGTGTTGAAACTTTGACATAACGAACATGAAATGTAAACAAACATTTGAAATATAAACAAACTCAAATTTAACCCGGAAGGAGCCTTGGTCTTTAAAACCAACTGGTGTGCCAATTCAGAATTTCTAAGTACCAGTTGGTTGGTTTTTGGGTTTTGATGTGGTTTGATTCTATGTACTGCTTTTAGATTAAAGCAGCCTTCAAAATTTTGGTTGTGGTGAGAAGCATGATTATAAATTGGTTTCCGATCATCTTTATGCACCATATCAAAATGGTGGCCAGTCATCCGAACTGGTAACGAGTTCGATGTCTGACCAATATATTCTATTGGACAGTGGTTACACGACAGTTGGTAGATCACATTGTGAGTTTCACAAGTTGACCCACCAACTATCGGATTAACCCTGTTTGTTAATCCCTGAAGAGCAACAAGGCTCCTGGCCCGGACGGGATTCCCAGTGAGGCTTTAAAGAAAGTATTTTCAATTAACGCTGACTTGTTGTTGAGAATGTACAATGCCTGTTTGGTAGAAGGGGTGTTTCCGGCTCCCTGGAAAACAGCCAGGCTTGTACTGATCAGCAAGGGCAAAGGTGATCCCGAACTGCCGTCGTCCCACAGGCCTCTCTGCATGTTGGACACGGCTGGGAAGCTGTTCGAGAAGCTGATCCGTTCCCGCCTGACTTCTGCCGTGGAAGCTGCCGGGGACTTATGCCCCCGTCAGTACGGCTTCAGAAAGGGACGGTCAACGATCGACGCTGTCACCGAAGTTCAGAGAGCTGTGGAGAGAGCCGAGAGCCACAACCGTTTCTCCCGCCGAGTAGTGCTTCTTGTTACGCTTGATGTCAAGAATGCCTTCAACTCGGCGAGGTGGGTCGATATGTTGGATGCGCTTCGCAACACCTTTCGTATTCCTGCATATCTGTTGCGGCTCATCGAGGATTATCTGCGCTCTCGAAGCCTGATCTATGACACAAGGGACGGAACGCGGACGATGGAAGTCACTTCTGGTGCCGCACAAGGTTCAATACTCGGCCCGGATCTCTGGAACGTTGCCTATGACAGCCTCCTGAGGTCCGAGATGCCTGAGGAAACCACTTTGGTTGGGTACGCCGATGACGTCGCAGCTCTCATTGCTGCACGCAACGTTGAGCTGGCCCAACTAAAGTTGAACCGAGTTATGCGGGTTGTCAACAACTGGATGTCCGATCACGGTCTCTCGCTTGCTCTTAGTAAGACGGAGATCGTGATTCTCACGAAGAAGAGGATCGACACCGTCGTCCCGTTTAGAGCGGGAAGGGAGGTGGTCACATCAACTCGTGCCGCCAAATACCTTGGGGTTATGGTGGACACCAAGTTAAGCTGGAGGGATCAGATCTTCCGTACGGCGGACAAGGCCGCTAAGGTAGTTACTCACCTTAGTAGGCTGATGGCCAATGTCGGGGGTCCCCGATCCAGCAGAAGACGTCTGTTGATGTCCGCGGTCCAGTCCGTGCTCCTTTACGGGGCAGAGGTGTGGGCAGGCGCTCTAGATAAGGAGTGCTACAGGCTGCGACTCGCCCGGGTTCAGCGTCAAGCCGCGCTCAGGGTGTGTTCCGCCTACCGGACAGTGTCCGAGCCTGCCGTCCTGGTGGTCGCCGGAGTCATCCCTGTCAAGCTCTTGGCAGGGGAGAGGAAAGCGATTTATCAGAGACAAGGCGAGATCGGCAAGGACACGGCAAGAACAGAAGAGCGCTCCCGAACCTTCCAGCAGTGGCAACACAGCTGGGAGCACGACACCCGAGGACGATGGACTGCGCGACTTATCAAGCAGGTCCAACCATGGGTGGAACGGCGGCATGGGGAGGTGGACTACTACCTGACCCAATTTTTGACAGGTCACGGCTATTTTCGGTCGTACCTGAACCGGATGGGAAAGACCGGTTCACCGGACTGCATTTATTGCCCGGGTGTTCCCGACGATGCGGAACACACATTCTTCCGATGTCCCCGTTGGGAAGGGCCCCGCCTGGAGGCCACACAAATATTTGGTGCATTTTCGGTGGACTCGGTCTGCCAAAAGATTTTGGAGGATGAGGGCAACTGGGATTGTTTGTCACAGTTCGTCCGGGGCATCCTCCTGGAAAAGAAAACCGATCTGGACCGCGAAGTGGCCCAGATCCCTTGATAGAGCGGCTGGATAAGGAGCGAGCCCGACGGGCGTAAGCCAAATTTAGGCCTAGCCTGACGTAATGTGATAAACAATTCCAGGTTAGATTCCTAAAGAGTAGAGGAGGTTTTTTAGTGGGTAAACCCGTTTTTTAGGGGAGCCCCACACTACAGGCTGGCCACCTGTGTGCGTAATGCATTTTTCCGCCTCTCCCTCAAAAAAAAAAAAAAAAAAAAAAAAAAAAAACCCTGTTTGTAACACTGCTTTTAAAGTCAGTGAAATCACACATAATTTTACAAACGCCACATCGGGGTTTGTGGCAAGGTTTACAACAGTGATTGTTTACCAAATCGTTTTGAAGCCGAGGATTTTGAATTTTGGGTCTCACCAACTTATTCTTTAAATTTTGTGGCCTTTTAAATACGACACGTGGTGGTCTGGAAAACAAATTTTCTGTGGAGGGGGAGGATTTTAAAACATTGAATGCTGCTTTTAGTACACCATTTACTTTTTGCAGTCCAGGAAAATAATCTGTTTTGAAATTAGGGTCCGTTTCAAAATTGGTTTGTTTCAAATTGTTTTTAGGTTTTTTCATCTGATTGTCCAACAGCTTTTGAGGATATCCTTGTTTGATAAAAGCAGAATTCAATTTAGAAATGTACTTTTAAAACTACAAAACTACAGAAACTACAGAACTATAAAACTACAGAGCTGTCACTACAAAGAGATTTGGCACGAATTGAAAGACTTTTTGGAATTGATTTTTTCATATACATAGGATGACAGCTCTGATAATGCAAGTATTGCATTGTGTTAGTGTTTTTCACATGGATTTTCATCTTAAGTATGTCCTTAAATCATAAGATAATAAGATCATAAATAGTAAATCATAAGATTTACCCTTACTATCTTATGCAAATGTCTATATTCATTACATTCTCAGTACAAATCACTGTCTTACAGAAACAACTCTTTGTCATGACATTAATAAACAAAATTAAACCTACAGTACAACAGTACAACCAATTCAACAATAAACCTTTACAAAACACAAGTTTGAAATTAATTTTAAAAATCTTATGATTAATTGAAAGAGCAAAACCACTGCACTTTTAAAAAGAAATTAAAACAGTTTATAGTAAATTTAAAATTTTATTCAATTCAAGTATATCTTGCAAAATGTTAAACCTCTCCTGAGTTATTAGTTTTTGTTATGTGTAGAGTTGAAAGTACTGTATATTATTTGCATTTGAAATGCCAGTTTTTTATGTCTCTGTTAGACTGTTGACAAAATTCCTGTATGTATGTACAAAAATATGAATAAAGAGTATTTGATTTGAAACATTATTAGAGTTCAAATGTATACAAATATTAATGTCATAAATTAAAAAAAAATATTAGGGGCTTTTAGGGGCAAAGGCCCCTAAAAATCCAATTGGTAATGTTATCTCTAAAATAAAGGTTCTTAATCACCTAGTTGCACAGTTACTATAATTCTTCTCAAGCTGTAGTGTGAATTTACATGGTTGGATTTTCTTATAAAATATTACTTAATCTTGACTATTCTTTTTGGTGGTATAAAATCAGAAATTAACCAATGATCTCCCCTGTACTAAAATACAGTAGGTAGTCTATTTTGTGGAAAAAATAATTATTGCACAATTAGATGCAATAAAAATCGTTTAAACCTTAAACATGTACACGTAATAAGTTCTTAACCCAAGTAAATAAAATATTAAATTATTAAATCACTATTTTGAGAGAGGGACCTCGCATAGTGGGTATTTTAACCTGAATATGAATGAGAGATGAGTGGATGATGATTGTGGCGCGATCTTGTAGTCTTGTTACTGACCAAGGCCAACATTCTTCTTAGACAGGACTGTTAATTAATATCCCAAAATGGTTATTAGCCCATTAATACTATTTATTCCTGTATCCTGGACCCATGTCCCCGCACTCTTTCCATGCTCCAGTGCCCCCACACTCGCCGTGTCTGCCCAAGCCTCCCTTGTGCCCCACGGTCCCCTTTCGTGACCTGTGCTTGTTCCCTATACGCCCCCACAGCAGTGTAATCCCCATGCCCCGTACCCCTAAACACCCCATTCTCCCGTGCTCAGATGCCTGCCGTTCTTCCCTGAGGCCCCGGGCTCTCTATGTCCTCCATTCCTCCCCCGTCCCCCCCCATCACCCCCTGTGCCACCGACGTCTCTCGTGCCCCCATGCCCATGCCCCCATACCTCCCATACCCCCGTGCCTCCCATACCCCCATGCCGTCATGCTTGCCGTTCCTCCCCCGTGCCTCTCTCATGACCCGTGCTTCCTGTACCCCCTATGCCACGGGACCCCGGTACCTCCACATGCCCTCGTATCCTCGTGCCTCCATGCCTCTGTGCGTCCCATTCTCTCGTGCCCACATGTCCGCCGTTCTACCTCGCGGTCCCGTGCTCTCTATGTCCCCTATTCCTCCCCGGTTCCCCCCAAGCGTAACTACTTCCGTGGCATCATGTCTTTAGTGCCCCTTATGCCCCCATACCATGCCCCTGTGCCCCCAAGCCTGCCGTTCCTTGCCGTGCCCAGTATGTTCCTCCATGTCTCCACCGAGGCTTCCATGCCTCCCTACCCCCATCGCCATTGACACCCCTCGTACCCCCTAAGAACAGGCATACCCATGGTGCTAACATGCCCCCATACCCGTCGTTCCTCCCTGTGCCCTCCTGTGCTCCCCCGTGCCCTCCTGTGCCCTCCCTCGTGCCACCTGTATACCCCATGCCTCTCCGTGCCCCCACCAACCCCCCACTCGTCCCTTGTCTATTGACTTCCCTTGTGCTATAATTGTAGTCTATTTAGACTGTTCGTTCAATGAAGTAGAGCTTTTGATATATTGATCGTTTCCACTCACTGTCATTTACATGGGAAGCTCACCATATTTATGAGTAGCGAGCATTTTTTTTTTTCGTACAACCTATGTAAGGTAAGAAGCAGAGATTAATAAAACAAAATATTCCTCAGGTTATCCAATGTTACATAGTTACATAGTTAGTTGTTAGAATAGTTACATAATATGATTCAGTAAAAAATAAACAAATAAAAAACGATCGAACTCCGTAAAGAGCGAATATATAAAGCTGTAACATAATAACTAAGCGACATGCACTGAGAAAAAACAATTCTATCAACTATTATATCAACCATACCATGGCTAAGTTACTTTTAACTGCGGTACATTCAGCACAAAATCATAATGACATAGATTGGGCCACAAAGAAATAATCTACTGTGGATCCGTAATTTTTCGATGACTATTGATGATCCTTTTTCATAGTGCATTGCCAAATTTAAAAAATTATCATTTATTTGTTATCTTAACTCAAAATATCTGCTCAATAACTAGCTGAGTTTATGATATAATATAATTTTTAAATGAAACATCTGATTAATCACACGTGTAAATCTAAAAATCTTCTTCCCATTAGATTAACATTGGAACTTCAAGGTCCAATGGGGCGAAGCCCTGGTAATTTTTCTTGATTCTGGTGTTTTTCCTTGTGCCTTGAACTTCAAGCTTCAAAATAAGGTATCATTAGGCATCAAGTCGCCCTAACTCGAGATATTTCGTGGGGACCGATTCGCTTATGGAATTGTACATATACAGGGTGGCCCGGAACTCTCTGGAACCCTTTTGTATATTTGTTCCTTGCATCTAGACAAGAAAAAAAACCACACAAATAGAGGTTTAAAATCCATCGTTAAGCCGCTAGGCGCCATTTTGTTTTTTTCACATAATAATTTTTATTTCTCTAACGGATGGTTGAATTCAGTTCATATTTGAGATAAATCTTTATCATACCAATGTACATTTTCAAGAAAAAAATTATTTTTTTCCACTTTGTATTTTCAAAATGGCGGCCATTTTAAATTTTAAAAATCAAATATCTCAAAATCGGTAAATGTTATAAAAATTTTACAAGACACAAAAAAGTTGCCAAATTAAATTATCTAACCAACGGTACCAAATTTGTAAGGATCTGATAACAAATAACGGAGTTATTGCGATCTTTCTATCAAAATAGCCTTAATTTGCATGAATTATAATGCAAAATCAACGTTTTTTTGGAGGAAAATCGCAATTACTCTGTTTTTTGTTATCAGATCCTTATAAACTTGGCACCGTTGGTTAGATAATTTAATTTGGCAACTTTTTTGTACTTTGTAAAAAAGTTATGAAATTTACTGAATTTGAGATATTTGAGTTTGAAAATTGAAAATGGCCGCCATTTTGAAAATATACAGTGGAAAATATTAATTTTTTTCCTGAAAATGTACGTTGGTATAATAAAGATTCATACTAAATATGAACTGAATACAACTATCCGTTACGGAAATAAAAATTATTATGTGAAAAAAACAAAATGGTGTCTAGCGGCTTAACGATGGATTTTAGATCCCTATTCGTATGATGTTTTTTCTTGTCTCAATGCAAGGAACAAATATACAAAAGGGTTAAAGAGAGTTCCGGGACACCCTGTATATAAACTAAATTCTTCAGTTTGAAACTAGAACTTACTAATAGCTGCAGGTTTTATAAACAAAGCTAAGTACAATAAAAATGAAACAAATTGTTTCAACTCCCGTATACGTTTTAACTGTAAAAAAGTTATTATGCATTCTTACAAAAGTAACTAAAACCATAAATTTATGAAATGACGAAAACAAATAAAGATAATCATCAAAAATGATTATTGAATATGAAACTTGCTGTTGTTTCTTGAGGAAACACTCAATGTAAGGAGTAAATAATAATCAGTACTAAGTCTACACTACAAATGAACAAATAACTGTCACAATAACACAAAATATTTTTCCCAACGAGGTTAAAGTGCATAAGCTTGTTGGTATCCACTTATGTAGAATACATAGCATTTGTTCCAGAGATAACAAGTGATTAAATTAAAATTCTCTGTGGATATGATCAAATAAATTTTCCACCAGATTTCATAGTTTCTGCAGAGCGTGTCTCATAACTTCAAATAGTTGAATTTAAATCTTAAACATAAATTAATTTAAGTTTAGGTGAGTACTGGACACAATACATGTAATATAAATGTAATCAGAAAACAGTAGTCCTAAAAATAATTGACTTTGCTATAGTTGCTACGAAATTGCTTATTTGGCTGGTCAAAGGTCCTGCTTATCTGTTGGAGTCTCTTAAACTAAATGGAAATGCGTTGTGTGACATAGAACTGAACTGAGCTGACCAAAACAGTCGTTGGCGTCACGTCAATCAGAAACACACTTGAAATCTTTTATTTATTTAATTTTTTATTTCTTTAATTTCCTCTTGCGTACCACCTGTTGAGGCACAATGGCCTACAATATTCCATGCTCAGAAATTAATACAATTGCATATTTTTTTTTATATATCGACAGTGTACAGTATTATCAAACACCCAACCTGCACAGCAGGTTCACATCACAGCAGGCCTGCAGAGTCAGCGAATTACCAATGGAATTAACATTTTATTTTCCCCATATACACCATAGGAATTTGCACCATGTAGGTTTGCTGCCATGGGGATATTAGCAAATGTGGGATAATCACTTCACAGTGCAAGTGCATTCTAAATTATAGGCCTATCAAATCAACTTTCGTCTGTAGGTTTGCCTTCAAATGGGCATTGTAAGCAAATCTATACTTATTTAATACGCTAAGGGTATTTTTGTCCTGAGAACTCCTCCTACAATTTTCAACCGATTTCCAAGTTTTTGGTGTCGTTGGATAGGGCTTGGTCTGTAGTTGTTTCCGCCAAAAACTGATGAGAATCGGACTGAAAATAAAGGCGCTATCCACTATTGAAATCTCAAATTTTCCCATTTAAATAACATTGGGATTGAATAAAGCATTTTAAACATGTGTTAATAATAATCAGCTGTAAATACGTGTTGTTTTGGTGATTACTCACAATATTGGATTGGTCGGATGTCATTGATTTAGAGCTAAAAGTAACATTTGTATTGTATTGAAATAAATTGCTCGATTTAGAGCAACACGTATACTAGTATAAGTTAAACCCTACAAAGGGAATGTAAATACCAAATTTTGTCTAGGTTCTGTTAGCGAGATATAGTTATAGTTAAAAGGTAGATAAAAGGTTCTGTGGATTTGCCATAAGAATAACATGTGTAAAATATTTTTTATATTTTATCCGCAGCAAGTATAGCTAATTTAAAAATTTATAATACTAAATTGTTTGTGGGTATTTTTTAGTTATGTATTAAATAATTTCAAATATAATGGTTAAATAAAAAATAATTGAGGTTGAAAAATGCCACAAAAAATAGTTTTTTCCTTTAAAATCACACATAACACCGTTACCATAATCCAATTATGCTGGTTCACGAGCTCATGAACATAGACCTGCGTATTACACCTCCATATCAAATTTAAACCAAATTTTAGGTTCCTTTTAAAAGTTATAAGTCAAACATACGGACACATATGTATTTAGACATATACATATTTACTAAAAAGAATGGTGTTTTTGGCTTCTGGGGACCTCAAAACGAAAACGTATCACAGTCCCGGAACTAGGCCCATACCATGATGACTACGGTAGTAGCGGTATAAAACTTATTAATATTATAAGACTTGAATTTTTATCAAAGTTTATGAGTTTGCCCTCAGTTTAGTGATGATTACTCTCTGTTGGATTGTTTTTCACTCCTCATTCTCGGGCGAGTGAACAAACCAAGCCGGAGTAATCCGTGGCACGATGTTGAAACGTTGTTACGGAGAGGATTAATCGTGTGCAGCTTAATTTACCACATGTTGAGGCAGCAGACTGGGGTACAACTTAATTGTTTTTGCAGTTGATCTACCCTTATCTTTATAAATACAAATTAAAATTATAACACTTTATAATTTGGTGAAAAAAGAATTAATTGACATTTCTCTCTATTAAAAGACACTGTGTTATCTTTGACGGTTTCTAACAAGACACAGATTTTTACCCTTCCCAAAATATTGTTTATAATCCCATTGGCGCAGAAACAACAAAAATTAGAAAAATGTTTTAGTGATATTTTACATGCCAGACACAAAAAAAGAAAAGAATATTACAGTCAATAAATATAAGAGTAATTTTTGTGGTGAACTTACAGTAATATTTAATTTAAGCTTGATAGTAAAACGGTAAATTACGAATTACTGTTACATTTATAAAAACAGTAGAACATTATAAAAAACCCCATTCAACATATGTCTATATTTTCCTGGTTTAAAAAACTTCCACAAATTCACTAGTCCAATACCTTCATGCCAAACTTCACAAAACAAGTGCATACTTCTGTTGAAAGTTATCGGGTTCATGGACACACAATACCGGTACCCAATACCCATAGTATATGCCCTTGTACTGAATGCAGGGTGTATACAAACTCCCTGTAAATAATTTGTGTATTTGTTCCTATGTTTGTATTATATAAAAAAAAACATTGTTCTAAAACGCTTAATGTTTCTGTCTGTCAGTATGTTTGTGATTTTTACGAGTTATTTAATAACTTAGTATTATAAAAAATAGAAAATTCAAATTCGGCACAAATATGTACAGTAGGTGAAATAAGTGTAGGGCCTATAAAATGTCATTATGATATTATAGGGTCGAACTCTCGCTATTTCCTCGCAAGATTTGTTGCACACTGAAGATAAAGTGGTTCACAACTGTGCGGTGTGTCAGACGAGAATGCAATACAAACCGCAGTTTATACTGTGATATTGCTTGCCTCCCACAGAACACACTCTGCCATCTAACTTCTTTTCTTTACATTTTCGGTAGCTACACAAGCGGTGTTTCAAATTTAGATTTAGAGTTTTTTTTTAGTTTTAGATGTTTATATACTTTAGGCGCTCCAAATTTCCGAATGTCATTATTTTAAAACTTATAATGGCCAGCCCTTAAAAAAAATGTTTAGCTTTACTTGCTCTTTTTGCAGACGTTTTTGAATCACCCTACACATCCTCTTCACTAATTAAACTACAATAAATAACTGTTAGTCCGAATTAAATTTAAAATGATCACAATAAGAAATTTAGTAACTATTCATATATATAATTCATATTTAATTCATATATATATATATATATATATATATATATATATATATATATATATATATAAAGTTTTAATTTTATGTAATATAATTATTTATCAAATGTAATTTTCAAATATAATTGTATAAAGAAAGTTTTAAAGAAAATAACTTTTACAAGTTTAGTTATAAATCTACCAATAAAATTAACTATGTGGAATAGTTGAGAGGCATGCAGAATCACTAGTTAGTTATTACATACATAACTCAGTAGAGGACCCGCGAGAATACTCTCAGTTGCAAAGGGACTCCCTCCATCACGACTAATTCATTGTGAAAGTGCCCCTCTATTCTCCAGTATCAAACCTCCATTCTCTAAAGATAGATATAGGATAACTACTTACAATACACTGACAATCATTGCTTGATAATTACGAAAATATATTGTTGTTGTCGACTAGACTTGTTAAAGGAAGCGTGGCCCAATTTGTCTGATTCTCTATCGTCAGTCATTGAACCCAGTCTCGTCCCACTGACACTCTCTTCAGCTTCAGCTGGACTCCCCAGGTCGGTGCGTCGCCAACTTGTTTCAAATCCAATGGGGATGGTCAACCATTGAAGAATTTCCACAATTATTGCAGGAATTTTGGTTGAATGGCGATTGTGAAGACTTTAATGCTTTTAATTCATCTTTATCAAGTGCCAGTGCATACTCTTCAGTAGAGTTTCGTGATTCCTGCTTAACCCTAGCTTCAAGTTCCTTAGCGAAAATCAACAGCGTCAACTTGAGTTTCCAAAAATTTGAATAATATGAAAAATATATAATGGTTACCTAGCAACGAAACGTAAAATGTTGCAATCTTTTGAATGTAAAAAATACACTAAATTACTACTCACAAGAACATTTAAGTGGCATCCTACCCATATTTTAAGAACAATATCGAAAACATTTACCTGTAAAAAAATCATAAAATATTTGTAGTGCTACAACGATACCTAATCAACTTTCTTAAAGCTTAGTTATTTATTTAAAACTAGAGAATTTCGGTTTGCTTTCATGTTCCTCTGGGTCCTGCTTTTTTTAAATAGTAAACGGAAAAAAAGAGTTGCATAAAGATTATAGTTATTTTGTTCATAATCCATATGAATACTCTGTAGCCTAGTTGTAAAATAGTTTTCAAATCAACTGCGCCATTAATCCTCGTCCTTAATAACGCTAAAAATGTTATTTTATTATTCCTAAAATTTAATATTTTTTTTTCTAAAATAAACCATCCTCTCAAGGTTTCTCCCGATAGCGAATTTTGTCATTTACATCTAATACTAGCTAGTTTAAAATGCCAAGTGTTTTCAGTATTTGTAAAGGTGTACAGGCCTTGACACCGCATCAAATAAACCTACGAGTTATTTTGTGGTATAGGTAAAAAGTTTCAATTAATGTTTATTTTAAATAATTTCGTTCCAGTTTAAGTTTAATAAGAGAGTGGTAACAACACACACAAGGTACCATCGGGTACAAATCCGCGGATCGATAGGTGAACAACATTGTGGGCTCAACGCTCGACAATGAATCACGTCCATTCATGTGTTGGTTCCTATGTGTGGTGATGATTTACACCTCCGCTGTATTTAGCAGATCGTATTTCAATCACGGTTTGTTCCAGCTAATTTACCCGATATCAGCAACAGATTTGCACTTGGTGTGCAGAACGCTTTAGCCATCAATGGGACATTTCCACTTATTGTTGAAGGTGTTGAAGCTTTGTTACGGACAAAGGCCAGCTATTCATTTTTTAAGAATCACTAATTAATATTCCAATGAACAAAACAGATAGGTCAAGCCGAGAAACTTCAAAAAGCTACTTACTTATCTCAGGATCGAACCGAACCTTAGAAATTTAATGCGAGCTCTACAACCCTCAGCTCTGCAACCCTCCGCAGTTATAGTAAGTAGTTCACTCATAAATTATCCAACAATTCAATTTTTCTTAAGGAAGGCGAGAAGACAGAAGTTAATATAGCAGGTTAAAATTTTGAAATTTCTCATACTTTATTTGTGGTGAGGTATAAAGTCCTTAATGCATGCAAACGATAATTAAATTATCGCTTTCCCTATATGTACATTATTTTGATCATTTCGACTAAGTTTAAGTCGTGTAGGCTAACCCCACTCACTGTTTTTATTGCTAATAATCTGGTACTCGAGCAGAGCCATGGAGTTTACTATAACCAGAAACAAAAACTATGATTATTGATGCTTATATTAATCATTAGCCTATCAGATAACTTCCTTTCTCCCAACTAAAGAAAAAAAGTTGTTAAAAGCCTCTAAATACGAATATCTTAAAATTCATTGGGTAGCTGATCTTATTAAATTAAATCTTATTAAAGCTTATTAAGGCTCCGGTCTACCCCAGCCCGAATGCCGCCTCGCGGCCGCGGCCGAGGCGCTAGGCGAGTTTTATGGATGCAGAGGTTTACGGGAATCGTGTTTTAAAAATAACTAATTAAGATAGAGATTGGCTCTTAATTTTTTCTAAAAGAACAAAGACGGATCTTGTCTTCTGTGTTTTTAGAATTTTCAAATAAAATTTCTAACTTAGAAAATACATCATTGGTTTTTAAGCACTTATAACTCTTGAAAGCGAGTTTTCGGAAATTCAGGTGGTGTTATTTTATTCGGCTTTTTATTCATAATAAACCACTGGTTTTTAATGGAAATCGTCATAGCCGTTTTTTAATTGGTTTTTCATGTTTTTTGAGTTTTTGGGGGTTAACTTAAAAATAAATAATCCAAAAACCTCCATTGCCTGCTACTTCCGGCTCGGCTGTCCGATTGAGGCCGGGTTTGCGGCATTGTGCTCTGTTAAGTGTGGCCTTTAAAGTAAGTTACATATTACCCTATCGTATGACTCTTATTGGGCCGTTCCCCATCGGGGCAAAATAAATCACATTGTATCACAAAATGAAGTTCCAATGACCATGGAAGTTTGAAGTTCCATTCCTTTAGGTCATTCAGTGTGGAAAATATAGGAGGTAAAATCATCAAAAAACTATATGTATGTATTAAAATGGGACCAATAACTCGACTTTTTTCACTGACGTCATCAAATATAATACAATTTTACTTTCTATCCTCAAGAATAATATATGGTATAATATTTAAAGTTTTTATAATTTTTTACAAAATTTATTTTTACATTTATACATGTCGAACTAAGGAGCTCTAGATTTTGTTTGTAAAGAATAAAATAATTTTTTATGTTTGTATTTGTTTTGTCACTAAATTATAAGGATTTGTAACAAGTGTGGCGAATTTGTGTTGCAAATTTTATTGGGAACAAATTAAAAGCAACACCACTTTGAGTTCTCTTCTCGTTACGAAACTGCAGTTGATTTTCAGACATACTGCAACTCTAGGGTTTACGTTGGAAAGCTCAAGGAGATTTTCCGGCAAAATGCACACCTTATCAAATCTCATCAACTGTGAAAAATTCAGATCCTCCAGAATTACTTCCGATACAAAACCATTTTGACTTATCTATGTCTTGAGACACTGAAAAGCTGGTTCACATATTTCTTACTGATTACATTTTCTGTCTTTTTGTAGAAGTTTTTAAAGGGTTGTGGATTTTTTTATGTCTGTAATAATTCGTGCATAGCCCGTCACAATGTAGAGAAAACTGTGGACTTCATGTGCATTCTTGTTTTTCTTCGATGGCACGTTATATATGTCTGGGCACTTATAAACCTCATTACACTGTATGACATGTCCCGGGTATTCCATATTTTCACAAAATAATACAAACATATTCTTGTTCCAAGAGTTTCATTTTCTTGAATACAGACTCTGGAGGCAATTTTAAAGATTTTGTAAACATGCATTTTTAATCATCCCATCTAGAACAGTTTCTTTCGTAATATCATCAGTGTATTTTACTGTGTTTAAACCAATATTTGAAAAAAAAATATTTCTAGCTATTTTTAAGGTATTTTTTCTTTACATTTGAGGAACTTTGATATGTCTTTAATCTGTACCAAAAGATATACAGATAGTTGTTGAGTATAATATAGTATAATGTTTTTTTGTATAATTCCACATACAAAACCTGTCAATTACTTATCACTTTTTACCTTGATATTTTTTAAGGTTTATCAATTGTTAACTTATATGTCCATTAAGACCACTGAGAGTACAGTTTTCGCTGAATATAAACTAACTATTCAAGATTATGTGGCTTATGACGTTCGGCTTATTTAACATAAAAAAGTATGCCAAAGAGCGGCAAATATATTCTCGCCTGGAGTGGAGCAAATGTGTACTTTGTATTGAATACCTCTAGCCAATAAAACTCAACGACTCCCTAGATGCGACAGTCAATACAAGTTTGTCATGATATAAAACGTTATGTTTTTTACACTATTTGGAATTTACCAGGTCAACAGTGACCGTTAAAAACAAAAACGTTATTTTTTATCACAATGTGGAAGTAATTTATCCGTTCAATGCCTTTATGAGGTTATCAATATATAACAAAAATAAGTAAGTAAAGACTTGTAAATAATGTGCTATATCCTATCTTTTTCTTTACAGTTTCATTTGTGTTACATTGTCTACAAGGTTTAGATATAATATTGTCAAATTAATTAACAATGAATTTTAATGATTATCTGTTCAAAGAAATATTTTTCTGTAAAAGAAATTTCAGTTGCAGGTATCCCTCCAAATAAATAACTCTTTTATGGGTTTAGGCATGAAGAAAAAGTGGTGATTCCTAAACCATAGACATTATGAAAGGGCCTATATATTCGGTGTCAGGCTGATATCGTGTGGCATTGTTGCTTTGTGATGAAATCGATACAAGGAAGTTCGGTTGTAATTCAGGTACGGATGATTTTTTTTAACTAGAAGGGTCCAGGATTTAGGTGGACTATCTTTGACACTGGTCTTCTTTTATTTTTAGTGTAATAATAATTTGTGTCCTAACAATCGCTTTCCCATCAAAACATATAAACAAACTAGCTTGCCCGGCATGCTTCGGAATGAACATTTGAATTTTTTTTTCCTTTTAGGTGAGCCTACCTATCGTCTACCTTTTTTATGACCAATCTTCTCTCAATAATTATATGAAAACAGATGTTTGTAAAATTAATGATCCTTTAAGGGCCGGTTTCTCTATAAACGTTTAAACCACACACAACGTTTAACTGAAAGTTCAATGTACGCTTCTGTTTCTGCACTGCTTTTTGGAAGTTTAACTTTGATTAAAAGTTAAACCATATTCTCAATGGTTTAAACCCAGAATAACGTTTTTCGTACGTTGCATCGTGCCTGATTTTGGGTTCGATAGTGTGTAGATCCCTTAGGCCGACCTTATTATAAGGTAGTAAAATTGATATATTATTAATATCAGGGTGAATAAAAAACATGATCAGATTTAAAGACAAATACAGCTTATTTTTCTTGTAATGTCGAAAAAGCTTCATTTACCGTATAAGTCTAAAAAATAATTAAGTTATGCAAATATTTAAGTTAGGCCACAATGTGCGAAATGCATCAGATAAGGTAAACTAAACAATCCGGGACTACATAGCAATGGTTTAGAGTAATTTTGACAACTCCGCTTAATATGGAAGCGATGATTAAATAACATCCAAGTAGGTATGAGGCTTAAACTTAAATATGCCTATTAAAATTATATAAATCTAAGATTTATAACCAAAGAACACATATGCGCTTCTATAATTAGATATTGCGTTCAATGATAAAATGTTTAGGTCCACTCACAAGTCACAACCACAAAGTTAGGACATATCACTGAACAAGAGTAATGCCTATTTCGCACTAGCTTGTTTCGAATGAAGTTCTTGTTCTGCAATTTTCACTTGGAGTTTAATAAGCTTCATTTCTTCTTGGCGTTTTTCCAACATACATTTCACTCGAATCTCTTGTTCTGTTAGTTGCAACTTTTGCTGGTCTATAAAAACTTGACGCTGCAACTCAAGCAGTTCTGTTTTTGCTTAAGCCAGGATCTCCATTTTCTTCCCTGCAACTGATGTCTCAAATGTCGATTTCTTCTTTTTTCACCTTAAAGGAGGAGGACACTTGCCTAGTCAATTCTTTGACACTATATTTTCTGTCAAACCCTGGATCCTTTTCAATGTTGGGTTTGGTAGATGAACTTGGTTTTGTGATGTCTTGTTTCACTGTAGATCCCGTGACACATGTATCCTTAGCTAAAGGCCTATACATTAGAGCTATACATTAAAGAGCCATTTTGGCTTAACTTGCCTACACACAGTCTAAGTCCATTTCTCTTTCCTGTCCTATTTCTTTCTCATATACTACTAGGCCGATACCTAAACTTCCGTTGTCAAATGAATATGATTCAAGATCTATAGGGTTCTCGACCTCTAAATTATCACAGTCATGCACAGACAAATTACCTTGTATTGGTAGATCTCCCAGGATTTCCTTTACCTTTATATCGGTTTTGGTAATTAGACCTGGTAGATTAGGTACGGTACACCACCAGTCCCACGGACGTATTTCTTTTCGTTGGCCCACGCTTTCTTGGAAACCTTTTTGATGTTTTCATACTTTCCTTTGAGCGCCCTCCACTCTCTGTAATATATTCCACTCTGTCCGTTGAATTGCGGGGTCTTTTTTGGAATGTCCCCGCATTTTTAAACAATTTTCTATTGAGTTCCCACATAATGGAAAAGGTTAAGACACTTAACCTGACCTAACCTAACCTAACTTAACCTAACCTAGGCCGTCCCACAGCTATCACGCGACTGACCCGCCGGGAGAGCCGCGGGGCAGTTAGGTTAGGTTGGAATGTCCCCGCATTTTAAAACAATTTTCTATTGCCTTCAACATGTGTAAGGAATGTACTGCAGGATAAAATTATAAACTAGAAACATGATGACGACTGAATATGTAAGTCGAGCGCGCAACCTTTTATCAGCCTACCGATAAGTAGGTGAAGGACCCAAAGATAATCTTACTGATAACGACCACGATAAAATAACTTCCCACTTGACTACCAGTCGTGTCTTAACCATTTCCATTATGTGGGAACGCAATAGAAAATTGTTTAAAATGCGGGGACATTCCAAAAAAGACCCGAATTGCGCTTCTATATCTTTCCAAACAGCATCCTTCCCCCTCTGCGTAGTTTAATCCGTCTTCTTACACTTCAGAATGTATTTCTTCACATTTACAAGTTCCAACACCAATCTATTTCTGATTGTTTAAAGTTCTTACTTCTTTTAGTGTTTTCTTTCTCATATTTTACCTTTGTTTCATGAACAACACTTTGTATTTGATTTTCAGACATGTTGATCACTGATTACTATTAATAATTAAATACAAATAAAACTGTGAAGCTCTTAACTTAACCTCAAACGTGGAGAAACAATCACAAATCCCATACTATAATTGAATTTTTTACTATATGGAACATAGAGTATAAAATTCTTTACGATCGACTTTAAATTTCTCTTAGGCGAATTTTTGACCCCCAAAAGGCTTTTTTATTACTAATTTGATTTCAATGAAATTCTCAGGTTAGATTTTAAGTATTTTAAACTAGGTAATAAACTATAATCGAGCAATTATTTTCAAGTATTAAAAAAGCTTATTTTCCGGAATTTTTGACAGAACTTTAGTTGTTTAGGCTACATGGTTTGACTAATGTAGTTGCTATGATCAGTTTAATTTCCCCCATCGCAGCTGAGTTGTCGCTGTATGCTGAAAACAACATAACATAACCTTTTCTTGTTTATATTTGCTCGCCGTTATGCAGGACCGGGGAAAAATATAAGTAAAAAAGAAGGGCTGTTTCATTAGCTGCTAAAACCAATCTAAAAACGATGCACATACTACGTCATCGGCCTGATTTTGTCTTACCACAGCTGATAGTGCAAATGCAGAGGATAGTCTGCTTAAATGTCAGTTTACTGTCAATTGCCGAATCCGAGTTATGAAACATTTGTTTGCACCACTTTCGTCGGTGTGAATACAACATAACCTATAACACGAATCTTATATAAATGTCGTATTGACAAGTTAGAATAGGCTCTGCCCGTCATTTTATATAGCATATTTATATCATAATATTTTGTTTTAAAGAAATTTACTGTGTACAGATAAACTGCAAAGCTTCTCAATTATTAGAATACACCCCGAAGATTATGCCACATATATTTTGTAATGTAATAATTAACTTTGTAAATCCCATAGATAAAAATGGGATTAAAGACCAAAGTTTATAAATTTTATAAATAAATTTTTTATCAAAATTATTAAATACCTACATTATATATGATCCATATGCTCGAAATTTTATTCTGTAGCCTATCAGGAATGGGGAAAACTGCTGGAATGAGTGGAATGTATATGTTCTCCACAGTCCTGATAGCCTATAAAGAAATTACTAAAATACTATTAAAGCTTTTTAAAACTTTATTTCTGTGAACACAACCATTTTTTACTTTTTTTTGTGCAACTTCTTTGAGTAGACTTTTTATCGTTAAAATGTCTTATTCGAATAAATGTTCTCACTCTTGAATATAGACATTTATAGCCTGAGGACATACATTTGAAATTTTTCCGTCAGTCTTTTTCTTAATTCTTTTATAATCCCTCGCTGCGTACTGAAAAACTCAGTTTCCATATTGATTGATTTGAAAACACTTTCAAATCCTTCTACTGTTTTTATCCATGATTCAGTCGGAATTGTTAGTCCCCCTTAGGAAAGAGTGTTAATCCATCTTTCCTTTGGCCTTGTTTCAATTTGTTGAAAATTAAAAAATTCTTTTAATTTTTTGTTTTAGGTGGTGCTTGGCATAGTTTTTAATTTGCCTCCTATGAACATTTCTGACTTTTGCCAATTTTTTCTAAAATCGATTTTTCTCTTTCCTTAGCTGTTTTTTAACGGTAACAGATTTCTTCAACATTGCTCTTGACGAATAATGTTGCACATCTCGCAAGTTTTAACACAATTACAAGTAACAGTAGGCCCAATGTCAACAGTGACTTGTTGCAGAGTCACTGTTTGATGGTATAGGTTCGTTTTGTATCTCAATTTGGGTAGTTAAGTTATCTTTACGTCCATTTTTTATAGGGGGACTTACAATTTGTAAAAGGGATAGGGAACGTTTGTTATTAATAGGGTTATTTTCAATGGTTGGCCTATAGGTATTGGGTCCATTTTCATTGCATTGATGAGGCAAAACGTTAAAGAAGGGACTGCCGTTGTACATAGTATTTTTCTTTGTGGCAACCCTAATAATCTGTTTTTCATGTCATCAACATAATCTGAAGGCAAAAAATGGTCACTGCAAATGTAGGCTTTCTTCACGTTTATTGGCCTACCATTCACCCGAGTGCACTTATTTTTGGCCCATCCGTCAGAAATGATGGATTTTTTTGGAAAACGGTGGTAGACGATCTCTACACCTAGTTTACTTGTTTTCCGGGAATTGTTTTTACATGTCGAAACCGCACAACAACTCATCCTTAATACAACATAACTTAGCAAAAATAAATATTTTTTAAACTAAATTCTGTATTGATTTTCGTTCAAAATGCCAAATTAGATTCGAAGAAAACATAAACATTAAATCATCACAGCTGATGGTGATAAACAAAAAATCAGGCCGATGACGTCATGCAAATTGAACAAAAGCGGCATTTTGTAACATCAAAGGAATGAAACTGCCCCTTGTGGGCTCTGGCAAAATGAGCCAATCCACCTGCGCCGCATTCCAAATACATCCAAATTGAGCCAGGTTCTTAAGTCTGGCCCCCCGGACCACATCCAAAAAGAGCCAGCTATTCAACCCTTGAAATCACTGAAGCAGAAGTTTACTAGCCTATTCCACATTTATACTGTGTTTTATTTTATTTTGAATGTTATCGTCACTAATATAACCAATCTAATGTTGCCCTATTAATAATAATATTGAGAACCATATTTTAACAATACGGGAATATTTAGTTCAAGATATAGCTAAATATTCCGAATAGACAAGAAGTAAAAATATACAGGATTTAAAAAATTTGACTAATTTTTAGTACTAATAGTGATGAAGTAGCCAATAATAAGAATAATACGGAATATGTTGAAAATTCCAATACACTAAAGGCAAATTATGCGTTTTGATACCAAACTTTAAAAAGTAAAAAAAAATTACCTAAATGTAATAGTTAGATATCCTATAGGCTCAGTTATAAACATCAAAACAAGAAAATAAACATTAAATTGTAACGAAAACGAGCTTGTCGAGGAGGCGAGTGAGCGGAGCGAATGAGCTCTTCTTAAAGAAATGAGCCTTTCGGGCTTGGCATTTTAGCGCACAGTCTGTGGCCGACTTATTACTATGACTACAAAGAATTTTTTGGGTTTATTGAGCAGTTCCTCGGCCACCAGGTATTTGATTTGTAACATTGAAAATGCACTCTTTTAAGTCTTACGCATTTGCTGGTACTGTATATCCATGTAGGCCTAACTTGGTGGCATGTGCTGGCAACAACGAATCCTACTCAGGTGCACTGGGATAATCCTATTATGTCTGCCTGATTACACAATTAACGCGGCTGGCTCTTTTTACCAGATGGAAGGGGGACATTTTACAACCCCCCGAAAATGACCTGAAGGATTGGCTCTTTTTGGATGTGCCCGCCCTTGTCCATTACATTACATTACAACTCCCCGGTCCTGCCGTTATGTTACTTTTTAAATAAAATTTAATTGATATTTTGACAGACCTATTTGTTAAATTAAATAGATCAACACTGATGTTTACTTGTTGAAGTTATAAATTATAGTCTACCAAAAGATAGGCATGTTGATGTGGAATGAATTGGTGTCGTACGGAATTATGCCATCAACTAATTTATGGGATACAACTAATATCTATTTGGGAGAAAGATTTAAATTGAACAATTAATTAGAATGTGTTGTGCCATTGTAGCCTATGTCTCAGGTAACAAAACATGCATTAAGTGTTAAGTAAGCGTAATTCTACAATACTTACATTACTTGATTTTTATTAATTTTGATTAATTAATCATGGATTTTAAATTGTATTGTTTTTTTCGCTCTACAATCTATTTACCTTTAATATTGTAAGCATAATTATTATTAAGTTACTTGCTTGTTTTGAGGTTTTAGCTAAAATCATTTTTAGTATGTATTTATTTGTAGGCTAGGCCTAGGATGTACGCCGGTTGACTTCGGACGGTTAGATGACGTTCCACTCTTCACATTCGAGGAGATGGAAACCTCCATTCGCTCCCTAAAGGGCAACAAGGCTCCTGACCCGGACGGGATTCCCAGCGAGGCTTTAAAGAAAGTATTTTCAATTAATGCTGACTTGTTGTTGAGAATGTACAACGCCTGTTTGGTAGAAGGGGTGTTTCCGGCTCCCTATGGAAAACCGCAAGACTTTTACTGATCAGCAAGGGCATAGGTGATCCCTAGCTGTCGTCGTCCCACAGGCCTTTCTACACGTTGGACACGGCTGGGAAGCTGTTCGAGAAGCTGATCCGTTCCCGCCTGACCTCTGCCGTGGAAGCTGCCGGGGACTCATGCCCCCGTCAGTATGGCTTCAGAAAGGGACGGTCAACGATTGACGCTATCACCGAAGTCCATGGAGAGCTGTGAAGAGAGTCGAGAGCCACAACCATTTCTCTCGCTGAGTAGTGCTTCTTGTTACTCTTATGTCAAGAATGCCTTTAACTCGGCGAGGTGGGTCGATATGTTGGATGCGCTTCGCAACACCTTTCGCGTTCCTGCATATCTGTTGCGACTCATTGAGGATTATCTCCGCTCTCAAAGCCTTATTTACGACACAAGGAACGGAACGTGGACGATGGAAGTCACTTCTGGTGCCGCGCAAGATTCAATACTCGGCCAGGATCTCTGGAATGTTGCCTATGACAGCCTCCTGAGGTCGGAGATGCCTGAGGAAACCACTTTGGTTGGGTACGCCAATGATGTCGCAGCTCTCATTGTCGCACGCAACGTTGAGCTGGCCCAACTAAAGTTGAACCGAGTCATGCGTGTGGTCAACACATGGATGTCCGATCACAGCCTCTCGCTTTTTTCTCCGTAAGACGGAGATTGTGATCCTTACGAAGAAGAGGATAGACACCGTCATTCTGTTCCGAGTGGGAAGGGAGGTGGTCCAATCAATTCGTGCTGCTAAGTACTTTGGGATTATGGTGGACACCAAGTTAAGCTGGAGGGATCAGATATTCCGTACGGCGGACAAGGCCGCTAAGGTAGTCCTTAGTACCTTAGTAGGCTGATGGCCAATGTCGGGGTTCCACGATCCAGCAGAAGACGTCTAATAAAATTACCTTATCCAATCACTGGTTATCAAAAGACAACATGTTTCGTTCCTTAGAACTTCTTCAGGTCTATAGTATGCAACTACCACATAATCCAATGTATTATTACATTGTGGTTTGTCAAATGATTCAATAAAATGTTGTCCCAGTCACTAAAACTAAAAGTTGTCATAGTGATAAAATTAGTAAAACTTACTAATTTTATAACTATGACAACTTTTAGTTTTAGTGACTGGGACAACCTTTTATTGAATCATTTGACAAACCACAATGTAATAATACATTGGATTATGTGGTAGTTGCATACTATAGACCTGAAGAAGTTCTAAAGAACGAAACATGTTGTCTTTTGATAACCAGTGATTGGATAAGGTAATTTTATTTCATTATAATATATTCCAATCCAGGGTCACAATGAATACTAGAAGACGTCTGTTGATGTCCGCGGTTCAGTTCGTGTTTCTTTATTGAGCAGAGGTGTGGGCAGACGCTCTCGATAAAGAGTAGTACAGGTTGCGACTCGCCCGGGTTCAACGTTGAGCGGGGTTGTGTGTTCCGCCTACCGGACAGTTTCCGAGCCTGCCGTCCTGGTGGTCGCCGGAGTTATCCCTGTCAAGCTCTTGGCAGGAGAGAGGAAGTCAATTTATCAGAGACAAGGCGAGATTGGCAAGGTCACGGCAAGAACAGCAGAGCGCTCCCGAACCTTCCAGCAGTGGCAACACAGCTGGGAGCATGACACCCGAGGACGATGGACTGCGCGACTTATCAAGCACGTCCAACCATGGGTGGAACGGCGGCCAATTCTTTATTTATTGCTCGGGCGTTCCCGACGATGCGGAACACACATTCTTCCGCTGCCCCCGTTGGGAAGGGTCCCGCCTGAAGGCCACACAAATTTTTGGTGCATTTTCGGTGGACTCGGTCTGCCAAAAGATCTTGGAGGATGAGGGCAACTGGGATTGTTTATCACAGTTCGTGCGGGGCATCCTCCTGGAAAAGAAACATGATCTGCACCGCGAAGTGGCCCAGATCCCTTGATCGAGTGGCTGGATAAGGAGTGAGCCCCACGGGCATAAGCCAAATTTAGGCCTAGCCCTACGTAATGTGATAAACAACTCCAGGTTAGAATCCTAAAGAGTAGATGCGAGGTTTTTTAGTGGGTAAACCCGTTTTTAGGGGAGTCCCACACTACAGGCTTGCTACCTGTGTGCGTAATGCATTTTTCTTACCTCTCCCTCAAAAAAAAAAAAAAAAAAAAAAAAAAAAAAAAAAAAAAAAAAACACTAAAAAGCGTTACCTAATAACTCAAAAAGTGAGTAAAAAATTCTTGTACGGGACGGACATCGGAGCGTATTCCTAGTACGAGCAGTGTCTGAAGAGATGTGTGTTCCACGATCTCGAAATCTAGCGGGTAGATTTTGCTTAAACTTTGCATTTAAGACTGTTTTGGCCCAAAAATGAGTTGAGATACTGCCTCAATCCCAGGAAAAATCTAATTTGGTGTAAATTTAATTTTAAAATCGTAATTTTTAACATTGGTCTTATGGGTTGCTCTGTTTTTGTAACAAAATAACAATGAAAGATTTACAAAAATTAAGAAATATTAATGTTAATCAGTCTTTTGAAACAGCTGTGAACTGTGAAGAGGTATAGTTGGTTGTTAGTGTATATTTAATATTTTTATTACCATGACACTATAACAAAATAGAATTAAAACCAACGAGCAAGGCTCGGGGTTAACCTGGTACTTACGTTTATTAAACAGACAAAAATATGCGAAAACAAAACAACATTCTCGTTCGGTGGTTTAACCTAAACATTTGGCTGAATTGTATGGAGAAATCGATTGAAGGTTTAAACGACGGTGTAAATTTAAGCGCGTTTAAGTTAAACGCTACTTGGAGAAACCGGCCCTAAGTAATCAGTATCAGGTTAACCGATCCTCACTTGTTGATTTTCATTCATTAACAGCTGTGAAAAAAATGCTTAAAATATAGTTTTGCTTATTTTTAGTTGTTATTTCGTTATCTAAATAGCAATCCATAAGATAATTGTTAAAAATTACGGTTTTAAATCTTAATTTGAGATAAAATTAGATTTTTACTGGGTCGAGGATGTTTCTAAACTTATTTTTGCGCCAAAACACACTTAAAGTTAAGCAAAATCTACCCTCTAGATTTCGAGATCGTGGAACACACATCCCTTCTGACACTCCTCGTATTATAGTATAGGAAATGTTAGAACCAAAATGTAGCTTCCATAAGAATAACATGGTAACTTTGAGAACGTCTAGGGCGTAGACCTTTTTTTTTTTTTTTTTTTTTTTTTTTTGAGGGAGAGGCAGGGAAAATGCATTACGCACACAGGTGGCCAGCCTGTAGTGTGGGACTCCCCTAAAAAACGGGTTTACCCACTAAAAAACCTCCTCTACTCTTTAGGATTCTAACCTGGAATTGTTTATCACATTACGTCAGGCTAGGCCTAAATTTGGCTTACGCCCATGGGGCTCGCTCCTTATCCAGCTGTTCGGTCAAGGGATCTGGGCCACTTCGTGGTCCAAAACGGTTTTCTTTTCCAGGAGGATACCCCGGACGAACTGTGACAAACAATCCCAGTTGCCCTCATCCTCCATAATCTTTTGGCAGACCGTGTCCACCGAAAAAACACCGAGTTTTCTTGTGGCCTCCAGGCGGGGCCTTTCCCAACGCGAACAGCGGAAGAAGGTGTGTTCCGCGTCATCGGGAACGCCCGGGCAGTAGATGCAATCCGGTGAACCGGTCTTGCCCATCCGGTTCAGGTACGACTTGAAGTAGCCGTGACCTGTCAGGAACTGCGTGAGGTAGTAGTCCACCTCGCCATGCCGCCTTTCCACCCATGGTTGGACCTGCTCGATGAGTCGCGCAGTCCATCGTCCTCGGGTGTCGTGCTCCCAGCTGTGTTGCCACTGCTGGAAGGTTCGGGAGCGCTCTTCGGTTCTTGCCGTGTCCTTGCCGATCTCGCCTTGTCTCTGGTAAATCGCTTTCCTCTCCCCTGCCAAGAGCTTGACCGGGATGACTCCGGCGACCACCAGGACGGCAGGCTCGGACACTGTCCGGTAGGCGGAACACACCCGGAGCGCAGCTTGACGCTGAACCCGGGCGAGTCGCAACCTGTAGCACTCCTTATCTAGAGCGCCTGCCCACACCTCTGCCCCGTAAAGGAGCACGGACTGGACCGCGGACATCAACAGACGTCTTCTGCTGGATCGGGGACCCCCGACATTGGCCATCAGCCTACTAAGGTAAGTGACTACCTTAGCGGCCTTGTCCGCCGTACGAAAGATCTGATCCCTCCAGCTTAACTTGGTGTCCACCATAACCCCGAGGTATTTGGCGGCACGAGTTGATGTGACCACCTCCCTTCCCACTCGGAGTGGGACGACGGTGTCGATCCTCTTCTTCGTGAGGATCACAATCTCCGTCTTACTGAGAGCAAGCGAGAGACCGTGATCGGACATCCAGTTGTTGACCACCCGCATAACTCGGTTCAACTTCAGTTGGGCCAGCTCAACGTTGCGTGCAGCAATGAGAGCTGCAACGTCATCGGCGTACCCAACCAAAGTGGTTTCCTCAGGCATCTCGGACCTCAGGAGGCTGTCATAGGCAACGTTCCAGAGATCCGGGCCGAGTATTGAACCTTGTGCGGCACCAGAAGTGACTTCCATCGTCCGCGTTCCGTCCCTCGTGTCATAAATCAGGCTTCGAGAGCGTAGATAATCCTCGATGAGCCGCAACAGATATGCAGGAATACGAAAGGTGTTGCGAAGCGCATCCAACATATCGACCCACCTTGCCGAGTTGAAGGCATTCTTGACACCAAGCGTAACAAGGGCGTAGACCTTTGTGAATATTAATATGAAAATAGTCAACTTTCCTATTTAAAGCATAAATAATGAGTATACCAAATTTCAGCACTCTAGCTAGTCGGGAAGTTGAAGAATTAGTGATGAATGAGTGAGTGAGTCAGTCAGTGAGTGATGGCTTTTACTTTTATATGTTTAGATGCATGTATATTGACAGTTTTGATTAAAACTTAATATTTGACTAGTAGAACACATAATTATACTGCGAACAAAAGAAATTCTTGTCAAATATTAACCTCTTATAGTTAAACTGTAACTGATCTGTATAGAAATCTCAGCTCATTCATATAACTGAAAAACTGATTTAAAATAAAATAAAAATTACTTGGGCGAGTTTTCAATAAAATGAAGACATTTTAACTTAAATATACACATTACTTTCCATGTTGAGAATATAGTATCGTGTTTAAGTTTTATGACAATTTTTGTTTCTTCTAAGTATAAATATAATTACTACCATTTTTAAAGAATTTTTTCCAAAATTCTTTTACTAGAATTTTTTCCATTTCCCACCATTAACAATACAGGCTTTATTTTACTTGAAGAATACTTCAACAGTTATATATTTTACCAGCGTAAGTGTGTCAGAAAAACATGCATCTGCCAGAAACATATTGATTATCAGTGTACTCTTAATTACTTTGAGTAACGTCCGTAGACGAGGAAAAATCATCCTTCAGGAAAACTCAGCGAGCACATCTGGCGTTACATTTTAACGAGTTGTTATTGAGCGGTTCAAATTCCGGTCCTGTTATCACACCTAACGTCGAAATGTTTTTACATAGGTACATAAATTAACTCTAGTCACTTAAATCGAACGGATTTATTATTTTTTGTTGAACTCACTCTTTCGCTCTTTGAATTGAGTGGCTCAATCATTCAGCGTAAATTCATAGTTTTCTTCCATTTTTCCAACGTTATAACAACACGGTTTGGATCGACCGACGGGATCGAACTTCAAATTTCAATAGAGTGTAGACATTTCATTATTGGCAAACACATCATTAAATGATAGTTTGAATCAGCTGCACAATAACGACCCTAATGTTACGAATAACTACGATAATTATTTATCGCAAACATAAGTGTGATGTAACTAACACACTAGCCTGTGTTTGCGGTTCATAAGTACATTTGATGGCAAAGTTTCTAAATCACTTGCAGATAAATATCAGCGCAAGCACGTGTCGGCAAATAAATCCCTCTCTACCTCTATCAGATTATTGAGCTCCTAAGTCCATAGATGAAATGTTCCCGTCATTTACAGGTTCTGACATACAGGCCAGACAAATCTGTTTAGTTAATTTACTAAGCTAGGGTGTTCATTTAATAACTTTATTTACACTAAATTCTAATGGCATTTTTTCGTCTTAGTAATACTTGAAAATCAAGTGGCTGATAACGTTGAAATATTGAAATGATTTATTTTTAAATAATTCTGTTAGATCACTGGTTGGGTGGCCTTTGTAATAAGACTAACCCAATAAACGGTAAGACGAGAACCGTCGTGATTAGAGGACAGTTAGGCACGCAATAATTGACCCAATCAGTCCCAATAGCTTGGGATTGGCACGGCCTTGTGCTAGCTCCTACAATCGATTGACTCTGGCACTGCAGACACATGGAGGCCAGCAATTAAGAAATCGGACCAAATATTACGGCAATTTAATAAAAATATACTAAAAAAAGATACTAAAGATTAACAACGAGAAAATTTAAACTAAAAAATAATGATATTTGAGTTCAAGAGTTCTGTCAGATTGTTACGCTATTAAACAAGTTTTTTAGCAATTAAAGTATAATACAGTACCTCCAAGTGGAACCAAAGGTGAATGTGAATAAAAACTATGGGGATTGCTTCAGTTGTATTAAACATGACTGTTTTTATCCCAGAAGGGTCCTGGAGATGTTTTAATTTTCCCCGCGCAGAGGCTTCACATAAATGCCCGAGAGGAGTGAACGAAGAAAAGGCAGTGTAAATTGCGTCACTGTTATTTCGAATTTGGACGAACTTTTTTACTTAAAAAGTGAGCTTTGATGAAAGACGAGTTTTAAATTTTATTTAATAAATTAGGACACATCAAAGTGTAGTTCAGGTGGCTCAAGAGGTTAGAGCTCTAGGACATGAGTATGGAATTGATGGTTCAAATCCTGATATGGGTGAAATCTTTTTGTTCAGTTATATTTAATTTTTTCAATCTGTTGGTTAGAAACAATGCATTCATGTGTAAATTTTGATTAAAAATTAATAATTTGAAATTTTTCACTACTTTTGTACTATCAAATTTTTTACGTAATTAGTTTGAATCTAAATTGAAAGTTGATTTTACGTAAACTTTACGTTAAAATTCGTAAATTTCGTAAACTTTACGTTTACGAATATCAATTTGATATTCAAGTATCAATAGTTTGATATTCATTTTACGTAAGATAAATATTTTGTGCTATGTGGGCAAAAGCGCTGCTGTGGTTGTGATATCTCCCCATATCTGTCTCTCTAAATTACTTTTTATACAAAATATTATAACCTACTCACCTTAAATTTAATAAAATGGTATCTCTGGTAAAACAATGATTATCACAATAGTATATGGATTCACATAACAGGAAATAAAAAAGTCACTTCCATAAGGGACTACGATCCCTGATTCCACAAATGACTTTGACTTGGGGATCAAGGTCAAATCACTTGCGTCTTGCAACATCTTATCAATTGCGAAAGAAATCATCCAAGGATGGAAATTCAAGCGACAACCGAGAATACACTGCTTATATCGTAATAAGTGTTTTGGCTACAGAATTATTTTATGTAATTTGGTTTTCCTGTAGTAACTGGCACCATGTTATCTACCAACAAAAAAATCCGGAAGACTTTAAATTTTAAACATTCTTAACATATTCACAGATATTCTTGCCTAAAAGGTACGAATTTAAGGTAACATAATGTAAACTATCAAGAGACTAAGATTAGCAATATGTATCTAGCTGTTAGTGTACTAACGTACTTCAGAACTTATATTAAATCAAATTAAAAAAGGTAAATTATTTTTGAAGCGACACTGTCACAACTAAGATTTTGAAAGGTATACTATATTTTATTTTCTTCGTTGGTGAGCCAAGAGATTCTGTTTTGTTTATTTGTAATAATAAAAATCAATTTTGAATTCAAACTGCAATCAACAATCAACCGTCAACTTTTTATGAAGAACACGATTCCTGCAAACGTTTCCACTGACCTCAAAGCCATTAATTTCGAAGCAAATATAAATTTTTAAACAAGAAATTTATTTTAATATCTTATACGCCTCAAAATATACTGCAAAGTGAGTTAAGGAACGAAACGGTTGAATGTGATCCAATATAGCTCGAATTAGAATACAATAAACTATCCAAGTAAGTTATACTTTAATCGTAAGTAACTTTCAGCAAATAGGGCTCATGTAGGCTACAACGAGGATTTTTATTCAATTCATAAAAGCTTTTCGTTTTTAAGATAAAACTTCGACAGATGCGTCAGTAAAAGCTGTCATTGACTTAATTACCTCCTCTTTCACTTCTCTTTCCCTGAAAATTGATCTGTCAGGCACAGAGATGGTTTCTCACGCAGCGAGCGAGGCTGCGTATCGGGAGAAACAAAGCAAAAACGGGGCAAACTTTAACATACGTAACATTATCATGGTGATGACCAAAACTTAATTCAAACATTTAGTCATATATTACTACGGACGTTAGAATGATCCCATGGGATTTAAGTAAATGTTTGTCTAATTTGAGATTAATTAGGCGTTTAATATTTTTTAAGAGAAGAATAAGGACATGGAGAATGATATTATGTAGTAAATTGTTGTGGACATTTTACATCACTGATTATGAAATGTCCGCAACAACTTACTACAAAATAACATGAACTCACCATCGACAACAATGAACTTTAAACAGAGAATGACTTTGAAAGTAACCTTAAGTAAAACTTGCAAACGGTACATTTTTAACTCCACTATTGCTTTTTAATTTATCTGTTCGAGTCCTTTTTTACTTTTAAATGTTTTCTATTATGTAGCCACGCATTACATTAAATTTTAAATAATTTTTTAAAAATGTTTTGCTGCATACATAATAAATTTTTAAAATCTTTTAATACGTATATCTTTTGAGATATTTAATGGCCAATGTAATGATATACTCGTATTTGTAATGATGACACGGCAATACATTCTATTTCGACAGGGTCAATTCGTAGCTAATGCACATTCGATTGAAACAATTTAATACCATAGGCTTAGTCGGCTACATTATACATCTTGATATTCACTCGTCAATAAAATGGTTTAATGACCTTGCACTGTACTAATCACAAAATCAGCTAGCCCTGAGTACACATTTTAAGAATGTCGGATAATGGTTTTCTATACTGTAGTCACGTTTCTTCTTCAATATCGGTGTACATGCAAGATACTTAGATGACAAATTTTATTTTAAAACGAGGTGCATCCGAAACCCGAAATGTGGCTTTTCTAAGTAATGTAAACACTCTTCTGCTGAATACGTGAATTTTCCATTTCGTAAGCAGCTTTGTGTTCAACTTGCTTACCCTCCAAGCGCCGAGGCATGGTCTACGACTCACTTATCAACAAGTGCTATAGCTATTTATTAATTTTAAATTAAAAACTCCAAAAATCCAATAAATATGTTTAATTTTTGGTTTTTGGTTTAATAAATAAATAAATAAGAAAATAAGTGCTATAGCTGTTTGCTAATGTTTCCTATTATAACCTGTTAATTACTGTTTATATTATTTTGTTGTTGGCACAATACTTCCTTCTAAAATTCAATGTCAAAATATTCCACCAATATATTATCAAACTTGTAGCCTACATATATACTGAAAATACGATTTAACATCCTAAAATTTTATTAATCATCCTTATCAAAACAAAATCAAGTTTTAGTCGATCATAAAAGGCGCAATTTGCGCACTGGCCATTTCGTAAGTATTATTATTATTTTTGCAGTGTAGTATTTTAAGGTGTATTTCGAGAATAAAATACATGCTTTTCAATCCTAAATTTTGTCATTATAAATTTTACATTATACCAATTGAGGACTAAACGAGAAAATTTTTGAAATCTCAGAAGCACATGAAGAATTATTAGAGGTAAGTTAACTTTTTTAAAACTTATGGACATTTTTAAATTTTGATGTATTGGTCCATGAGTAGGTAATTTTCATAATTTGTATTATTACGAATAAAAAGTGAACTCAGTAAATCCAAATACCCCCGTCGCAGTAGACGTGCTTACTCATCGAATTCCCGACAGTATTGGGGTTTCCAATGCCATAGGAATGAGGCTGTAGAGTTGATACCTTGGAGGTGATAAAACAAATATAGTATTTGTTGTAATACACAGTACATACTAAGTACATATACAGTACCCTTCACAGTACATACTCAATTGTTTTGTTAAACTGTTGATTTTTTTAAATAGAGATAAAAAATCGTATAAAAAACTAGTTTTTTACCATTTTGAAACTTTATAAAACCCCGTTCCCAAAATCCGATTATGCTGGTTTGCGAACTCATGAAAATACAGGCTAGATATAGGAAAAGCATAACTGCTTTCCGAGTTCTGCTGTATAACTTTTTTGTGTTCCGCATTTGAAGCGTTAAAATCAAAACAGAAGTCAAGTTACAAGCTTACAGCTAATTGAATTAGCGGACAAAGCAATGTTGCTACGGGTACGACATTTATCGCAACGACTAAATATTATTATTTTACATATAGATTATTACGTAATATTACTCAATAACGCATTTGAAGCGTTAAAACAAAAACGGAAGTCAAGTTACGTTATAAGAATTACTGTACCAATATAAGCTGATTGAATTAGTGGATAAATCACTGTTGCTGCGGGTACGATATTAATCGTAACGACGCCATATTCTTATTTTACATTTAGATTATTACTTAGTTACAAACGATTACATAATCATCAAATTAACAATTAATAAAGAAATATATGCAACAATGAATTCTACCCTTGTGTACTTTCTTACTGTAGTAACGATTAAGACAAACGAATTCAATAAAAATAAGAAAATATGTTGTTCCCAGCAGCATTGGCAACAAAGAATTGAATATTGGTTTTTAACCGTTATGTACTCAGTGGTCATAATCACCGAAAACACACAGTGTTTGTGTGTGTTTAAGTTCAATACATCATTATTGAAAGTAATTACAATTAGAACAATAAATTTATCAGCAGTTACATTTCAACGAGGAGTTTTTGGTTCATGAAGAATCACGGTTTATGGCTCTACCTGCAGTTGTTCGACCTCGAATATCAATTCGGCTTTGAGAGGAATAATTCCGGGATGACCGAGGGATCCGTAAGTGTAGTCAGGGGAGCAGGTCAGCTTGGCTTGTGGCCCCACTCATCTGGGCTACACTACAGCTTGGCCCCATCCCTTGATCACTTATCCTGTCCTAAGTGAGGTCCCTCAGTAAAATTTTATATAATTATAGTATTTTAGGATTTACTAATGTAGGAACAGTTAAAATTATCACCCGATAACTCATTCGGGTGACTTCCTGTATAACTAATCTAACATGTCTTAATTTAAGGCAGCGCTTGTTGGTTATCTTGACATGTTAATGAGACATAACATTAACTGGCGCCGAGTCGACAGTCGAGACACGAGACAAACGCTATAATCCTGCTACGGTTGATTAACTCCTTAATAATGCGAAACGGCGAGTGGCTAATACAAGGGGAATGTGTCTCCTCTACATAAAATCACCCTTCCGTATATCTTCACTGTCACTTGGAAGGACAGGAAGGTGTTCATGATTTTAGTTTTAGTCATTTTCTTACATGTACGTCTTGTCGATATTCGCTTACCGCTGCATAGAGATAATCTTGGAAACAATAATGTGAAGCTTTAAATTACTCGACGACTTGTACAATTATTAATATACGTAATTGCAACCCAGAAAAAGTTTCTGGGTTGATTGTCAAATTTTAAATCGTAGACTGTCACTAACTATTTGAACAGTTTTTTTCAAGTACCGACAAGCCATCATCCCGTGATGCAATGTCATGTGAGTCCCAGGTACCAATTAAACATTTTGTCCAACGCAATAGGTATTTTGTCATATTCATACTTATGTAAGTTACTTATGGTAATGTTTCCCCATGGTAGAAGTCCGTCGGCTTAAGTTAGGCAAAAGTTTTTAATATCTCAAAAAAAGTACACTTACCACTAAAGTTTTAAGAAACAAAAAAATTATGCAAATATGGATTATATTTACAAAATTACACACAGTTCTGTATTCTCAACCTTAATTAAATCGACGAAACCATATATGCGAATTTAAAATTCATAATAATCTCTTAAACATACGCTTAATAGTTATAAATTGTGTGGCTTACAATGTAGAGTACCTGATTTATAGTTATAGAGTGGTCGCTGCTGGTATCCTTTTCTGGACAGTAGTTAGTGATCACACTTCAACCCATGGTGGACCCCGGAACCATATTTGTCCCCCACCTCATCGGTATGCCTGGAGTGTTTGTTCACGGACCGATACAATCTTCTGCCGAACCACTTCCGGAACGTGATCCAACCCTCTGTGGCTGAAACGGCCATTTACCAAATTCGAATCAATCATTGAAATAGTGTCGCAAAAAAGATCTCAAGGCATTTTGTTTTTATTTAAGTTTTTCTTTTTATACAAATGGAACTAATTTTAAAGACTGGGCTATACTTTCCAAATCTAAGTATATGCGTAAATATGGTGTCGTTTTTATAATATTAGACGAACTAATTTTTGACGTGGAAGATATTTCGTTAAAATAACATTCGTATCCAATCATATCAACGGGTGACAATGGCTAAACAATGAAGATCTTCCATATTTGACAGTTTTTGTTCATTTAAAATTTATTATTTTTGTAGCTAAATAATTCCTTACGCATCGCGGAGTTGTAAAGAGCGTGGTGCAGCGGAGCCATAAAGTGTTATTGGCTCCCGGTGTTGTGTCAATACCCAGACCCAATCGTCAACTGTTGCCTCTCAAGGTCCCGTCATCTCATGTTCTAGCACAGTACAGGAGAGGTCTTATTTTTTACAAAATAACTCGAAAATTTATCAATACAATATCACAAATTTCAATAAATAATAATTATCAATAATATATCACAAAAACAGCAAAAAACCGTTGGGTAACCAATGTCAGTACAAATAAATCACAAAGATTTACGAGTCAAGTTTTACAAAATTATAAGATAGTGATACTATTGACCAATTGTCATTGTCTAAACTCGCACTTACAATCGTATAACCAATCGTATAGTCTGTGTAGTCGCACTCTCATAAACCTTCATCTAAACTACAAATTAATCATTTATTTTAAGTAATACATCAAATAATCTCGTTCAACTATTATTAACTACTAAAGGAAGAATATTTGAGATGTTTGTTAGAACAAGGTTTTTTTCTATGATTTACTAAGCTCTTTACATCACAGGTGGTCATATAGCTTAGTCTCTATTTAATTTACAATTTTATAAATAACTTATCAAAACTGCTCTAAGATCTAGACTTATTCTGAAGATTAAGTATTTGAAGTAAGGCTAAAGTATTTGGAAGAATGTGAGAGACACAGTTTGTATAAAATGACCAATTAAATAAATTAAGAAAAATTAATGCGACTTAAGTCCAGTTTCAATTTTCAGGTATCAAAATCAAATTTGAGTTCCTCATAAATTTTGTAAAAAACAATTCCTAATAAGGTAATGATACCCTTTAACTTAATTAGTCGAGAGGGACTTGGTCATCTGTTCCGAAGTTTTCAATCCCCGACTATGGCTTACCCAGCGGCCAATATTGGCAAACCGATTAATAACCATTAGTGTCGGTATTGATAAACCTAACGTGCCTGTAACTTTCAATTATTACGAGGACACACGATACTATACATCAGAGAGATACACGAGTATTTTGATGATTGAGTGAAAGACAGAATGAATGTAACTTAATTTCAATCAATTAATCTTCTTTCTTTCTTTCTTTCTTATTTCTAAACATATTTATTTGACAGTAAGTTTTTCCACTCGCCTCAAACTGGCACCACAGTCTACCAGATTGACAGAATAGGTACATGTCATAGATAAGATTAGTTTAAAATTGCTTGAAACATCTCAAAGAGTCGGATTAGCTAAGGCAGTGCTAAATTAAAGTTCAAATAAAAAATTGAAGGAAGGCCAGTTCAATAATAATCTGTAGACGTCAACATTTGATGATATGTCATATCAATAAAAACTAACAACAGCGATAAATAAATCACAGGTAATGCGTAGTAAAATATTATACACCACAGGAATCTTACGGTTAATTATCCAATTCCTAGTTAACATGAGTGAACGTTGTCTATTTTCCCCAGTGGAGTTGCAAATAAGGAACCTCGCCCATGTGGAAACCTACAGCGACAACGTCTCGCATTCACAGCGCAGGTTGTCCGATCTCCTACAATACGATATTATTGAGGCGATACTCGAGAAACACTGACTCTTGGTGACAAGGAGATTTTACAATAAATACTGAAGTTCCCGCACACCACGCAACGCTATTAAGTGCCACTGAATAGATCCCATTATCAAATATCTCTTAATTTTAATACAAAATTGTTTTTAATGTTATAAATGATAGAATAAATAACTAAATACATGATACTGAAATTTAAAATATTCTAAATACACTTAAACTTCTTAATATAAATTGATGTTACAGTTACATACATTATTGCATAAACGATAAAATTATTAAAAGTCCCGTATTTGTACTGAATTTGAAGAACAATTAGTTTAAATATATATTTCCACATAGACTGTAAAAACCTAGACACTTTGATTTTATTCCTGTTTTAGCTTAATATGAGGCCGAAAAGCAATATAATAGCTTTTATTAGCTTTTTAGCTATTAGCTTTTTTATTAGCTTTATTCTGATGCGATTAATGTTGCTAATGAAAAGCGAAATCTTCATGTACCATCAAAGTAAATTTCGTATTTATTTGTCCATTTAAATGTAAAAGCTAAACGAGAAAGGTTTAGCTGCTTTGCCGTTTAACTGTTGCCTCTCGAGTTCTGTCATGTGGTTGGCACAGTGCAGAAAGGGTCTTTGCAAAGGGTCTTTTTTTTCTTTAAATCACAAAAAATATTTCTCAAAAGAAAATATTTTGGGTAACTAAAAGTTCCGATGACTTTTGCTGTCTTTTTAAGCGTAACTGGCCACACATTCAATAAATAGGCAACGGGATGAACATATTAGATGTGATACGAATGAAGAATGGAGCCATAACATGAAATACAAAATAAACAGCAATAGTTGAGACAATGTGAAAGAGAAGTAATTTATTTAATTGGACATATACTTATATAGACGAGATAATATTAACACAGAGGAAGATGGGAAAAATATTGACAAACAAAATAGATTATTGTAAAAAAATCCACTTAACTAATTGTTTAACACATTTGACTACACAATACCTATAGTTTATTTATTGCTGTTGTTGGTTTTTATTTTACTTAAAAACTATCCAATGTTGACGACCACTTATTATGATTAAACTGGCCTTCTTTCACTTTTTTATTTGGATTAAAACGTAACACTGCCTTAGCTAATCCGACTCTTTGAGATGTTTCAAGAACTTGTAAACTAATCTTGTCTTTGACATGGACCTCTCCGGCCAATCTGGTAGGCCAGTGGTAATGTGGTACCATTGTGAGCGTTAGGGGTGCAGAAAAAACTTACTGTCAATTAAAAATATATAGAAATAAGAAATAAAGGTTAGTCGACTAAAATTAAGAACTAAAAATTTTGTTTTTCACTTAACCATCGGAAAACTGTGATGTACTTGTGTCCTCGTAATAATTGAAAGTTACAGGCACGTTCGGTTTATAAATACCGACACTAATGGTTATTAATCGGTTTGCCAATATTGGCCACTAAGCCAGCAGTTGTAAGGGATCGTAAACTTTCGGAACTGAGTACCAAGACACTCGTAACAGAGTACCAAGACACTCGGAACAGAGTACCAAGACACTCGGAACAGAGTACCAAGACACTCGGAACAGAGTACCAAGACACTCGGAACAGAATACCAAGACACTCGGATTAGAGTACCAAGACACTCGGAACAGAGTACCAAGACACTCGGAACAGAGTACCAAGACACTCGGAACAGAGTACCAAGACACTCGGAACAGAGTACCAAGACACTCGGAACGGAGCACCAAAACACTTAGGACAGAACACCAAGACACTGGAAACTGAGTACCAAGAAACTCGACTAATACATTGCAGAAATTTGTTAGATTATTCGCGATAAATAGGTTCAAAAAAAATATTGGGAAGTCAAACATTATGTTGATAGCTGAAATTGTAATTTAGACTTAAGTCGCCTTCATTTTGCTTAAAAGATTTAATTGGTCATTTTATACAAACAGAATCTCACACTCTTCAACATACTTGTTTAAAGATCTTATAGCAGTGTTTGATGATCATTTATAAAATTAAAAGCGAAATAGAGACAAAGCTGTAGGACCAAATGTTGTCTGATGTGAAGAACAAAGGAAATTATAGAAAAAAATTTGTTCTGGCAAATATCGCAAACACTTTTCCCTTAGAAGTAAATTAATAGTTTTCAGACAGTGATTATTTGATGAACTACTAACAAAATTATTAATGTTTAGTACATATGCAGATTTATGAGAATTGTCATTGACTATACGATTGACTGGGACGGTGGCTTCGTGATGTAATCCAGCTACTTGGAGGTCACGAATTGTGGATAGTTATAAGCGATGGCTTGTGGATGCGATATTCCCTAGTGAGGATTAACGTTCCCACTAGTGAATACTAGTTCATCCAGAAACACCATTTTCATAATTAGACCAATTCGTATATGTGGGGTCGAAATTGTGATTCGGATCCCACGTTAAACTGTAGGTTCATAGATACCATAGGCGGTTCGGCTGTTAATTAACAGTCCTGTCTCAGGAGAATGTCGGCCTTATTCAGTAACAAGACTACAAGATCACGCTACAATCATCCTACACTCAACCCTTCTTCATACTTGGTTTAAACTACCTATTTAGTTAGGTCGCCATTTCAATAAAGGCATTAAGGTAGTGCTTTCTTGTAATTTCGTAAAATTGGATTCGCCAATCTTCAGGAATAATTTTTAATGACACAAAGGTATTGTGATGTATTTGTGATAATACTATTTGTGAATCGCACTAATTAATTTTCCAGATATTTTGTAAATTTTAAAATATACTTCATTGTGATGTAAAGAAAATTTATATTATAAACATTATACATTACATGAAAATACGTTTTTATCTATTTATTTGGGATTGGTCGATTACATTGAATTCGACGTTACTTCTTACTATTTACTGTACTGAGTTCGATGAACTTATTTTCCACCAAATCATAGTTAAACATTAATTATTTTGTATATTTTATTGATTTTAAAAACAATAAAACACTACAAACACAACCACAACACTCAAAAGTACACATGCAAGTTATTATAAGACAAGTAAGCAATGGTAGAACATGCAAATGATAACAGTTCATATACAGGCTATGTAAATGTTATGATACGTAAGATAATGCTTGCAGGATACCAACCTGGGGGTTAATTTACTGTAGGTGGTCTGGGAGCTTGCTCTAACGTTAACCTCTCCCGCATAAATGAACAGGAGCGTAGCAGTGTACCTACCAGCCAAATACACGATCCCAATACTTCACTGATTTATTGAATTGCCCTTTTTACCAAAAACTGTTGGATTATAATTAACTTATGCAATCACCATTAATATAATCTACTTTAATTCCACGAGACTTCAATATATTAGTATGTTTTCTTATTATTGCTTTCATTAATTCATTGTCAATCTAAAATTTTTTGTACGGGCCCAAGTTTTAATACCGAAATGCAGGTATAGGTTGTCGAATGAACAGGATTAAAAAACCGACTTATTCAACTTGTAAATAATTATAATTACTGTTGTACTGGCCAGTTTACTAAACTACCGAGATCTCACAACAGAGATTTTACTAATTGTTTAGCCATCTTTTCTGGCTATGAAAGGTAATGAGATCATCTACCGTGTAAATAAATACTACCCGTAACTCCTGACTGAAGCATGCCACTTTATACTGTATGGTTGAAAAAAAATGAGCCCGAGTAGTTTTTATGTTATAGCAAATAACAATAGTTTTTGGACATTAGTTAGAATCTTGACATTTAATTTTTTTACGTTTTATGCGTCAGAGAAACCAAATGCTGTGTTATATAATTTCTGTCCATATGTTTGTCTGTGAGGCTCATGAATAATACTGTATTCGCTTTTCATTGGCTAACAACTAACATTTATGTTTTCAAAGTTTTTTTTGTCATAGGCTAAATGTGGAGGATCTCATCGCAACTTAAATTGTCAGAGCGACCTTAGGGGTTCACCCCGCAATCCGTAAAGTTAGCAGTCATACTAAAATGCCAGTCTTTTTAGACATTTCACATAGTTTTTGGTAAACGATATAAAAATTTATATTATTGTTATGTAATGTGTTGACTTTGATAATCCAATATAGTATTCATCAATTGGTTCTATCACATTATCAAAAGTTTAAAATGTTAGTGTTATTCGAATATTTTATTAATTTTTTACCAAAAGTTGCTCTTAGTTTGGTCTGCTGATCATTCTTTTTAAATAACTGCACTCAAATGAAGACTTAAAATTCACAATTTAACCTTTTAATTATTTGTACATAGTCAAATTCCGTGCGTGAGAATAAAACGGACAGAGTGGCAGACTAACTCTCCTATCCCCTCCCATTAACTAGGGTTTTGGTAAGTATCATGATATATTATTTAGTGAGAAATTGTTTAATTTTTAACTATTGATAGTGATTTATACTATGGGATATCATACTGCTTTTATTTGTTTAACCTACAGTTTCCATATAACTTATAGGAAATCCCTAATATTTAGGATTTTGGGTTATCATTACATTGATTGGATTTGTAAAATTTTTACTTTTTTTATTTATCGTTTAACCAATAATAAATTTCTCATTAGGTTAAATAAAACTCATTTCTTTTAAAATCAACCACTTTGGTGTAAAGAAAATAAACATATTTTAATCATTAGGAACACAAAAACATCGGCACAATCGTGATAGTGTTTTTATTAGTTTTAGGCTTTTTTGCTGTTTAGTTAATTATTTAAATTGTAAATGCTGTATTTAAGGAAGCATGACAAATAGTAATCGTCAAATTTTTGTGTGAACTGACTGCAAGACATGAACTTTTAAAAATGTTTGTTAAATTCAAGTAAAAGCTACAGACAAGCCTAATTGAGGCTTTTGTAGCTATGTTTATATGAAATATTGTAATGTATATACTCTTTGATGAATAAATAAATAAATAAAATTAAAATTAAAATTAAATTAATAAAATTAAAAATTTCATAAAATTAAACATTATTGGCTTATCAATACAACCAAAGCCTTTTTGATGCTATGGCATAGACCACAGGAATCTTACGCCCAATTAACCGATTCTTAGTTAACATGAGCTATCGTTTTCTATTTACTCTAGTGGAGTTACAAATAAGGATCCACGTCAATGTGTAAACCTACAGCGATAACGTCTCGCATTCACAGTGCAGGTTCTCCGATCTCCTACAATACGATATTATTGAGGCGATACTCGAGAAACACTGACTCTTGGTGACAAGGAGACTTTTAATATCAATACTGAAGTTCCCGCACTCTACGCAACACTAATGAGTGCCACTGAATAGGTCCCATTACCAATTTCTACCTCTAAATTTGAATAAAAAATTCTTTTTTAATGTTATAATTTATAGAATAAATAAATAAATGGATGTTACTTAGAAGTCTGCGGGTAGGGATTTTTCAAGTCGGGTCGGTTTCGGGTCGGGTGGTGGATTACCATAAATTTTTGGGTCGGGCCGGGTTCGGATATTATAACTTGGAAAAAAATCGGGTCGGGTCGGGTTTGGGTATGTAAGTTAAAATAATCTCGTTTTGGGCTCGTGTATTAAAAGTTTAGTACAATTTCGGGCCCTATTCGGGTAATATTTGTAAAATTAATATTAATTTGATTAAGTTTTGATGTTCCTACAAAGCAGTATTAATCCAAATCAAAAGCATATATACCTAATAACTTTCACCAACTTACCTATTTATATAAAGCCAATAAATAAATTTGTGCATTCTATGTGATTTAATGAAACCAACAGTCTTATCCCATCAATGTATTATATTGATTTAGTGATTTCATAATAATGGATGGTATACATAATTAATAAGCAGATTTATTTAAATTTAATAACAAAATCACTTTAAGGCACTGAACAAAAACCTTTTGTCAGAAAGTCTAAGATATTTTTTCTTATGGCCTAAGTATTTAAAGTAAAAATCACAAAATTAAACATTACAAGTTTGTGTTTCGATACCACAATGATGGCTTATGCCATGCCTAATGAATAAGTAACCAAGTTAAACAAAATAAAGAACTAGCCTACAATTTCCTTTAGTCTAGTACAGTAAAAAAAAAATAAAATAATAAAATAAAAAAATGGAAAAAGCCCTGCACCTTAAGCCAAGGATTCATTAGGTCTCTATGGCCAGTGTTTTTTTTTTCAAAAAAAAAAAATCATACTAATTACTGTTTAAACAAAATCAAACACTTTATTAAAACAAATAATGCCCTAGATGCAAAATTAAATTATTTTCTCTAACAATTAGGGGTATAATATTTTATAATATTTTAATATTGTATAATATTTTAATATTGTATAATATTTTAATATTGTATAATATTTTAGGGGTAATTAATATTTTATTTTTCCCTAACTCATTTTCTATTACATACAAAATGTGATTTTGTTATGAAGCGATTACGATTTCACTCAAACAACTTATTACGACATCCCCTATCAATGTTTTTACCAGCAGCAAAAGAAAAAATTCCTTATTACTAAGTAATACTTGAGGTTTTGCCTATTTAAAAATGTAAGCCTGCATAAAATAACCTACTATGAGCATGACTCAATTGTTTGCAGCTTGAAAAACATCTTTCTTTTAATCTCCTCATTAATAAAACTTTAGTTGTAACAACTTAGGACTAACGAGAGATAGAAATGTAGACATTTACGACTAAGATACTTAGTCTAATAAAATACTTAATGTACTAATTCCTTAACAAGTGCCAGGTAAGTATAAAGTTTTACTAAATGTTAAGTCATAAATCATTTCAAGTAAGTTATGTAGTTTAGTATAAATTTACTAAAAATCTACTAAAATTACTTAATCAATTTGCTGTTTGTATTTAAACACCAATAGTTCCATGTGTTCCTCTGATAGTCTTTTTATTTTGTCCGTAACAATATCACCAGTGGTGGAGAAAATACGTTCTGACGCTACTTCAGTAGCTAGAATGCCAAGATACTTTTTAGCCATCTTAATCAAGTTCTTGTATCTATTTCCATTTGCATTCCACCAGTCCACATATCTGAAATGGGTTTTCAGATATGTCAATTACCGGTTCAGCCAAATATTCATAAACTTCTATATCCTCTACAAATAAAAGAAATGTTTTAATGATAGCCATTAAGTAAACAAAGCAAGAATGTATTGAATTCGATTGAATTGTTTTGTACTTTAGTCAATGATTGTCAAATAAAATATAAACGTAAAGAAAAATCACCCACAAGCATGAGTAATTTTTAGGCCAGAATCTAGGAATCATTGATTTTTAACACATTGATTATATAAATATTATAAAATTTAATGCATGAAGTGTAAAATTTAATACATTATAGTGATGTTAAAGGCAACAGATAGTTAAAGAAAGAAATTCCAAAAAATAAATTAAAGTCCAGTAAGCCACTTAGGTAAAACACTTGCGTAAGGCCTACGTTACAAAAACTAAATTAGGCCTATATATAGAAAGTTAAAGCTTCTTTGTGGACCATAACTAACTGTGATACTAAAATATACCATTTGTTTAATAAACTCAACTTGTTTTCATCTATTTGTTGTTAAACCTAGCCTACCTTGTTCTTTTGTTTCTTTGGCGTTGCTCTTAAATCTCTTGTTTTTCAGTTATTTTAGGACCGACCATCTTTCCGTTTCATCAGGCTTACTGCCAACTTCTGTAGGGGCTGACGAGGATGGTTCATTATTTGCAGTATGGTCTAGAAGGGAGAAAAAATATTTAATTTCATTTAGGCTGTTATTGTATTTAAAAGATTAAGGCCTAACTTTTTAGAGGATATCTTATATCTTCAATAACCATATATATGCTTAACTATTTCATAAAAAGAATATTAATGAGGCCTAGTTATTTTTACTTTCTCCCCCTATACCATAGGGGTCGGGTTCGTGACAGGAACCAGGGATGAGATTCCATGACGTCATAACTGGCTCATTTCTCTCATTCCACCGTCTAGCTGTCAAGCACGGTCCAATATATAGGTTAACCTAAATATTGGACTGTGCTTTCAAACAATTCGACATCGACTATTGCAGTATTGCAGACGACGACAATCCATTTCGGGATGCAAACTGCAAACTAAACGACATGACATCTCTTATCACACATAAATAGTACTTCGAAAAACTTTTTCCTTTTGGGTTGAATAAATTTACTTGTGATAAATACAAATTTTAGATGACAAGTTAAACCAGAGCCAAAATTATTTGAATGTATTATTTGTTATCTAAGTTTTTACTTCCAAATTGGGTAGGGTACTTAAGTTTAATTAATTTCTCTCATAAGTTAACGCTTTTTGTTTTAGTATTGTCACGGGCTCTAGTGTTTTACTTACAGTAGGCCCTAAGCCATCTCGTTTAACTTGTATCTTAGACACAAAATACTTCCAGTTAACTTAGTAGTAACTTAATTATTGGCAAGTATAGTCCTGAGAACTGTAGTATGCAATTTTTTTACAAAACCTAGGTGTGAAATCCTTAATATCCTATGAAGGCCTAAAAGTAATTACCAAAAGAATTCAATATTGCAATAGATTGAATAAATTACCCACGATAACTTATTCATCAATTAAACATAGGCATACCATTGATGGGAGTATTTAGGTTTGATGCCTTGGGTTTGTTTTGTACAATTAACTTTACCGCAATTAGTAAAGTCTAGAAAAATTATACATACTCTAACAGTTTGAATTTTAAAATATATCATTTTTTAATTGCTCCCAAATAGCCATATATGTATGTTATCTGTTTATTACAAAAATTAAATTAACTTACAGTAGCCTAGCCTATGTAGGCCTAAATGGGCTATGATTCTGTTTTATTATCAACCCATGGTTAATGTTGATTAGTTAACTTAAAATGTAGGCTACGAAAAGGCTAAGAAAGTACTTTGGCACTGGATTACTTAATAAGTTTTGGAAATACAGCGTTACCATGTAGGTCTAAATTTAATTTATAAGTTAGCTTTAAGTTTAAGTAAAAAGTTCTCTAAATTGTATTTTAATGCTTCCAAGCACCGGTTTATAACTAGACTCTGTTGATTTAGCTGAAAATATGATTTTAAAAACGAAATTGTTTGTTTGTAAGGTATTTAAATTAGTCTTATAACTTAAGAATCCAAAACCTATTGGCTACTTTATTGTTTAGTCAATTAAAATATACAATTAAACTGGGCACTGTCAGAACACCCAGGGCTTTTGAATACTCACGACAAGAAGTGCGAGGGCGGAAGCCTAAAGATGCATCTGCCTTTTTTTTGCCAGATGAGACTTTGAGTCAAGTTTGTGAAGTACAAGTGACATGATAGGTAAATCAGTACATAGCCTATTACCACTTTTCTTAACCAAGGATGAAACATTTATACCTGCAGTTTATGTTTGTGTAGTGGTAAAATGTTTTTAATAGCACTGTAAATCCCGCTGAATAATAACATCACTTGCCGCGACTCTGGCACGGCAAGACAAAATTACCAAAATGAATTATCAAAATTTTGGTATCAAACAAAAAGCATTGATTGTAAAGTCTATTCACGTTAGTTATATAGTCAATGCTTATAGGCTTGTTTCAAAATTTTATAAAATAATGAACATAACTCCTATGACTGATTTTGATAGTAAAATAACTTCGGTAATCTGAAAAACGTTTTACACAATGGTCTGTTCAATGGTTTGCTAAACTCAATCAAATAGCTGCCACGTAATATCTAAGTTATTTTACATGTAATTTTAAAAGAGGAGCCTTAGAATTAAATAAGGTCACAGTAATAGCTGCTTGACTATGAAGCAATAGGTTTTATATTGTCTATTATACTTATTTTGATTTGAAAAACCTTGTTCGAGTTGTCTTTCCTTCGGATAAGACTATTAAAATGCACTTGTTTTGTTACTATCAAAAGTCAACCATTAACTTACTTAGTTTGATGGCATCATTGATAAATGAAATTAGGCAATGCAAGTTTAAAAAGGAACTGTACGGTTCGAAACTTTATGAGAATACATTTTACACAATTTGAAACTCATGACTGCGAGTTTGCCTCAGAAGGAAAGATAAGCCAAAGCTTTCACGGCCAACAACACATGAATACTTATGGATTTAAGTATTTAAGGTAAGGTAATAAATTTTATAGCTAAGTTTGGAAGCACAAAGATGAGATTGATATCTTTATTAAAACTGCCGAATGAAACATATTGAAAAATGGTGTATTTCTGTTCTCTAACTTTTCTGATTCACACCCCTATGACTTTGTTAGGTTTGTATTCATACAATATTTTACATAAGAATAGTTTCAACGGTCTCAATAACTAATAAAAATAGAAAGAAGAATCTGTGATAGTTATAAAAATATTATTTATTGAAAAACCTTTTTAGTACAAAAAATAATGCTTCCAAAAACTTTCTTTCTTCATTGAGCTCCTTGGACATATTTAATACCTGAAACTGAAAAAAAACATTTTGTTAATAAATGTTTTGAACATGTCCATTATGTGGTATAGACACAGAATTCATATAGCCTAAATACACCTGTAACGCTCACAGTTGGACATATTATTGTATTTGCTGGATTCGTATAGACAACCAAATGTTCATAAAACTAAATTACTTACAAAACCAGGTTAACCGAGCCTCGCTCGTTGGTTTTAATTCAGTTTTGATATAGTGTCACGGTAATAGAGCTATTAAATTTCCCCCAACAACCAACTATACCTCTTCACAGTTAACAGCTGTTTCAAAAAGTCTGCTTAACATTAATGTTCCTTTATTTTTGTATACCTTTCATTATTATTTCGTTACCAAAATAGCAACCAAGACCAATGTTAAAAATTATTGTTGTTGTTAAGACTAATGTTAAAAATTACGATTTTTAAACTTAAATTTAGACCAAATTCGATTTTTCCTGTTTTTGAGACCTTTTCTAAACTTATTTTTGGGCCAAAAAACTCTTAAATGCAAAGTTTAAGCGAAATCTAACCGCTAGATTTCGAGATCATGGAACACACATCCCTCAGACATTGCTCGTATTATAGCATTCAATAGCTCAAAAATTTAATAGAAACATGTTTTGATGTTACGTCATCATAATCTTCAACTGCCGACACCAAGTTCTTCGGCTATAAGGCCTTGTCATCTATGTATATAAAAGAAATTTGTGTCAGTAACACTATTTTAAACTCAAGAACGGCTAAATCAATTTGGTTGAAAAATGGTGGGGAGGCAACTTAGAACCAGGAGAGGGACATTGTTTTATCCCATTCCTGTGCGACTTGACATAGCCCCAGGACTGTCAATAACGTACCCATGGCAAATTATTTTGGAGTTTTTGATGTGAGTTGTTTATGAACACAAAATATGGAAAAAAAATGTTTCTTTGTATTTTATTCTATAAACAACTGTTCTTTTTTAAAGTATTGAGGGAAGATTGGTAATGAAAAATTAGAGGATATTCTAGACTTGCGGCAAGTGAGCGAAGCGTACAAGCTGAACCTGATTGAGCGTAGCCAAAGAACTCACCTAAAGGGGCAAAAATTACTCAGGTTGGCATTGCAAAGCATGCCTGGTAACAGTTAAATAAAAACACACATATAGTTTACACGCACCCAAATTAAAACAAATTTCGAACATACTATTACACAGGCCTGCAACACAGAAACAATAATTTACAACGATCATCAGATCGATCGTCAGAGACAGACTTCCTATAATCGTTGAGCTCTTTTGACGGAACTTGTAAGTAATTCAGTCCAAGGTATATTCTCACAACTCAAGGGATAAAACATTGCTGTGAGTTTGTTTTTTGTCTGAAAATTACAAACTTGATGTCATTTTAAATATTACCGTAGTGTCTTTCATTTGACATGATAGAAAATTAATTTAAAAAATTATCCACTAGAATAACAAATGAAAAACAATGTATATTATCACCATTTTTAAACCATGTTTAACAATTTTTTTGAGGTTTGTTAAACAATGTATCCACGTCAAATGAACCGCCATACCATTATGGTGAACATATCAAGTTTCATGCGAATCCGATGCAAGATTATCAAGATAAAGTGTTTTAAAGTCACCTATAATTAACACGGTTCTTAAGGGACTAAAAATCAGGATGGCGAAGGTTCTGCAGACTCTTAAGAAAAAAGAAAAAAATCTTAAGAACTGGAACATTTATTTTTAATGTTACTGTAACTTATCACCCCTTATGCCAACAGAAACCAACACTTTCTACAAACTGCTTGAAAGCTACAAAAGAGTGTTAACTTAAATCTTCTTTCGTAAATAAGGAGAAAATTAATTAGGGCCAATAATACTGGTATTTAACTTGTGATTTGCTGTTAACACTGTATGGCTTCAAATAGCCTAAATTTTGCAAAACCTTAAACCCCCCAGAAAAAAATAGCAACACCCACCCTTAAAAACATAAAGTCAGGCAACCTTAAGTTATGTTGTTTATTTATAAGATACAATCAATTATAGAATTTAAGGCAATGGTCCTTAAGTTACCTTAAGACCTAACTGAAATTTGGTTTAGGCTATTACAACCAACTCTTAAGAATGTTAATTAATGTTTCTACCTAGGAATAAGTTATACTTTTCAAATTGGTACAGTAACCTATAGCCTATGTCTACCATGTTAGGCCAAGGTCAGGTGAGGATCTCATTGCCCTAACCTAAGTTAGTTCTAAGGCTAAATTGATTTACACCTACATCCTTCATCCTACATCCGGTGTCTTCACCACAATCGGTTGATTGGAGAGTCATCATTCTTCTTCCAGTCGATCCAGGTCTTAGCGAAGACCTAATCATTTCTGTAACAGATACAGATACTCGATAAGAAAATAACCTAGGACCTATAGGTTTTTAATTAAAGACCAAAGTTCAAACAAGAAGGATCTAGTCCCCTTACTAACTTGAAAACTCCAAATCATGAGTCGAATTATAGCCCAATCAAAAAACTTTTCGTAATAGCACGAAATTCCTAACATTAAAGAAATAAATTCCAATGTAAGATGGTTGAAGCTAAACTCAAGAACTAACTTGCCAAACTAAGTTACCTACTGTACCGTACCTCCGTAACCCCCCAGCTACGTTTATTTCTAAGGCAAACTATATAGGCTACCTAAATCAAACCGTAACTAAATGAAAAATTAATTGTATCCTCCGTAATTTTGAGTTAGCAAGTCAAGGTAGATAGGTCAGAAATCAGTCATTTATTTGCCACTGACATCCTACTAATACAAATATGCATTAGCAATTGTCAGGTACAATTATAAAATTTAACATTAAAATTACTGTACAGAAAGAAATTCATAAATAATCTTTACAACAGTCAAAAAGAGAGAAATGTAGCGATATAAATTATTTTACCGAGTAACAGAGAATAAAATTCAACAATAAATTAATTATTAATTATATTTATTAAATTAAATTATTTAACAAGTACTCCCTAAGTACTCCTGTGTGCAGGTATTAATGAGGCCTAGATGTCAACCTAGGCAAGGTGGTGGTAATAATATGGACTGGTGGTAATAATATGTTGCATTTTAGAATTCTCTTAGTACGGTATTAATAAATACTAATAGTAAAAAGCCCTTCAAGTTCCTCATGAACTACATTGTAGGAAACGTAAAATTCTTAAAAGTTAGGTCTAAGTCGTTATCTTACCCTTTAAGATGTATAATGCTTTTAATTTTAAACCATAAAAACCTACCAAAAGTATAATAGTAATGCATAAACCTTGTGAAATTTGTATAAAAAAGCATTAACTTACAGTAAATTGAGGTAACCAATTGCAGCTAACAATTACAGCCATTATTTGCAGAAGAGTAAACACTCCAAACGTCAAACCTCAAAACACACACTATTTGACATTTGAATTTGAACGAAGCGAAACGCTGGACTTAAAACACCGGTAAAGTTGACTCTAGGAACATGCGGAAACGTGGCAAGTGACGTCATGAAATCTCATCCCTGGTTCCTGTCACGAACCCGACCCATACCATAGTATATGGAGAAAGTATTGTTTTCGTAAAACACTTCGCATTAGTTTGATGATGTATATATCCATTTTGGAGCCCCTTTCCCCCCTATAAATGTATATATTGATAAAGTATTGGTTTCGCCAAAATTTTTAAATTTGAGTTGTTGGTAAATTTATCCGTTTTGGTGCCCTCTGAGTCCAAAAAAGTGGTTTTCGAGTGATGTCTGTCTGTGTGTGTGTGTGTGTGTGTGTGTGTGTGTGTGTGTGTGTGTGTGTGTGTGTGTCTGTGTGTCTGGATGTAAACAGAGCTAGAAAATTCCCCGATGGTCCGATTTTTGTGAAACTTGGTATGTAGGTTCAAACCCACGATAATTCCAGGCGTTTTTTTAATTTTTTTAAATTTTTGATTTTTAAGGGTAGTTTACCTCCAAAAACCCCCAAAAAACGTGAAAAATCAAAATTTCTCAAAAACGGCTCTAACGATTTTGATTAAAATTTTGTAGTTTATTAAGATTAAAATGCTGAATAAAATGACACCACCCGCATCTCCGGGAAAATGCGCGTTCAAAAGTTATAGAGCAAAATGTGTTTAAAAAACTCAATTTTTGGATGCAAAAACTCGTGCTGCTCACCTGGTGCTGGCTATCCGACTGAGCCATCAAGACATTAATGTTTTGAGGCTTTTAACACCTTTTCATATTCTTGGGAGAAAGTATGTGTCAGTTATCTGATACCGTTTATTTTTATTTAATGTAATATAATAACCAAATTAATAATTAATAATCTGCAGTACCCGCAATCTTGGATTGTTATTCTATAAGACTAAATTTTACTTTTCAAAGGTCTGCAACGCCTTTATGTTGGTCAAAAAAGATTTCTCTTCATGTAATTTTAAAGTAAATTTTAATTCGTGGTTAGTGCACTATAAAATCTAAAGTTTTATGTTATTGATTAATAATGGATTTTCCAGCACGTAAAAATCAATACCTACTGCAGTAGTCTACCTACCAAAGTACCTACAACACATTTTTAATATTTTTACTATGGTTTCTTTAAAATTTTAACAAAGTAGTTCACGGCTGTTTCTGATAGTTTAAAACTTAAAACAAGTTCAATATAATCAATCAATTTCTGTGAATTACTTGACACAGCAAAATAAAACAATCAAACTAGACTTTCAAATGTAAGCTAGGCCTAGTTGAAACTGCATGGACATTATTCATATGCTGGTAAGTAGGCCTATGTGGTTCTATCAAGTTACCTTCAGCTATTAAGTCATTTATAATATATATATATATATATATATATATATATATATATATATATATATAGGCCTATATTTAACTATAATTTAACATGTTTACCGGCCTAATTTTACTAATCATTTATCAACCTGCCTGGCGTAGGTTCTTTGTTGAGGCTCTTGATCTCTTTCTTAAAAGCTGCTTCCTCTGGTGCTCTTTCATCATCACTAAGGTAGACATCCTTAAATCTTGGATCAACTAATGTTGCCATTAGGTCTACTGGATTATTTTGAGTGTAGAGTGGAAACCTGGACTTCAGTTGATGAAAAAGACTTTTGGAAAAAGTTACCCCAGTTTGTCCAGCATGTTTTTCTATGTATTTTTTCAAATGTCCCTGAATCTCTATAACTATGGGGATAATCATGGATCTGGTGGGTTAACGATTACCAGAAATATCTTGTGTGAATTTGGCAAGGGGCTCTAAAATTTCAACATAATTCTGGGCAGCCTGCCAATCAGTGTTACTAAACGGCTCAACGTCAATGTCTAAACATACAGGAGACAAAGGTTCTTTCAATTAAATTATCCTGCTCAACATAATTATACTCCGAATTCCAGCGTGTCTCCACATCTTGTAGAAGAGTTTTTGGGATCAAATTTATTTCTTTTTGTTTGTTGTTAAGGTTTTCAGTGTCTGGTGCTGAGTGTTTGAAGTGGCCTACAATAGTTCTGGCTTTTGCTGTCATATTGGATAAGCCTGTATTGGTAGACTTGGCAGCTTTGATTACCAATTGAAAAGAATGTGGAAAGCAAGTTAGACCTACCAAATCTGTCCCTTTAACAGCATTTGTAATATTTTTGGCATTGTCAGTGATTATGAAGATAGGAATTTCCAGGTAATTGAGTTGCTATAATGCCAATGAGGTCTCGATATATCTAGCAATATTTTTCCCTGAGTGTTTTAAGTCAACACTGTACTGGCGTAAACATAGACTGTTAATAATAAATTCAGAGTTTTTAATGTAGTGACATGTAACAGAGAGATAAGACTGGTTGTTACCAGATGTCCACATGTCACAAGTAATTGATACTGAATTTAGGATAGGCTTTTCCATTTCAAGTTCTTCTTTAATTTTTTTTTTTTTCAAATCTTTGATAAAATCGGGTATTATTGATCGAGTGAAGGTAGATAACGAATGCAATGAGTACCTTGGCTCTGCTATTTGCAAAGTTCGGATGAGACCCTCCTCTTCGACTTAAGTATAAGGGTGAAGGCTAGTGGCTAGCCTCTTACCAATGCTTTTAGTAAAGAATTTTGGTTTTGGGTGGTTTTTAGACCACTTTGTTACACCAAAATTGTCCAAGTTTTTGTTTTGTTTCTTCATTTACCTTACTCTCCTTTCTTTTTTGGGTGTGTCTGCATCAGTCTGTTTCTGAAAATTTAAACGCCAAAAATGAGTCATGATGCCTGGATTCCAAGTGTCTTGCCAATGCCGATGTGCTGCCATATTATATTTTTAAACCTGATTTACAATCACTACACTTTGCTTCTGGTTTTTTGCTGTTGGTATCAGTTTCCTTACTAAAATCGTTCCAAATTGCATATGTCCATTTGCGACGTTGTGCATTTTTCACGTCTTGGGTAGAGCTGTCTTGCGTATAAAAGCCCGCCCGAATGAAGCCCGTGACATGTCGAACCCGCCCGACCACTCGAGTTCACGCAATTAATCCCGAGGTTACCCGAATTTTCGGGTACCCGCAGACCTCTAAATGTTACTGAATGTTAACAATACTGTAAGTGCACTTTGTAATTAGCTGTGATCTTATAAGTATGTATTAGGTACATAAACGATAAAGCCATAAAAAATCCCGTATTTGTAGTGAATTTTAAAAACATCAAGTAAAAACAAAATGTTTCCATATAGACTTTAAAAACAACAGTCTTTTTTATTTCTGTTTTAAGTTAATATGAGGCAGAATAAGCAATATAAACAGTGATGCGATTAATGTTACCCTACCGATGGGATGAATTCCGTAATCTTCTTGTGCCATCAAAGAACATTCCGTATTTATTTGTCAGTTTAAATGTAAAAGCTAAACGAGTAAGGTTTACCTGGTTTGTCGTTTAACTTTGATCACCTCCGTTTACTCTTAACAATGTTAAAACGTTAGGTCTCTGATGCCATGAACGTTGAATTTTTGTCAACAGATTTTGTGAGTTAAATAAAAAAAAAAAACAATTTATTATAAAGCTTGAAAAAATGGCACAGTAATGTAATAAAAATCAATTTTATGTAAGTTTCACTAAATAGACTTTTGGTTTAAATCCACATTACAATTGTGCAATTACTGCTAAGATAATAAGAAACGTATAACATTGAAGCCATTATGATTAAATTATTTTAATTCTGTATTGAGTAAATATGTTCGTATTCACTAAATTAACATAGCTGGAGCGTCAAAGCTATAAAGTCAATCAAGAATAATGAGGACTCATGACTCATCCATCACTCAGTGCGCCGCACGTGTTTATTTTTTTTATTCAATTAAATACCAGCCGGTTTTTGTCTGTCTTAATGAATCGTGTCGTACCGTGCTCGTGTTTCCTGTTAATTATTATATAAACGACAACTTCACAAACTGAAAGATTTAATTCAATTGTGACTGAAAACACATGAAAATGAGTAAAAAAGATTTTAAAACGTTGTAGTGTAAAGCTATTCCCCCTTCCCCACGTAACACTAGACAGAGCAAGTATCGTAAATAACTTTGTGTTGAACGAATAATTTTTTATATCCCAAAATTACCGACCCAAAATGTACCAGGTTATTGCTTGTGTTGATAAACAAAATTCATTTTCTAATGTGCATACCTTTCTTGCTTATATTAACGACGAAATACCTACATTTTTAAACGAATATATTAAAGCCTTAGTAAAGATTTGTAAAGAATTTTAAGATGAAGTTTAAGTTGATTTTTTATTAATCTTATACTCTAAAACAAGCACCGTTTGTATGGGCAAAGTTTTTTTTCGCTCCAAGGATTTTTGATTTTTTGTGGAATATGGGGGTTTTGGCCACCAGAAATCGATTCGAGCTGGTCTTATACCTGGGAAAAATCCGGTTTTCACGCTAGATCCCTTCAAAGTTTCCATGTTATCCTTATGGAGACTTAATTAATTGACCAAAAATCTGCTTATAACTGTAGATATAAACATGGGTTACATCTTTAACCTGTAGTTTAAGACAATTATACCAAAGTGCAGAACCCGTCGGCTGGGCGAGTGAGCGAAGCGAAAGAGCTCGTCTTTAAAACGGAAGAGTGTTAGTGAGCGGAGCGAACAAGCTTCGTGTGAGAACGAAAGTAATAATTTTTACCGAGCTTAAGCTCGGTCCCCCTGGTACTAAATATTAAATTTATGTACACAGTATAAAAAAAATAAGTAGTGTACTTTTGCTTGCAATCGAGTAATTTAGTTTTAAAATATGACATGTAATTTACAAAGTTTTACGTTTAGTTCTTGATTAATGACATCTGACCAATCCAGTATAGTGGTTATCAGTACCACCCTAAACTACACTTCTTTATGTACTGTACAGTACAAGTACGGCAATCAGTTGTTTCAACTGCCATGTTTATTATTGTATTTTGATTGTTTACATGACGTTAAAACTTTACTATAATGATAAAATAAAATCATAAATATTAGGGAGTTTCTGTAAGTTATAAGTATAAGAGTATAAGTTATATGTAGGAATATGTCGGTTAAACAAATAAAAGCATAAATCGCATAATATAAATAACTATCAATAGTTAAATAAGTGTACCTTAATTAGGAAACTGCTCGAAATTTATTTGAATATTAAGAAGACAATTTATTGTTACATAGTTTAGAATTATGTTAAATCTTCCTATTTTTGTTTGTTTTCGAATTAACATCCAAATCTTCCACGCCGTCTCCTCTGCCACAGAAAACCTTTTTGATGGCTCGATTTCTGAGTCAAGGGTGGCGACAAACATGATTCGACGCTCCCAGCAGATTTCGATGCTACACGTCAACTTTGATGTTTGTGTAGAGGACATGAATATCGTAAGCTTCTTGAATATGTCGATGTGTATGTTCCTCACTCGTTCTGAAGGAAGCCGATGCTGGTATACTCATTACTCATTATATATTACTCATTACTTAATAAGATTATTACTTACATTGTTTCTATTCTGTGCAACAAGTGTATTTTTAACATATGACATAGTGAACTATATTTAAATCAACCAACGGACTTGCAACTTTATGACTAATCTTGTTCCAATTTTGCCATCTTATTTTAACTTAGATTGCATTAACATTAAATTTAAGCTAAATATGAAATTGATAGGGTTTTATGGAATAAATAACAATACAAGAATTTGATACAAATTTATGTATCTGCAATGAGAAGGAATTATTTAATTTGCTTACAACACAAACATGGCAGAAACCTACATCCTCATCCCAATGTAGTTTATGGCTAAAATAAAAAAAATGCCGAGTTTCGTTGGAAATTTTCTGATTACACAGGTCTGCTGTGAAGGAGGTATTTTATATTGCGGTGCAGGAGCTGATTTTGTCACATACGTTGCAAGGATTAAGTAGTTGTTTTTCTATAATTTGTCTATTTTTAGTTAACATATCCTTAAGTTTAATATCATTCGTTTTAAATTAGGATAAATCAATAAAAGCATTACGAAAATACAGTTCAAAACAGGAGCCTAAAGTTTACAATTCAAAACTTGGCACTTTAAGGCCTCGTACTTTCGACCCTAGAGATGAAATATGCAATTCCTTCGGTCAATTGTTTGTAGAATTTTCTTTTTTATTTTATTTATTTATAAATTAAAATACATTTTTAATAAATAAAATCAAATTTAAGAACTCGGTTACAAAATTGTAATATACTTTAGAATAGGCTCATGTTTACATTTTTTATCATGCAAATAAAAATTAATGCAAAGTTTCTTTGATGATTAATTTTAATGAATGAATTTTTGATGAATTACATTTAAGTTCTCCGAAGACTGTGAGAAACTTTCATAGAGATAAGTACTTAGCCCATAAAGCCCCTAGTTTTAAGGAAAATGTAAACAATAAAAATTTTTTAGCTTATTGGATGGCAAACCAATTAATCCTCCCTGTCTCACTGGTAAAAATGATAATGCCATACTAAAACTTTTGAATTTAAACATTCAAGGAATACTTAAAAAGGGAAAGAAATATAGTTTTGAAATATTTTTAAATACTTTACAAAGTAAACCTGATATTATATGTCTAACCGAGGACTGGATAAAACCAGAAAATGATTTTATTTTAAAAACAATTTCAAATTATAAAAATGTATCTAATTACTTTAGACCAGAAATTCAAAGAGGAGGGACAGCTATATTAATTGGGGAGCACATCTCATTCAAACAAAGATTGGATATTAATAAATTTTCAAAATCACAATATTTTGAATGTTATGGTATTGAAATTGGAGATAAATTTAAGATAACCATTATTAAGATAAACAATATGTGTTTATATTGTTCCAAACACAACTAAACAATATTTAGAAGTATTTTTTGACAGTTTGTATTGTGTTTTAAATCACATCTTTAGGAGAAACAATTTGACTAAATTAATATTGTGTTGTGACTTTAATATTGATATAAATGATAACAAATCCTATGTAACTGAATTGTTAGGTATTATTCAATCATTTAATATGGAATTTTGTATTTTTTCTCCAACTAGAATAACTAAAAGCTCTAAAACATGTATAGATAATGTAATTACAAATATTAAAGATGACGTAACTTTTACAGACGTAATAGAAACTGGTTTATCAGATCACTCAGGCCAAATTGTTAATTTTCAAATTTACAACAAAAAAACGTAGAAAAATATTCAATTTGTAGAAAAACTTTTTTTTATAAAAATAATATTAAAAATTTTGTCGAAAAAATTGGAAATGTATGCTGGATTCCACTATATATTACTCATAATTTTGATGTAAACAAAAAGTATGAACCTTTCTCAAATATGTTTTTAAATGTAATAAAAGAAACATTCCCTTTGAAATGAACATTTGACAAACCAAGGAAAGATTCTTCAAAAGAATGGATTACGAAAGGGTTAAAAATATCGTCTATGAAAAAAAAACAAAAACTCCATAAGATTGCAAAGACTTCAAATAATGAAGATTTTTTTGAAATACGTTCGTATATACAAACAAATTTTTTAAAATTGTGTAAGAATGGCAAAAATACTAATAATTATAGTAAAATACAGAAATCTTCAAACAAAATAAAAACTACATGGGAACTATATGATAAAAAAGAAACAAAAAAAAAATAAAAACAACAATATAAATTCAATTGAATTGGATGGTATTTTATACAACAATCCCAACCAAATGTCATCCATATTTAATGATTATTTTATTAACATATGCAGAAATCTTAACATAAACCCGAACTTACAAGAAGCTATACAAATCATGGAAAAGTCTAATTTAAAAACTAGTTTGTTGCTAAATTTTGAACCTGTATTAGAAAGTAAAACAAAACAAATTATACGCAGTCTTAAAATTAAATGGTCAACTGGATGGGATGAAATTCCTCCAGCCATAGTAAAAAAAAAAAATGTTGTGAACAAATAACATCCCCCTTAACTCATTTAATAAACCTTATGTTTGAAACAGCTGAATTCCCAAAATTACTTAAGATTGCTCGAACCGTACTTATTTTTAAAAGTGAAAATCCTAAGCTAATTCAAAATTATAGACCAGTATCTCTATTGCCAACGTTTTCGAAAATATTTGAAGTAGCAATCTATAATCAATTAATAAATTTCTTTGAATCAAATACTATTTTAATATCAAATCAATTTGGATTTCGAAAAGACAAAAATACAACTATGGCAGTATCAAGTTTTATTAATAAAGTGTCGGAATATCTTGACAAGTCCCAAAATACCGCCGGAGTGTTCTGTGATTTGTCAAAAGCTTTTGATTGTGTGAATCATAAACTATTATTGAAAAAATTAGAGTTCTATGAAGAAAAAAGCTCTATCATTAATATAAAAAATGGAGTTACTCAAGGCTCAATTTTAGGTCCACTTTTATTTTTAATTTATATTAATGATTTACCAGTTGTTACCAAAAACTGTGAAGTAATCTTATATGCTGATGACACCTCTTTATTATATTCAGACATTGATATTAACAACTTACAAAACATAATTGATTAAAATTTAAATAAGTTAGACGAATGGTTTTCGATAAATGGATTAAAACTGAATCAAAATAAGACACAATTCTTGCAGTTTATGTATCGTAATACTAAGCAAATCACTTTAACGAATTTTAGTTCAATAAAAACAGTGAAAGATACAACATTTTTAGGCTTAAAATTGGACAACAACATGAAATGGAAATCTCACATGTCATTATTTCTAAAAAAGTTACATAAAGCATTTTATGCTATTCATTTTTTATCAAATATAACTGATTTAAATACCCAAAAATGACATATTTTGCTTACTTTCATTCAAGATTAACCTATGGAATTGAACTATGGGAAAATTCAGTTGAGAGTAAGCAAATATTTAAATTACAAAAACAAATTATTAGAGTAATGTGCAAAAAACATCCCAACCCACTGTAAACCATTATTCCAACATCTAAATATACTGCCATTGCCTTCTTTATTAACTTTCAAAAGTCTCATGAATATTTTCAATAATAACATCAATATTAAAAATATAAATAATCATCATGAATAGACAAACAAAAGTCCGAAGACTACATACTTATACTAGACATAAATATATTAATTTCCATTTCCCGGCTCATAATACAAGTCTCTTCGAACATTCTCCATTTTACATGAGTATAAAACTTTCTAATTCCTTGCCAAACGAAATTAAAAATATTATTGATGAAAAGAAGATAAAAAAAGAGATCGGAAATTTTTTCAAAGAGAATGTTTTTATTTATTAAATGAATTCTTAAATTATAAAAATAACAAAGAAAATTAAGAAAGTGTATCATTCATATTTTTTGTATAAAAAAATGAAATGTTACAATTTGAAAATATTTTCAATTTTTCATTGTTTTAAGGCCATGATTTAAAAAAATCAGTATTAGAATTAAAATTTAAAAAAGAATATTATTGTATTTATAAACATTGCTCTGTGACGAAAGGTTGTGTTAAGCAATAAAGAATTTGTATTAGTTAATTTCGTAGTAGAGTATGTTGCAATATAACTATTGTTGTTAAGTTATGAAAACTTATAGTTCATCCATTTCCAGTCGTGTTGTTACGGCCATGAGCCCGTCGAGCGACTGTAGGGGCTGTAGCGACTTAGCGACTGTAGGGTCTGTAGGGGCTGTAGGGACTGCCGGGACTGTAGGGACTGTAGACGTCGGCGATGGCCCTGGGGGCCCGGGTATCGGTGATGCTTAACGTATCGGAATCCCATCTCCTACACACTTGCCATCCATTCATACAAATCACCTGATTTGTATCCTTCGAACCCCTGGAGCAGACCGTTTCACCAGTAATACACATTAAAAAAGTTATTGATTTATATTTATTATGTTTAAGAGCTACTACGTGTCGTGGGGAATATAGGCCTATTAATAAACTTACTTTTAAAAAAAGTGAACATTATAAGTAGTTTTTAATCCATAGTCTTCTAACTATTCTGCTGAATTTTAAACGCGAACATAATGTCTGGATATCACTTCAGGAGAAACGATGATTTGAAAAAATGTCGGTTCAGGTTCATAGGAACAGATTTAATACAATTGAATACAATATTAATCAATATTGAACTTATAATAGAGCAAATCTGAAGCTAAATCGTTAATTTCTCTAAGAAACCATTTAATGCTTATTTTATTAGTTATTAGTATATATTAATATCAGATATTAGTTACTAGTTAGTTATTGTTTTTTTTTTTATTACTCAAGCAATGGATAAAAGTTAACCTGTCTTAATATGGCATAAAAAAGAGTTTTTATTAAAAATATTACATACGGTAATGTACTTACGGCTTAAACAATGATTTTATTTAAGCAAAAATACAGTACATAATGTTTTTACTTAAATAAAAAGGCTTCAATTTTGAAACTTTGATTAAATGGCTAATTCAGTTTTCATCCATTTAGATATTTCTCCAACAATCCCTAGTTTAAACCTGGTCAAGTCAAATACCAAACTAGTTTAACTCTTATAAAAAACTGTATCAAATCCTTCTTTGAAATCGCACAGATTAAGATATAAATAGAAGTATTTTGACATTTAATTTATAAAACCAGATCTTTATTTGATACTGGCTAAATTTGATACCTCCTATGCAGTTCATGTTGATTTTATTGTGTGTGTACCCTCATTTTACAGGTGCGAAGGAACTCCATTGTTGGAATGCCTGGTAAATTTCCATTAAAGCGGAATGGTATCTTCAGAACTAGAACAAAGGTTGATTATCCCAGTGCAATATAGAACCTCATTTTTCTTGCTCTACAAATTTCGCCTCAAAGGCCGATAGTTTGTCTGCCCCTAGCTTTACCTCTATAAAATGGAAAACCATAATTAATTCGCTGGGGATGAATAATTTATTATTTATTATTGACAAAATTGTTATATACTATGACGTTATTTAAAAAATTTCCCTTGGCTCAAACATGTTCTTTGTTAGTTAACAGAAATGACTTAAACTCACTGTCAAAACAACTATAAACAAATAAATAAAATTATGAAATTATATTTGCAAGGGTACCGAGGTGTATTATCCTAACCTTATGTACCGTTGTAGTCTCTCTAATGAAGTAAACGATTCCTCAATATCGTTAACATGATTAAATTGTAGCATCTCGAGGAACATAATATCGAGGACACTTGGAGATGTCTCTGCTTGGTATTTGATTGACGTGAAGATAATTGACTTAGTATCAGCTTAATGGTTTTAAGGGAGTAATTATATTAGTGTGTTTCTGTACTATAGCATCAGTAGTTCTATCAAATTCTTAGAGCATTTGAGTTATTTTTTGTAAAAAAATTTTAATACGCAAAGTTTTTTTTTTGTAATTGGAACTTATACAATTATCAACCAAAATTCGAAGTGAGTCATGGTCTGCGATGGTTTCTGCCAAAGATGTATAAAAATCGGGCAATAAGGGCGGTATCAATTTACTAGCCTGATAACAAAAAAACAGCTGGTGCATGTTACTCTTATGGACACCAGAAGGATTACATCACTGGCCTGAATAAAAAGCGGCATTTTCCAACATCAAAGAAATGAAACAACCCTTCTTGTGTTTATATTTTGTCCGCATTCATGGGTTTGATAGTTCTAATAAAAGAGAACATGTTGGAAACAGAAACAGAGTAATTTTAATAGAACATAGACTTGACTTAATGTCATGTAAACAATCAAAGTACAATTTTTTAGGGAGAGGCGGGAAAAATGCAATTACGCACACAGGTGGCGTGGCCAGCCTGTGGTGTGGGATTCCCCTAAAACGAGTATACCCACTAAAAAACCTCCTCTACTCTTTATGAATCTAGCCTGGATTGTTTGTCGCATTGCATCAGGCTAGGCCTAAATTTGCCAAGGCCCATTGGGCTCACTCCTTGACCAGTCGCACGATCGGGGGATGTGAGCCGCTTAGCTGTCCAGATCAGTCTTTTTAAGGAGGATCCCACGAACGGACTGCGACAAACAATCCCAGCAGCCCTCATCCTCCAAGACCTTTTGGCAGACCGTGTCCACCGAAAATTCGCAAAAAGTTTGTGAGGCCTTCAGGTGGGGCCCTTCCAAATTGGGGCAGCGGAAGAAGGGGCATTGGAAAAAGTAGTACGAATCAAAATACAATAATAATCATGGCAGCTGAAACAGCTGATTGACGTTCCTGTACTGTACAGTACATAAAGAGGTGTCGTTTTGGGTGATTACTGATAACCACTATAGTGGATTGATCAGATGTCATTGATCAATAACTAAACGTAAAATTTTGGCTTTGACATGTCATATTTCAAATTAAATAATTAATGAACTTAGTTCAAATTTTTCGTAGGACCAGATAGTTTTGATGTAATTTTTTTGACAGGTTTCACTCCAGCATGTACTGGGCCCCCTTGCAGTTAAGCAATTCTAAGCTTGAACAATCCCAATTCCAATCGTTTTTACCAATTAAATAATAGTTTTGTTTAGTTACACTATGCCTTGGCCATACACTAGTGTTTTGTCAATGTGTTATGCATATTAAACAAATTTGCAATTGAATTCAAAATGTAAGATTCGATCTGATCAAATTAAGTTACATTTTCTGCACCATATTTTTTTATATCAAGTTTTATAACATAAAACATGACAACTGTGGGTATTTATAACCAACATTGGGAATGAATGTCCCAAAAATGTTTCATCTGCCTACCGTGATATGTCCGATCAGTGCGGATGACACGTTACACGTTACACGATCCTCTCGTTGACAGCTGACAGTCAACCATTGGAAATGTATTTTTTTGGTTTACTATTATTTCTGTTGCAATGTAGGATATATCCAAAAGATTATTTACACCTTTCCTTAGTAAAACTGTATGTTTTAAATGGTTGGTTAATAAATACCTAGGTAAACACCTAGGTATTTACTAAACTAATTAATAATTAACTAAACTAATTATGTCTGGCAGAATAATGTTTGAATCGTAAATAATAAAAGATACAGATAAGTAAAAAGTAATAGCCATTGATAAAACACTAGAGATCCTCCTGATCGATATTCGACCAAAATATCAGTTTATCCAAATTACCCAAGAAGTTTACAAAATTTTATAACAAAAATATAAGTTCTTCCAGTGTTTCTAGCAGTTGTTATTAAAACAGCCGTCTAATGACTCAATCAACTATTCTTCCTCCATGAGATTAACATTGGAATTTTGAAAGCCTGTGGGGCTTAGAACTGGAGACAAATTTGAACTATAAGGGGATTTTGATAATCTACTGGACTATATCTTTCTAACGGCATGTGACGAGCAGAGAAACAGGAGGAAACAAAACATGCTTGCCTATTAATATATAGTTAAGAGCTAACTAACAGACTTAACTAGTTAGGTCTAGGTGATTAAGTTTAGAGCTTTGGGAATGTAGGACTTCGAATATAGTAATATAGCTCATAACAAGAGTCTTGAGTGACACTTTTAGTGTGAAGTTAAGCTTTACGTTTGAAGTGCTAGCCAAGGTCGTCAAATGGCCGAGTTCTAATCATTTTGTTACAACTGGTCGATTTTAGTTGAAGCAAGAACCTGGGTATGGCCCGATCCTACAAAAACTGCAAAAAATACGCTAAATTGCTACTACTACCTATTAATGAAAAAATATCAACTACAGAGTATTTCGATTATGATTTTTTTATAACGGTTTCTATATATATAATTGGAAGTATGACTTTGAAATTTAATTAATTTTAAGTCACTTTCAGTGTGACTATTTTGATCTTTAAAGTAAAAGAAAATGCTACAAGCGATTGACCGAAGGAATCGCATATTTCATCTCTAGGGTCAAAAGTAGGTCATAAATTAGAGAATTTTAAATGTCAACTTTAGGCTCCTGTTCTGATCTGTATTTTTCGTAATGCTTTTATCGATTTAACTTGATTAAAACCCAAGGATATCAAACTTAAGGATATATTAACATAAAAGTAGGCAAACCATATAAAAAGAACTACTCCATCCTCGTATGTGACAATAGCAGCACCTACACCGCAATATAAAATACCTCCGTCGCAGCAGACCTGTGTAATTAGTGAATTTCCAACAAAACTTGGTATTTTTTAATTTTAGCCATAAACTACAAGAGAATGAGGATGTAGGTTTGCTGCCATGTTTGTGTTGTTAGCAAATTAAATAATCCCTCCCCAGTGTAGTTACATTCAAATTTGTATCAAATTCTGGAATTTTTTATTCATCCCATATACCCCGTGGGAGTAAGTTCATAGGTTTGCCGCCATATGGGTGTTGTAAGCAGTCTTGTGTACAAAGACTCTGGGAAACTAGCACAGACGCTAAGTCTCAACATTACATCGTAAGTAGTAAAGAACCCCCACTCCGGGGCCATGAGGAAGGACGAGAAGGACGAATTTCCTAACAGTCCTATAGACCTATTTTTAACCGATTTTCGGCGATTTTTGCCGATTTTCGGCGATTTTTTGCCTACTTTTTGGCAATTTCAAAGCATTTTTAAGGATTTTCGAGGCATAAAAAATTGATGAGGCCATGAGGGACTACGAGAATTGCGAATTTCCTAACAGTCCTACAGGCCTATTTTTAACCAGATGTGAGTGATTTTGGCCCACTTTTTGGCAATTTTAAAGCACTTTTCAGGAATTCCGATAAAAACCTGATAGAGGAGGGTGACTGCGCCATGAGATGGTACGAATTTCCTAACAGTCCTACGTAAGGACTAGTCCCGTATAAGGACTATTGTATTTAGATAGTCCCGCGCGAGGACTAGTCCCGCTTGATATTGTATTCAAATGGTCCTACACAAGGACTAGTCCGTTTGCTATCGTATTTAGATTGCCCCGCGTGGGGACTAGACCAGCGTGCTATTGTATTTAGATGGTGCTGCATGAGGACTAGTCCTGTGCAAGGACTGTTGAATTTAAATAGTCCGGCGTGGGGACTATTATTTAAGTAGTACGGCATGGGGACTATTGTATTTAAATGGCCCGGCGTGGGGACTATTGTATTTTAATGATCCGGGGACTATTGTATTGAAATGGTCCTGCAAATCCCTAAAACCTAGCAGCTAAGGCTATGACCCGTGAATAGGAACTATTAGCCACCAGCTTAGACCTAATGAGCTGTACCTAAGATCTAAACCTAAGGTCTTATACCTGAGTCCAAAGCTCTAAAACCTAGCAGCTAAAGCTTTGACCTGTGAATAGGACCAATTAGCCACCAGCTTATGTGTTGGACCTAAGATCTCAACCTAAGGCCTTACACCTGAGTTCAAAGCCCTAAAACATAACACCTAAGGCTTTGACCTGTGAATAGTGCCTATTAGCCAACAGCCTAAACCTAATGTTTTGGTACTAAGATGTAAACCTAAGCCCTTGCACCTGAGTGCAATGCCCTAAAACCTAGCAGATAAGGCTTTAACCTGTGAATAAGGCCTATTAGACAACAGCCTAGACCTAATGTGTTGGGACTAAGATGTAAACCTAAGCCCTTGCACCTGAGTCCAAAGCCCTAAAACCTAGCAGTTAAGGATTTGACATGTGAATAGGGCCTATTAGGCAACAGCATAGATCTAATGTGTTGGCATTAAGATGTAAACCAAAGCCCTTGCACCTGAGTCAATGCCTTAAAACCTAGCAGCTAAGGTTTTGACCTGTGAATAAGGCCTATTAGCCAACAGCCTAGACCTAATGTGTTGGGACTAAAATGTAAACCTAAGGCCTTGCACCTGAGTCCAAAGCCCTAAAACCTAGCAGCTAAGGCTTTGACCTGTGAATATCGCCTATTAGCCACCAGCTTAGACGTAATGTGTTGGACCTAAGTTCTAAACCTAAGGCCTTACACATGGTTCCTAAGACCAAATGCCTTGGACCAAATTAAATCCTTAGACCAACGATCTAATTCCATAGACCCAAGGTCTTAGACTTAGGTCCTAAAACCTAGCAGCTAAGGATTTGACCTGTGAATAGTGCCTATTAGCCAACACCCTAAACCTAATGTGTTGAGACTAAGACGTAAATCTAAGGCCTTGCACCTGAGTCCAAAGCCCTACATCCTATCAGCTAAGGCTTTGACCTGTGAATAGGGCCTATTAGCCACCAGCTTAGACCTAATGTGTTGGACCTAAGACCTAAACCTAAGGCATTACACCTTAGAGAAAGCCCAAAACCTACCAGCTAAGGCTTTGACCTTTGAATAGGACCAATTAGCCACCAGCTTAGACCTAATGTGTTGCACCTAAGATCTAAACCTAAGGCCTTGCATCTGAGTCCAAAGCCCTAAAACCTTGCAGCTAAGGGTTTGACCTATGAATAGGGCCAATAAGCCACCAACTTAAACATAATGTGTTGCACCTCAGATCTAATTCCTTAGACCCAAGGCTTTAGACTTAAGCCCTAAAACCTAGCAAGATTTTGACCTATGAGGACTATTGTATTTATATAGTCCTGCGTGAGGACTATTGAATCTAGATAGTCCGGCGTGGGGACTATTGAATTTAGATGGTCCCGCGTAAGGACTATTATTTAGATGGTCCTGCGTGAGGACTATTGAATTTAGATAGTCCGGTGAGGGGACTATTCTATTTAAATAGTCCGGCGTGGGGACTGTTGTATTTAGATAGTCCGGCGTGGGGGCTATTGAATTCAGATGGTCCCACATAAGGACTATTATTTAGATGGTCCTGTGCGAGGACTATTGAATTTAGATAGTCCGGCATGGGGACTATTGTATATAGATAGTCCGGCGTGGGGGCTATTGAATTCAGATGGTCCCGCGTAAGGACTATTATTTAGATGGTCCTGCGTGAGGACTATTGAATTTAGATAGTCCGGCATGGGGGCTATTGTATTAGGATAGTCCGGCGTGGGGACTATTGTAATTGGATAGTTCGGTGTGGGGACTATTGTAATTGGATAGTCCGGTGTGGGGACTATTGTATTTAAATGGTTCTGCATGCTATTGAATTTAGATAGTCTGGAGTGCTTATTATATTTAAATGGTCCTTCATAAGGACTATTGAATTAAGATAGTCCCGCGTAAGGCCTAGCCCCGTGTACGAACTATTGTATTTAGATAGTCCTGCGTAACGACTAGTTCTGTGCAAGGACTGTTGAATTTAAATGGTCTGGCGTGGGGACTATTGTATTTAAATGGTCCTGCAAAGCCCTAAAACCTAGCAGCTAAGGATGTGACCTGTGAATAGGGCCTATTAACCAACAGCCTAAACCTAATGTGTTGGCACTAAGATGTAAACCTAAGGCCTTGCACCTGAGTCCAAAGTCTTAAAACATAACAGCTAAGGCTTTGACCTGTGAATAGGGCCTATTAGCCAACAGCCTAAACCTAATGTGTTGGGACTAACATGTAAACATAAGGCCTTGCACATGTTCTGAGTCCAAAGCCCTAAAACCTAGCAGCTAAGGATTTGAACTGTGAATAGGGCTGTGAATAGGGCCTATTAGCCAACAGCCTACACCTAATGTGTTGGCACTAAGATGTAAACCTAAGGCCTTGCACCTGAGTCCAAAGCCCTACATCCTATCAGCTAAGGCTTTGACCTGTGAATAGGGCCTATTAGCCACCAGCTTAGACCTAATGTGTTGGACCTAAGACCTAAACCTAAGGCATTACACCTTAGAGAAAGCCCAAAACCTACCAGCTAAGGCTTTGACCTTTGAATAGGACCAATTAGCCACCAGCTTAGACCTAATGTGTTGCACCTAAGATCTAAACCTAAGGCCTTGCATCTGAGTCCAAAGCCCTAAAACCTTGCAGCTAAGGGTTTGACCTATGAATAGGGCCAATAAGCCACCAACTTAAACATAATGTGTTGCACCTCAGATCTAATTCCTTAGACCCAAGGCTTTAGACTTAAGCCCTAAAACCTAGCAAGATTTTGACCTATGAGGACTATTGTATTTATATAGTCCTGCGTGAGGACTATTGAATCTAGATAGTCCGGCGTGGGGACTATTGAATTTAGATGGTCCCGCGTAAGGACTATTATTTAGATGGTCCTGCGTGAGGACTATTGAATTTAGATAGTCCGGTGAGGGGACTATTCTATTTAAATAGTCCGGCGTGGGGACTGTTGTATTTAGATAGTCCGGCGTGGGGGCTATTGAATTCAGATGGTCCCACATAAGGACTATTATTTAGATGGTCCTGTGCGAGGACTATTGAATTTAGATAGTCCGGCATGGGGACTATTGTATATAGATAGTCCGGCGTGGGGGCTATTGAATTCAGATGGTCCCGCGTAAGGACTATTATTTAGATGGTCCTGCGTGAGGACTATTGAATTTAGATAGTCCGGCATGGGGGCTATTGTATTAGGATAGTCCGGCGTGGGGACTATTGTAATTGGATAGTTCGGTGTGGGGACTATTGTAATTGGATAGTCCGGTGTGGGGACTATTGTATTTAAATGGTTCTGCATGCTATTGAATTTAGATAGTCTGGAGTGCTTATTATATTTAAATGGTCCTTCATAAGGACTATTGAATTAAGATAGTCCCGCGTAAGGCCTAGCCCCGTGTACGAACTGTTGTATTTAGATAGTCCTGCGTAACGACTAGTTCTGTGCAAGGACTGTTGAATTTAAATGGTCTGGCGTGGGGACTATTGTATTTAAATGGTCCTGCAAAGCCCTAAAACCTAGCAGCTAAGGATGTGACCTGTGAATAGGGCCTATTAACCAACAGCCTAAACCTAATGTGTTGGCACTAAGATGTAAACCTAAGGCCTTGCACCTGAGTCCAAAGTCTTTAAACATAACAGCTAAGGCTTTGACCTGTGAATAGGGCCTATTAGCCAACAGCCTAGACCTAATGTGTTGGACCTATAATCTAAACCTACGGTGTTACACCCGAGTCCAAAGCCCTACAACCTATCAGCTAAGGCTTTGACCTGTGAATAAGGCCTATTAGACAACAGCCTAGACCTAATGTGTTGGGACTAAGATGTAAACCTAAGGCCTTGAGATTGAGTCCAAACCCCCAAAACGTAGCAGCTAAGGATTTGACCTGTGAATAGGGAATATTATCCAACAGCATACACTCAATGTGTTGAACCTATTATCTAAACCTAAGGCCTTACACCCGAGTCCACAGCCCTAAACCAAGCAGCTAATGCTTTGACCTGTGAATAGGACCTATTTGCCATTAGCTTAGACCTAATGTGTTGGGCCTAAGACCTAAACCTAAGACCTGGTCTTGAGACCAAAGACCAAACACCTTATACCAGACTAAATCCTTAGACCTAAGATCTAATTCCTTAGACCCGAGGCCTTAGACTTGAGAACTCAAACTTAGCAGCTAAGGCTTTGACCTGTGAATAGGACCTATTAGCCATTAACTTAGACCTAATGTGTTGGACCTAAGATCTAAACCTAAGGCCTGACACCTTAGTACAAATCCATAAAACCTATCAGCTAACACTTTTACCTGTGAATAGGGCTTATTAGCCAAAAGCCTAGGCCTAATGTGTTAGACCTAAGATCTAAACCAAAGGCTTTACACCTGGTTCCTAGGACCAAATACCTTAGACCAGACTAAATCCTTTGCCCAAAGATCTAATTCCTTAGACCTGAGGCATATACTTATTCCCGAAAACCTATCAGCTAAGGCTTTGACCTGTGAATAGGACCTATTAGCCATTAGCTTAGACCCAATGTGTTGGACCTAAGATATAAGCCTAAGGCCTTACACCTGGTTCCTAAGACCAAAACCTTAGACTACACCAATTGCAAGACCTATGATCTAATTTCTTAGACACGAGGCCTTAGACTTAAGACCTAAGACCTAGCAGCTGAAGTGACCTATGAGCTATTAGCCTACAATTAATGAATTAGACCTAAGATCTAAATCTAAGGCCTTACACCTGAGTCCAAAGTCCAAACACCTTAGACTAGACTAATTCCTTGAACCTAAGATCTAATTCCTAAGACCCAAGGATTTAGACTTAAGACTAAAAACCTACAAGGGGGCCGCGATTCACAGCCCCCCCCCCCCCCATGAATTGAGCAAACATTAGGCAACGAGGTATTTTTCTTTGATTATTAAATCATGATCAGAAATGGTTATCAGATTCAGATTGGAGTATTTGAAGACCAACCTCCATCCATCTTACCCAACTCCTAAGGCCCTACCGCATAGACTTGACCCAAGACCTAAGGCTATACACCGTAGTCTAGGCTTGAAGTTTGTTAGACCCAAGACCGAGGCCATAGAGTTAAGACCTGAAAACTTACAAGGGAGTCGCGATTCACGACCTCCCCTGAACGGAACACCGTGGTCAAGGTCCTTACACCATGGTCTAGGCTTTTAAGCTATTAGACCCAAGACCTAAAGCTCTACACCATGTTCTAGACCCAAGATCTAAGGCCTGAGGTCTAGGCCTTTAGGTTCTTAGCCCCAAGATCTAAGGCCCGTGGTCTAGGCCTTTAGGTTCTTATCCCCAAGATCTAAGGCCCGTGGTCTAGGCATTTAGGTTCTTAGATTCAAGACCTAAGGCTCAACATCATGGTCTAGACCCTAAACATAAGGGTTGTGATCTAAGTCTTTAAGTTCTTATCAAGACATAATACCTCACACCATTGTCTAGACCCAAGACCTAAGGCCTGTGGACTAGGCCTTTAGGTTCTTAGACCTAAGGCCGTACACAATGGTCTAGACCCAAGACCTAAGCTCCGTGGACTAGGCCTTTAGGTTCTTTGGCCCAAGACCTAAGACCATGCACCATGTTCTAATACTCGTTTGAAAGGCGGCCGGAACCAAGACCTAATGCCCTTCACCATGGTCTATATCCCCAAGACCTAAGGCTATACACCCGTGGTCTTTATGCTATACGCCGTGGTCTAAGATCTTAGACACAATTTCTAAGGCCTTCAATCATGGTCTAGATCCTTAAAACCTAAGGCCCTACACCATGGACTAGTATTCGTCTTAAACCGTGTGCAGTTGTGATTGTTACGTCTGTAGCTAGAGAAAACTCGGCCTTTAAGTTCTTAGACCTAAGACCAAAAGGTGTACACCGTGGTCTAGGCTTTTAAGTTGTTAGACCCAAGACCTAAGATCATACGCCGTGGACTACACTCAAGACCTAAAGCCATACACCGCGGGCAAGCCTTTTAAGCTCTGAGACCCAAGACCTAAGGCCTTGCACCGTTTTCTAGGCTGTTAAGTACTTAGACCCAAGACTTAGTTCCATACACCTCGGTCTAGGCTTTTAAGCTCTTCAACCCAAGACCTAAGGCCATACACCCTGATCTAGGCTTTTAAGTACTTAGACCCAAGACCTAAGACCATGCATCGTGATCTAGGCTTTTAGGTTCTTATACCCAAGACCTAAGGTCCTTCGCCCTGGCCTAGGCTTTAAGTACTTATGCCCAAGATCTAAGAACATAAACCGTGGTCTAAGCTTTTAAGCTCTTAGACTCAAGCCCTAAGGTGGTCCGCATTGGCTAGACTCAAGACCTAAAGCCATACACCGTGGTCTACGCTCTTAGGTACTTAGACCCAAGACTTAAGGCTATAAAGTAAAGACCTGAAAACTTACAAGGGAGTCGCGATTCACGACCTCTGAACAGACACTGTGGCCCAAACTAAGGCCCACACACCTAACCCAAGACCTAAGGCCTTACACCGTGATCTAGACTTTTTAAGTACTTAGACTCCAAGACACCCTGGTCATGCACCCTGGTCTAGGCTTTTAAGCTCTTAGACCCAAAACCTAAGGGCACCACCATGGTCTAGGCTTTTAAGCTCTTAGACCCAAGACCTAAGGCCCCACACCACGGTCTAGACTCTTGACCTAAGGCAATATCCCGAGGTCTAGTACTCGTTTTAAACCGTGTGCAATTGTAGTTGTTTCGTGTATTTTAGAGGAAACTTGGTCTTTTATGTTCTTAGACCTGAGACCTAAGCTTTTATACCGTGGTCTAGTACTTGTCTTAAACCGTATGCAGTTGTGAGTGTATCATCTGTAGCTGGGCGAAGATTGGCCTTTTACGTTCCTAGACCCAAAGCTTAACACCCTACACCATGGTCTGGTACTCGTCTTAAACCGTGTGCAGTTATTACTGTTTCACCTCGAAAAAGAGAATGTTTAAGCTTTTACACCATAACTTAGAACGAAAACCCGTGGTCTTATTCCTAAAACCTAGGACCTTAGACCGATACCCTAGTACATAGGTCCTGAGACTTATTGCTTTAGATATAAGACAAAAGGAATTTAAATTAAGACCTAAGGCCTCATAATTTAGACCAACCCCAATCCCAAGCATTAAAGGCATTAGACCATGGACCTTTTTTATTTGACCTTAAACATTTGACCTAAGATTTAAGCCTTTAACATAAGACTTAAGCCCTAAGACCCTACCCATGGACTAGTACTCGTCCTACAGCGCGTGAGACCGTGTAAAATGGCGTGCATAAAGCCAATCATATGTATTATTTGAAAGCACAGCGCACGTGAACGCCTGTGTTTGCTGTTGGGCGTTTTAATGATTTGCGTTTTCGGGCGTTTTGCAAACTCGACGCGGAAATAACGATCACAGACGTAAATTATTAAAAACATCGTCTACACATCGATTTTGAAAAACGATCGTAGACGTCGATTATTTTAAACAGCGTCTGGGCATCGATTTTGAAAAACGTTCGCAGACGTTAAATATAAAAGGATATCGTCTACACATCGATTTTGAAAAACGTTCGCAGACGTTAATTATTAAAGGGCATCGTCTACACATCGATTTGCAATATGCGATAGCAAACGGACTAGTCCTTGTGTAGGACCATTTGAATACAATATCAAGCGGGACTAGTCCTCGCGCGGGACTATCTAAATACAATAGTCCTTATACGGGACTAGTCCTTACGTAGGACTGTTAGGAAATTCGTACTATCTCATGGCGCAGTCACCCTCCTCTATCAGTTTTTTATTGGAATTCCTGAAAAGTGCTGTAAAATTGCCAAAATGTAGGCAAAAATCACTGAAAACCGGTTAAAAATAGGCCTGTAGGACTGTTAGGAAATTCGCAATTCTCTCACTTTCTCATGGCCCCATCAATTTTTTATGCCTCGAAAATCCTTAAAAATGCTTTGAAATTGCCAAAAAGTAGGCAAAAAATCGCCGAAAATCGGCAAAAATCGCCGAAAATCCGTTAAAAATAGGTCTATAGGACTGTTAGGAAATTCGTCCTTCTCGTCCTTCCTCATGGCGTCGTATCGGCCCCTCCTTACTACTATCGTAGGTATTATTTTAAACCTCAAATTTGTGACCTTGATCACGTTTGAACATGTTCAAGCACCCATCAAACGTTTCAGTACAACTAGAGATAATTACAAGCCTCCAAGATAAAGCTTTACCTTTTAATTTTCAAAAGGCCGAAGGTCACATGTAGGGTGAAATAACAGAAGGTTTATACATTAGACTTCCGAACTAACATGTTTAAGGTAGCACCAAAACAGTGCTACCTTGCATGGCAGATTACAAGGTTATATGTAGTGTAAAAAGGTTAAATACCTTGACGTCCGCAATTCCTTGCAGTGAAACAAAGTTTACTATAGTTTCGGCTAACATGTAGCCATTATCAAAACTAGATATATAGAACGTTTATTCCATTCTTGCGAATTTCGTCAATGAATAAAAGCACACTGAACACGACACATAACATTTAGTAGTTCGACGGTCGGCACATGTCACTGAACTCACGTTTAGAAATCACTTCACTGAACTCTCGTTATAGAGTTCAGTGACGTGTGCCGGCCGGCGAACTACTAAATGTTATGTGTCATTTTCAGTGTGCTTTTATTCATTGACGAAATTCGCAAAACTGGAATAAATGTTCTATATATCTAGTATTGATAATGGCTACTTGTTAGCCGAAACTATAGTAAACTTTGTTTCACTATAAGGAATTGCGGTCGTCAAAGTATGTAACCTTTTTATATTGATTACTAATTGCGGAAGGCTTCAATATGAATAAAAAATTACGTGTAGAATGAAACAACCGAGCTTTTGGGAAACCTTTACACATCGGACTTTACAATTCACCAAGGCCTTTTAAATGCCCCAAATACTTGTATTTTTATTCACTTTACCAACAGACTAACACCTCGCGATTATTACAGGTCCAGAAAATAGTTCGTATTGTAAAATTTAAGTAAAGATTGAAAAATATTTCAAAGCTTCCAAGGCCATTTTTACATTCAAATATCGAAAGATCTTCAGAAATTGTTCTAAGTCCCCAGTGTCATTTAAACAGCGCAAACACTGGTGTTTTCACTTTACCAATAGATTAACACCTCGCGATATTAACCTGGACTTTTGAAAGAGTCCAAGGTCATCTGCAAGATGAAATGTTAAGCGAAATAGTTCAAAGTCCCCAAGCTCATTACGATACCCCTACCAATTTACTCCCACCATTTTCATGTTTCTGTCGCTCAGCGGATGTCATAGGGTGCGCAATCGGTGTGCTGTTCTCTGTTGTTTGATTTTTAGTTGGACTTTGGCGTGCAACACTGAAAACTTGGAGAAGTGTGACCCTTAGCAAGTAAAAACGTCATCTTATCTATGTAAAGGAAGGTCACGCCGAATTTTAAAGTTTTCTTAGCACTTTTTCCATTTCTCATTGAATTTGACTCCAAGTCCTCAAGGTCGCTGGGACTCTATAACGAAAACTCGGAGCGGAATGTAAGAATCGGCAAAAATGCTAAAAAAGGTTTACATTCAGCGTGAACTTCACCTATGTCATCCTGATGATGTAACCGATAATGACGTCATCAGCACGTCATTTGTGTGACGTCACGAGTGTCGTCACTGGTGACGTCATTGTCGCCGCCACGTTGTCTGTCATACACCACGACACGGCACGCGACCACCCGGTGAAGTATCGCTCCAATTTCTCTTAGTAACTAGACGCAAGTGATATTTTCCAAATCCGTCTTTAACAAAATTACTCACGGTTCTGTATTCTCAAGCTTAATTCTATCGACAAAACCTTAAATCTTAAATGCGTAATACAAATATATAATAATCCCGTAAACATACGTGAAATAGTTACAAATTGTCTTCCTAACAATGTAAAATAACTGATTTTTAGATATTGAGTTGATACCCTTTTCCGGACAGTTGTTAGTGATCACACTTCAACCCATGGAGGAACCATATTTGTCCCCCTGCCTTATTGGTATGCCTGGGATGTTTGTTCACGGACTGATACAATCTTCTGCCCAGCCACTTCTTTAACGTGATCCAAGGTTCTGCGGCCCGAAACGAAGATTTGGTAATCCAATAAAAAAGTTTGATGCACTATTATGATAATAACCTTACTATTTAAACAATGTAATTTGAACTTTTAAAAGAGTAATTTTTAAATATTTTCAAATTTGTGTAAAGTGTTACAGCCATTGCTACTATGCATCAGTGAAGTAAAAACTAATAATTTGATCAGTTTAACATTTATTAATTTCATTACTTATAGATTAAAACTAATTTATTTCATTTATTAATATATAATAACTGCCTCATTATTCATGAAAAGTAAGTAAAATAAATAAACTTATAAGAGAAATTTAGATTTATAATGAAGTAAATAATAATGTAATTCCGAGTAACCACAGTTTAAATATAATGACTAAGTAACATTTTCGTCACAAATTATGACAGAGGCAGTGTAACTAATCTAATTCCACTGCCACAGAAGCGTTCCGTCAAAACATCAAAGGGCGCCCGGAGACCAATTAGTCTTCGTTGTCTTTGCTTGCCATAAATCTGCATACACTGCGGTCGTTTAAAAAGACCAATGATTTATTGTCGTTAAACATTACAAATATTATATTTATTTCGTGGGCTCGTTAATCCGCAACAACATGATATGCATGAAAACAACTTCACATAAAAACTATGTATACATTTTAGAGTACAAATCCACTACCACCTAGGGACGGAAAGGTGGCGGATTTAGCTACCTGCGAGGGACGGCGCGGCGATGTAACTACCTGTCAGGGATCCTGGCTTTTATGTACACCGCCGCACCGTCCCTCGCAGGTAGGTTCACCTCCGTTCCGTCCCTGGCAGGTAGGGAAACCGTTGCACCTTTCGCGGGTAGGGCCTTTAATTAGTGGAGTTGTACTCTAAAATGTACTTCTATGCTCATAGGTGCTCATTAAGAAACGGTTTTGCGAAATTAGATCAGGGCTCCGCCACACAGAACTTCAAAATTTCTATGTAATGTTATTCTTATGACTAATTTTAAATATTCTATATTCTATAATCTATAGGCTTTGATTCTAATTAGGATGTCGCAATTAATATTATTATTTTGTATAGGCCTGTACATACTTTTTTTTTACCAATACAGAGTTTATATAAAAATATCATATTAGTCAATTAGATTTTTTTTTTGTTTACGTTTGAGTATAATATTTATTTGATTTTCTTATTTCTTAATCTTTTTTTACGAAGATAGTAATTTTATTTTTATTTCCTTTTGAGAAGCACTTTTTTATTTATTGTTAAGCTTAATTTCAAGTAATTTTTAATTTATATTTATACTGTATTTATATTAGTTTAATTTTATTTATATTGCAACCTTGTTTTTTAAAGAATAACGTCTTTAGTTAAAATATTTAGTATTGACAATATCAGCACGAATATATTTATCCATGTTGAACTCGATAATTAGTAATTACAATTTTCATTTGAGTACAGTTTTAGTAATGTTATTTATTTTACAATTTGTAATATTTAAAAATTTGCAACATTTCATAATTTATGAGCAATGAATTCTATTTATTATTATTTAAAGTAATATTGCATTGTTGTTAAATTGTAATTTTTGTCTAAAATACTTTCATGTGAGAAAGATATATGTGTTTATATATTCACTAGGAGCTGAAAAGGGAGCGATTTTTTGTAACATGATGGCAGCGGATGTGGAAATGGTTTTATTTTTTATTTTTAGAATGTTTTTCCTGAGTATGAATGTGTGTGCGAATGTGACTGCTGCAGCTGCGCCGGTGCGCGTCGTCCGTGTCGTGCCGCGGGTCCGGGCTGTAGGTCCAGGATAGCGGACCTGCACAGCGTCGCCTCAGCCGTCCCTCCCCCGCCCGCCCTCCCTCACGACCCCCCGCCTGATAACGCTCAGATCCTTATCAACAACCTCGCTCCCTTCACCAAACAATTTAAAGCCGCACACGTAAATGCATATTATATTCAATCGTCTCTTTTAAAATTATCTGACATCAGACAGTTGCGGATTATTTCCATAACTCATTCTGTAATCATGCTTGGCCTTCCAAATTACCTTGCAAACAACTTTGAATTTTTGGATGAGAGAGGCGCAAGAAACACTCGTTCTGGCTCATCAACTTTACGCATTCCGCACCACAAAACAACGGTTTTCAACAGATCTTTTACCGTCACTGCCTGCCGTCTTTGGAATTCCTTGCCCCACACGATTAAATCAATTGAGTCCCGTCCCAGGCTGTTGGTGGCGCTGAAGAAATTCTACCTCAACCGGATGGCCGTGGCGTGGCGGGATGGCGTGCGCTAGGTGTAGATGTAGCAGTGTGAGAATGCGGGTGTGAATGTGTTTGAAAATGTATGTTATTTTATTTAAATGATGTATAAAAAAATAATTTTGTAGTTCTAATTGTTTTTGAAAAGTTTTATATATTTTTTATTTGTATTGAGTTAGTATTAATTTAGCAACACGTAATTATTTAAGAGGTTAATTGTAAGAAAGGACCATGTGGTCCTAAATTCGCCTCAATAAATAAGTATTTTTCATTTCAAGAAACGGTGTTACAAATACAGCTTTTTTATGTACTTTAGGGCTCCGCCCCACAGGACATCGGAATTACTCTAGAGCATAAAGGGTTGAAATTCTACGTGGATGTTCCTATTTACTTCCTCTTATGTACTCGTTACTAAATGGTTTTACAAAATAAAGGTTTTAAAGTCCTTTAGGACTCCGCCCCACTGGACTTCAAAATTACTCTAGGGAATACGGGGTTGAAATTTGACGGGGAAGTTCGTCTTTAATCATATGTTCTCACTAAGAAACGGCTATGAAAATATAGTTTATGAAGTCCTTTATAGCTCCGCCCCACTTGACTTTAAATTTTCTGTAGGGCATACGGGGTTGAAATTTGACGTGGACATTCCTCTTTACTACTCATATGTACTCGCTGAGAAACGGTTAAACCAAATATAGATTTTGAAGTCCTCTAGGGCTCCTTCCCACTGGACTTTGGGGTTGATCGCTCCTCTCTGCTCATAGGTGCTTACTAAAAAAAAGTTTTGCAAAATTCAATGGTCTGCCTACACTTCTTCAATGTTTTAATATATTTCTTAAGAAAGAAGATTTCGTTGCTCTTTTAAGAGATTTTATTACATGTAAAATAAATTCAATCATGGGCGAAGCCATAACGGGCACCAGCTAGTAAATAAATAAAATAATTTTTTAAAGTTACTATTGTAAACTGTTTTAAATTTTCTATTTAATTATATAAATCCTATGATTCTACGTTGTTTGTTATAATGTTTTATTTATATTAACAACACACAGAAATTCAGGCATAAGACACAAACACACAATAAGGTAATTATAAAGAAAATCCCTAGTTTTTTTTAAGTTATCTATATTACCAAAAACACCTAAAACCACATTATAACCATATTCTAATTTTGAGTAGTGTTTGTTGTGTAACTGGTTAATATTGTTGATATCAGTCTGGAAAAGATAACAACTATTTTTTCCATTTTAAATTTTTGAACCTACTGTAATATGAAAATATCTACCGTAAATTCACTTATTGCCAGTTTACATTAAGGTATTCGGAGTAAACTTACAAAGGCCTAAGAACATTACATTAAGTATATAAGTATGCAAATCGGCCTGCTTTGCATTTAGTGTTTCATTTGTGGCGTCAAAATATCCCGCAACGTGTAGGCCTACAACATAATAATTCACATCCTATTACATCAATTTAGTTATTTTCAGATTGGATGAAAAATAACTTGTATTAAAAATGTTCTTGTGGAATTATTTAGAGTATTAGTTGGAAAGAAAACTAGATCAAATAGTATCTTTTTAAGTAACCATTAATTAATTTCATCAGTGCGTTACGCTCTAAAAGTAAATGATCATGTAAAGCAATTAAAAGTGATGGTAGTTAATGCATTCTTTAATGACTAAGAGACATTTTCGTCACAAATTATGACAGAGGCAGTGTAACTAATCTAATTCCACTGCCACAGAAGCGTTCCGTCAAAACATCAAAGGGCGCCCGGAGACCAATTAGTCTTCGTTGTCTTCGCTTGGCATAAATTTGCATACACTGCGGTCGTTGAAAAGAGACCATCGACGGCAACATTAACCTTTAACAATAACACACAAATTTCAAAATACTGTATTTGGTCTCGGTACTTGTTGATTCAGCCCTGCAAAGATAGTGTTGAAAAAAACCTCCACCTGTTAATTTTGTATTCTTAGAGCTCCTAATTGATTGAGGTCGAGGTCTAATCATCAGGAATAACATGACTATTTCAAATTGAATCATCTTTTATTTATCGTATATCAAAAAGGCTCATCCTAATAGAAACTCTATATTTCTTAAATTAATAAGCAACTATTTTTGTGACAGTAAAAATGAAATATATTAAAAAAAAACTTTTCAAAACTGATTATACGAATTCGATGTATTGTCTGTCTTGAGATGAATGGCATATGTCCATGCGTAATTCCCACGCTACAAAGAGTATGGCTTCAAAGAAGTTATTAAAGATATGTGTTTTGTGGTTAATTGAGAAATACAATATTTGAATCTGATCTGAGTCAGGATTAGGAGAGTGATCTGGAATATGATTAGGCTTTTCGTCTGGAGAGTGTTTTGTGGTGAATTGATAAATGAAAATATTTGAATGTGATCAGAGTCAAGATCTGGAGATGGGTCATGACGATGATCAGGATTTTTGTCTGGAATGTGTTTTGTGGTGAATTGACAAATAAAAATATTTGAATCTGATCTAAGTCGGGATATGGAGATGAGTCCTGAATAAGATCAGGATTTTCGTCTGGTACTTTTTTTGCATCTCATCTGAGTCTGGTAATAATAGGTATGGTCTTAACAGAATCATGATATTTTTTGTCTAATCAAAACTATAAGATCCTGTAGTCAAATAGTAAAACATAATTAATCCGTAGGGCTTTGAACACTAAGATCTTATACTTTCTAATTTATAGAATGTGATGTCAGGAACAAATTGGGAAGAGACTAGAAGTAGTATATATACGTCACTTCTGGGCCATGAGGAAGGACGAGAAGGACGAATTTCCTAACAGTCCTATAGACCTATTTTTAACGGATTTGCGGTGATTTTTGCCTACTTTTCGGCAATTTCAAAGCATTTTTAATGATTTTCAAAGCATTTTTAAGGATTTCCAAGGCATAAAAAATTGATGGGGCCATGAGGAAGGACGAATTTCCTAACAGTCCTATAGACCTATTTTTAACCGGTTTTCAGTGATTTTTGCCTACATTTTGGCAATTTTACAGCACTTTTCAGGAATTCCGATAAAAACCTGATAGAGGAGGGTGACTGCGCCATGAGGGGTGCGAGAAGTGCGAATTTCCTAACAGTCCTACGTAAGGACTAGTCCCGTGTAAGGACTATTGTATTTAGATAGTCCTGCGTGAGGACTAGTCCCGCCTGGGGACTATTGTATTCAGATAGTCCCGTGCAAGGACTATTGTATTTAGATAGTCCCGCGTGAGGACTAGTCCTGTGCAAGGACTATTGAATTTAAATAGTCCGTGTTATATACAAAATAACTGCTCTTTTACTATTTTTACAGTTATCAAAATATTGTTTATTCAAATCATATGTATGTAAAAAATAATAATAGTTCACTGTTTACTTTTTACTTGTTAACTTACTCAACTAATAAATGGTTATGTTATAAACTTATTATTCGTGGTTATTTAAAACACGACAAATGGCGACGTCGGAGGTGAGTGAACACACGCATGGAAACAATAAAATCTCAGTTGAACCTTTTAATGACAAATTGGAAACATGGGAGATGTATTTAGAAAGACTTGAAATTGTTTTTCTTTATCATAATGTTCCTGAAGATAAAAAGAAAATAACTCTTCTTCATTGCATTGGCGTAAACACTTATAGCAGACTTAGGGATATATTGTACCCCACTTCACCCTTGACTAAGTCATACGCTGAACTTGTAGAAACTTTAAATGCACATCTGTCACCCAAACCTAATGAAGTTTCAGAGGCTTTTAAATTTCACTCTAGACATCAACAGGAAGGTGAGAATGTCATTCAATTCTCAGCAGATCTTAGGAAACTGTCTCGATTTTGTAATTTCGGTACATTTCTTACTAAAGCTTTACGCAATCAGTTCATCCTCGGTCTTAAGGATGATAAAATACAAACTAAATTGATTTCCTTAAGTGACGACACCTTAACCTTTGAGAAGGCATTAGAGATGGTTCAAGTCATTGTAAAGGCTCAAGGTGATGCTTTAACAATTCAATCTAGAGTGAAATATGAAAGTTCATGCAATAAAGTAAATTCGACCACTGTGCAAGGCGCTCAAAAACACAAAGCAAACGCAAAACAATGTTTTCGTTGCGGGGAGGTACACGGCTACCCATTCGATTGCAAATACAAAAGTACAGTTTGCAATTACTGTCGCAAAACAGGTCACTTATCAAAAGTTTGTCTTAGTAACCCAAATGCAACTATTAAAATTGAATACAGGTTACTTTACCTCCGTCCTTTGTCAGCTTTTGTGTTAATCCTACAGGACTACCGCGGTTTCAGAACTACTGTTCCATCATCAGGTCAGATTTCAAGATAATAAAAGTTCACCATGTCTGTCGTCACACATTAAAAAATTATTACAAAATTACATTGAATCACACACACACGAGAAACACGACACGAACGGACATACATTTTGCGCACTGTTCAACTTGTACCGGCCGGTAGGTGATCACCGACTGAGGAGGACAAGCAGAGCGGCAGATGTCATGAGCCGCTAGTTGTACTTTGGACCCTGTTATCCTGGTCTGAACTCCTTGCCTTTATCAAACCTATTCTGTTGAATAAAATATTACACCCATACTTTAATTTTTCATTTAAAATGTTGTCATTGTTATTTTTGAAGCTATTGTAAATTTCGAGTTCTTCTAGGGTATTGAGGAGGGGGGATTTGTTGCATCTGTGTAAAATTTTTAGATTGGTTGTTATGCCAGTAATATTATGATTGTTTGTCACAAGGTGTTCGCTGAATTTAGATTTCTGGGGGGCTGAGCTTGGCTTGGGAATGTGTTCTTTAAACCTTGTTTGGAAAGAACGCCCAGTTTGCCCAATATAAAATTTTGGACAATCGGAGCATGTCAACTTATACACCCCAGTTTCATGCATCTGTTCAGACTTTGATTTAGGCGGTTTCAATTTCATTTCCAATTTATTAGACGTTTTATAAGTCATTGTGACATTATGTTTTCTCAACTCATTTTTTAAGGTGTACTGGAGGTTCTGGCCATATTCCACTGAAACAAATTTTTGTTTTTGTTTTTGTACATAAGGAGTCTTTTTGTTCTTTTGTTTATTAATAATTCTATTTACCATATTGATACTATAACCATTATTGATGGCGATTTGTTGGATAATGTTAAGTTCGTTGTTATAGTCTTCCTCATCCATGGGTATGGTTAGCAATCTATGCACTAGGCTATTGTAAGCGGCCATTTTATGTGATATGGGATGGTATGAAGTGGAATGTATGGTGTGGTCTGTGGCTGTAGGTTTCCTAAAAATTGAATATTTTATCTTACCATTTGTCTTTTTTAGGTGGAGGTCGAGATAGTTGATTGAGTCATTTTGTTCAGTTTCGAGGGTGAATTTCAAATTTTCTGTGGCGTTATTAAGATGGTTTTTTAACATTTCCAGCTGCCTGTTATTTCCTTTGTAGATAACGAAAGTGTCATCTACATAGCGACTGTAAAAATGGATTCTGTTAACATGTTTGTTGATAGGTGAAAATATATATTGATTTTCAAAGTTGTTAAGGTATATTTCAGATAAAATACTGGATAACGGTGAACCCATGGCCAATCCTTCCTTCTGAATGTAAAATTTATTATTAAAACTGAAGTAGTTCTGTTGTAAAACGGTTCTGAGCAAAATAATCAATTCATTAATTGTTTCATTGTTGAGGCTGGAATTATTGGTAAGGTTCTGCTCAAGTAACGATACTGTTTCATCAATCGGTATGTTTGTATAAAGATTTACAATGTCAAAAGAGGCTATCTTGTAGTGGTCAGGTACATCTAAGTTTTGGGTTTTGGTCACAAAATCCAGACTATTTCTTAAACTGTGATTGTTTGTAAGTACAACGTTATCTCTAATAATTCTGTCCAGTTTTTTCGCTATTTTATAAGATGGGGCTGTGGTGAAATTGACTAGTGGTCTGATGGGCATATTTTCCTTGTGTACTTTGGGCAAGCCTCTCAAAGTCGGTGCTTTAGGGTTGATCATTTTTAACTGCCTTATTTCTTGTTCAGAAAACAAAGATTTAGTTTTATTTAAACATGATTTAATGGACAACTGGCATTTATCTGTCGGGTCACCATTTAAGACTTCAATGTTATTATCACAAATAAAATGTTCTACCTTATCTATGTAATCAATACTATTTAAAATGACAAGCGATTGACCTTTGTCAGCTTTGGTTACAATGCAATTATTCTCAATGAGTTTTTTCCTTAAGTCCTCTAAAATAGTTTTTTCCTTAGCGTTCTGTTTATTGTTAATCCTAGCTTTTAAGTTCTTTACTTTCTTATTTATTTTGTGCCTTATAACGGTTCGTACTTGATCGTCATTTAGAGAACTTATTGCAGTTTCAGCGTGGATTAATTCAGTTACAATGTTTTCTTTCCACGAACTATGAGGAAAGTTGTGTTTCAAGCCCTTGTTGAGGATGGCAGTTTCCTCATCTGTGAAGGTTAAATCAGTGCAATTGACTATGCGGGGATAAAATACATGTTTAATTTGTGGGCGTTCAATAAGGGTGGCCTTCTCTTTTAAAAGATTATTGATTTTCTTATCTTGAGTTCTCTTTTTATTTAAGACATTTTTACTTATGAGTTGGTTAATCTTAATAAAAGTTTGGTCTCTGATTGCTGGATGAAGGGTGTTTGCTAATGTCAAGTGCTTTTTGTACAGAAGTGTATTTAGCATACTCTTTTTTCTATGAAGATTTTTTATTTCATTCTTTATCCAATAAGTTTGAGCAAAGTTCTTGGTTTTATTTGCAACAAAAGATTTATTTTTTATGTTTACTCTTGCATATTTCGGCACAATCTGTAAATCTAGACATGTTTTATTGAACTTGATGTTTAAGTTGGTGAAAAGCAATTTCTGTTTTATTTTCTTGAAATCATAGGCTATATTTGCCTGACTGGCTTCTAATTTATTCATGTTAATAGCCTCCAAAGCTGATTAGACAAATGGAATACAGGTTACTTTACCTCCGTCCTTTGTCAGCTTTTGTGTTAATCCTACAGGACTACCGCGGTTTCAGAACTACTGTTCCATCATCAGGTCAGATTTCAAGATAATAAAAGTTCACCATGTCTGTCGTCACACATTAAAAAATTATTACAAAATTACATTGAATCACACACACACGAGAAACACGACACGAACGGACATACATTTTGCGCACTGTTCAACTTGTACCGGCCGGTAGGTGATCACCGACTGAGGAGGACAAGCAGAGCGGCAGATGTCATGAGCCGCTAGTTGTACTTTGGACCCTGTTATCCTGGTCTGAACTCCTTGCCTTTATCAAACCTATTCTGTTGAATAAAATATTACACCCATACTTTAATTTTTCATTTAAAATGTTGTCATTGTTATTTTTGAAGCTATTGTAAATTTCGAGTTCTTCTAGGGTATTGAGGAGGGGGGATTTGTTGCATCTGTGTAAAATTTTTAGATTGGTTGTTATGCCAGTAATATTATGATTGTTTGTCACAAGGTGTTCGCTGAATTTAGATTTCTGGGGGGCTGAGCTTGGCTTGGGAATGTGTTCTTTAAACCTTGTTTGGAAAGAACGCCCAGTTTGCCCAATATAAAATTTTGGACAATCGGAGCATGTCAACTTATACACCCCAGTTTCATGCATCTGTTCAGACTTTGATTTAGGCGGTTTCAATTTCATTTCCAATTTATTAGACGTTTTATAAGTCATTGTGACATTATGTTTTCTCAACTCATTTTTTAAGGTGTACTGGAGGTTCTGGCCATATTCCACTGAAACAAATTTTTGTTTTTGTTTTTGTACATAAGGAGTCTTTTTGTTCTTTTGTTTATTAATAATTCTATTTACCATATTGATACTATAACCATTATTGATGGCGATTTGTTGGATAATGTTAAGTTCGTTGTTATAGTCTTCCTCATCCATGGGTATGGTTAGCAATCTATGCACTAGGCTATTGTAAGCGGCCATTTTATGTGATATGGGATGGTATGAAGTGGAATGTATGGTGTGGTCTGTGGCTGTAGGTTTCCTAAAAATTGAATATTTTATCTTACCATTTGTCTTTTTTAGGTGGAGGTCGAGATAGTTGATTGAGTCATTTTGTTCAGTTTCGAGGGTGAATTTCAAATTTTCTGTGGCGTTATTAAGATGGTTTTTTAACATTTCCAGCTGCCTGTTATTTCCTTTGTAGATAACGAAAGTGTCATCTACATAGCGACTGTAAAAATGGATTCTGTTAACATGTTTGTTGATAGGTGAAAATATATATTGATTTTCAAAGTTGTTAAGGTATATTTCAGATAAAATACTGGATAACGGTGAACCCATGGCCAATCCTTCCTTCTGAATGTAAAATTTATTATTAAAACTGAAGTAGTTCTGTTGTAAAACGGTTCTGAGCAAAATAATCAATTCATTAATTGTTTCATTGTTGAGGCTGGAATTATTGGTAAGGTTCTGCTCAAGTAACGATACTGTTTCATCAATCGGTATGTTTGTATAAAGATTTACAATGTCAAAAGAGGCTATCTTGTAGTGGTCAGGTACATCTAAGTTTTGGGTTTTGGTCACAAAATCCAGACTATTTCTTAAACTGTGATTGTTTGTAAGTACAACGTTATCTCTAATAATTCTGTCCAGTTTTTTCGCTATTTTATAAGATGGGGCTGTGGTGAAATTGACTAGTGGTCTGATGGGCATATTTTCCTTGTGTACTTTGGGCAAGCCTCTCAAAGTCGGTGCTTTAGGGTTGATCATTTTTAACTGCCTTATTTCTTGTTCAGAAAACAAAGATTTAGTTTTATTTAAACATGATTTAATGGACAACTGGCATTTATCTGTCGGGTCACCATTTAAGACTTCAATGTTATTATCACAAATAAAATGTTCTACCTTATCTATGTAATCAATACTATTTAAAATGACAAGCGATTGACCTTTGTCAGCTTTGGTTACAATGCAATTATTCTCAATGAGTTTTTTCCTTAAGTCCTCTAAAATAGTTTTTTCCTTAGCGTTCTGTTTATTGTTAAAATAAATGTTGTCTGTTAAATAAATAAATATCTGTTTATTGTCTCTTAAATAAAAAGAGAACTCAAGATAAGAAAATCAATAATCTTTTAAAAGAGAAGGCCACCCTTATTGAACGCCCACAAATTAAACATGTATTTTATCCCCGCATAGTCAATTGCACTGATTTAACCTTCACAGATGAGGAAACTGCCATCCTCAACAAGTGCTTGAAACACAACTTTCCTCATAGTTCGTGGAAAGAAAACATTGTAACTGAATTAATCCACGCTGAAACTGCAATAAGTTCTCTAAATGACGATCAAGTACGAACCGTTATAAGGCACAAAATAGATAAGAAAGTAAAGAACTTAAAAGCTAGGATTAACAATAAACAGAACGCTAAGGAAAAAACTATTTTAGAGGACTTAAGGAAAAAACTCATTGAGAATAATTGCATTGTAACCAAAGCTGACAAAGGTCAATCGCTTGTCATTTTAAATAGTATTGATTACATAGATAAGGTAGAACATTTTATTTGTGATAATAACATTGAAGTCTTAAATGGTGACCCGACAGATAAATGCCAGTTGTCCATTAAATCATGTTTAAATAAAACTAAATCTTTGTTTTCTGAACAAGAAATAAGGCAGTTAAAAATGATCAACCCTAAAGCACCGACTTTGAGAGGCTTGCCCAAAGTACACAAGGAAAATATGCCCATCAGACCACTAGTCAATTTCACCACAGCCCCATCTTATAAAATAGCGAAAAAACTGGACAGAATTATTAGAGATAACGTTGTACTTACAAACAATCACAGTTTAAGAAATAGTCTGGATTTTGTGACCAAAACCCAAAACTTAGATGTACCTGACCACTACAAGATAGCCTCTTTTGACATTGTAAATCTTTATACAAACATACCGATTGATGAAACAGTATCGTTACTTGAGCAGAACCTTACCAATAATTCCAGCCTCAACAATGAAACAATTAATGAATTGATTATTTTGCTCAGAACCGTTTTACAACAGAACTACTTCAGTTTTAATAATAAATTTTACATTCAGAAGGAAGGATTGGCCATGGGTTCACCGTTATCCAGTATTTTATCTGAAATATACCTTAACAACTTTGAAAATCAATATATATTTTCACCTATCAACAAACATGTTAACAGAATCCATTTTTACAGTCGCTATGTAGATGACACTTTCGTTATCTACAAAGGAAATAACAGGCAGCTGGAAATGTTAAAAAACCATCTTAATAACGCCACAGAAAATTTGAAATTCACCCTCGAAACTGAACAAAATGACTCAATCAACTATCTCGACCTCCACCTAAAAAAGACAAATGGTAAGATAAAATATTCAATTTTTAGGAAACCTACAGCCACAGACCACACCATACATTCCACTTCATACCATCCCATATCACATAAAATGGCCGCTTACAATAGCCTAGTGCATAGATTGCTAACCATACCCATGGATGAGGAAGACTATAACAACGAACTTAACATTATCCAACAAATCGCCATCAATAATGGTTATAGTATCAATATGGTAAATAGAATTATTAATAAACAAAAGAACAAAAAGACTCCTTATGTACAAAAACAAAAACAAAAATTTGTTTCAGTGGAATATGGCCAGAACCTCCAGTACACCTTAAAAAATGAGTTGAGAAAACATAATGTCACAATGACTTATAAAACGTCTAATAAATTGGAAATGAAATTGAAACCGCCTAAATCAAAGTCTGAACAGATGCATGAAACTGGGGTGTATAAGTTGACATGCTCCGATTGTCCAAAATTTTATATTGGGCAAACTGGGCGTTCTTTCCAAACAAGGTTTAAAGAACACATTCCCAAGCCAAGCTCAGCCCCCCAGAAATCTAAATTCAGCGAACACCTTGTGACAAACAATCATAATATTACTGGCATAACAACCAATCTAAAAATTTTACACAGATGCAACAAATCCCCCCTCCTCAATACCCTAGAAGAACTCGAAATTTACAATAGCTTCAAAAATAACAATGACAACATTTTAAATGAAAAATTAAAGTATGGGTGTAATATTTTATTCAACAGAATAGGTTTGATAAAGGCAAGGAGTTCAGACTAGGATAACAGGGTCCAAAGTACAACTAGCGGCTCATGACATCTGCCGCTCTGCTTGTCCTCCTCAGTCGGTGATCACCTACCGGCCGGTACAAGTTGAACAGTGCGCAAAATGTATGTCCGTTCGTGTCGTGTTTCTCGTGTGTGTGTGATTCAATGTAATTTTGTAATAATTTTTTAATGTGTGACGACAGACATGGTGAACTTTTATTATCTTGAAATCTGACCTGATGATGGAACAGTAGTTCTGAAACCGCGGTAGTCCTGTAGGATTAACACAAAAGCTGACAAAGGACGGAGGTAAAGTAACCTGTATTCAATTTGTCTAATCAGCTTTGGAGGCTATTAACATGAATAAAAATCAACTATTAAACTACCCAGGCGGAAAAACTTCTCTAATAATGACAGCGTTGTTCCGCGAAATGTAAAACTATTGGAGTTTCAAGAGGAAACTAATTCCGGTCCGACATCTTTAAGGCAAATTGAGGTGGGACGTAATACGCTTGTAAGCAATGTGGACGTGGTCAATATCTGTTCATTGAACGTGCCTGGGGATAAATTTAAAAAGATAATGTTAAGTGTCAGAATAAATGGTAAACCAATTCCGTTTGAGCTAGACACAGGAGCAGGGGTATCCTTAATGTCAAGTAAAAACTTTCACAAATATTTTCCAAACCACAGGCCCTTGATGAAACCTGATGTAGTTCTAAGGGATTTCAACAAAAACCAATTCATTCCCCTGGGGAAAACTATAGTTCAAGTTTCTTACAACAATCAAATTAAATACCTACCGCTGTACATTGTTGAGGGCAATCGGGATACGATATTTGGTCGTGAGTGGCTCAGATCGATCAAAATCAATTGGTCTGATGTAAACCAAACTCAGAGTAATAATCTTGGTCAGGGTACAAGTACTAATGTTAAACTTCAAGCGATATTGACAGAATTCAAATCAATATTTGAACCTAAGGTGGGTCTCTTCAGAGGGGGAGAAGCTCATCTTCATTTGAAACCAAACACAACACCGGTTTTCAAAAGAGCTCGGCCGTTACCCTATGCTTTATTACCAAAAGTTAGTGCAGAAATCGATAGGTTGGAGAATGAAGGTATAGTTACAAAGGTCAACCAAAGTTCGTGGGCCACTCCGGTTGTTCCTATAATAAAGGCTAATGGGAACATACGATTATGTGGAGATTACAAAGTCACCCTCAACCCACACTTGATCATTCCCGAACACAATATGCCTCGAATAGATGACATTCTGGCAAGGATGGGCAACTCTTCTAAATTTACTAAAATTGATATTTCTGAAGCTTACCTTCACATGCCCGTTAAAGAGGAATTCAGGGAACTACTAACTATCAATACTCACAAAGGTCTTTACAGGGTAAACCGTCTTCCTTTCGGAATAGCCAGCGCTCCAGCTATCTGGCAGTCTGCGATGGAGAACATCTTACAGGGAATCGAAGGAGTTGACGTATTTTTCGATGACGTCAAAATAACAGCCCCAAATGATGAAGAGCATTTTAAACGACTGCGTGAAGTTCTTGGCCGGTTTAAAGAGAATGATTTGCATATTAATGTTAGTAAATCACAATTCCTTGTTAATGAAATTGATTTTCTTGGTTACCATGTATCACACAAGGGGATAAGTAAGAGTAAACATATTACAGAAGCAATACAAGAGCTCAAAAGACCCAGTAACTTGCAAGAAGTTAGGCAGATCCTTGGTTTGATAAGTTATTACCGAAAGTTTATTCCAGACTTGAGTGAAAAGCTACATGCAATAATAAATCTCACTAGGGCCGAAACTCCGTTCATTTGGACAGACGATTGTGAACGTGCCTTCCAACTAGTAAAACATGAAATGATGTCTGAAAAAATCTTGTGTCATTTCGATCCTCAATTACCTCTCATACTGGCCACTGACGCTAGCCAACATGGGATTTCGGCTATTCTTTCACACATTTTCCCAGATGGGAGTGAAAGACCAGTAGCATTTGCATCTAAGACATTATCTCACACACAAAGGAAGTACAGTGTCATTCAGAAAGAAGCATTGGCTATATATTTTGGAGTGAAACACTTCTATTCTTACTTGTACGGGCGACATTTTACCCTACTCACGGACCACAAACCTCTCGTATCAATATTTGGACCTAAAAACGGAATACCTCTCATGGCGGCCACAAGATTGCAACATTATGCCATTTTCCTTCAAGCATTTACATTTGATATAAAATATAAGAAAACAAGTGATAATGGAAATGCTGATGCTTTATCGAGACTTCCTAAAAATGTGGAAGAAGCAACTGTTCTTGACTCGGCTGACGTACACGAAATAGAACTAATTTACACACTACCAGTGACAGCAGAAGAGATTGCCAAACACACTCAATCAGATCAGGAATTAAATCACATATACCACTCTTTAATAAGGGGGGAACCAATACAACACCCAATGTCGTCGAAGGAACAAGAATGGTCAATTCAACTCGGGTGTTTATTGAAAGGAAACCGGGTAGTAATTCCCAGGGCGCTTCGCCCAAGAATTTTGAAAGAACTTCATGAGGCTCATGTGGGTATAGTTCGCATGAAGGCTCTGGCCCGTTCATATGTTTGGTGGCCCAAGATTGATAACGATATCGAAAACATGACCTTAAACTGCCCGGGGTGTCAAGAAGTGAACCATCAACCACCGAAGGCTCCGGTACACCATTGGGAGTATCCCTCAAGGCCGATGCAACGAATTCATGTGGACTTTGCAGGGCCCTTCTACGGCTACTACTTCCTCATTATCGTGGATTCCTATAGCAAATGGCCAGAAGTTGTACCACTCAAAACCATTAATACTAATCAACTAATAGAAACTTTGAGGAGGTTCTTTTGTTCTTTTGGAATTCCAGATATACTTGTATCTGATAATGGAGGACAGTTTGTTTCATTCGAGTTTCAACAGTTTCTCAAGTCAAATGGAATTAGACATAAGAGATCTGCTCCGTATCATCCAGCTACGAACGGGCAAGCAGAACGGTATGTGCAAGATTTGAAGGAGTCGATAAGAGCAATGAATTATGAAGAAATATCAGTTGAGTTGAAATTGCAAAGATATCTCATGGCGTATCGAAGAGCACCTCATTGCACTACTGGACAGTCACCTGCACATTTATTCATAGGTCGCCAAATACGCTCCCGACTCGATTTGCTATACCCAAATCTATCGAATAAAATGAATCACAAGTATGACGAAGAATTGGATCATAATTACCATCGAAAGTTTGACACTAATGAACCTGTGGCATACCGGACTTACGGACACGACAAGTGGGGTTGTGGAAAAATCATAAGACAGGAAGGCCCCAGAAATTATCAAATTTGTACTAACAACGGGACAGCAAGACGACATCTGGACCAAATTCGACGCTCGGGATCAGATCTGTGTGAAGGTTCATCGCTTAAAGGAACTGGCATGGGATTAGCAAACCTTAGGGAGGACATAGAAAATGACGTTCTAGTAAGAGACAGTAAAGAAGATCCTACTGGAGGAGGAAAAAGGAGTTCAATTGAAAATCCAGAGAACATAACAGAATGTCCAGCAGAACAAACGTTAAGAAGATCAACACGAGCCAGGAGGCCGGTAGACCGATTAAATCTATGAAGGGGAGGTGTTATATACAAAATAACTGCTCTTTTACTATTTTTACAGTTATCAAAATATTGTTTATTCAAATCATATGTATGTAAAAAATAATAATAGTTCACTGTTTACTTTTTACTTGTTAACTTACTCAACTAATAAATGGTTATGTTATAAACTTATTATTCGTGGTTATTTAAAACACGACAGTCCGGAGTGGGGACTATTACATTTAAATAGTCCGGCATGGGGGCTGTTGTATTTAAATCGTCCGGCGTAGGGACTATTGTATTTTAATGGTCCTGCGCAGGGACTATTGTATTTAGATAGTCCGGTGTATGGACAATTAAAGTCTATTATATTTATAGTGCAGTGTGGGGGTTTTCACCGTACAAAAGCAATAAAAAATAATAGCGATTAGAACAAATAAGTTTTCAACCATCGTCTTCTTCATCAGAATACTGCAAGTACCCCAGCTGATCAAAAATTCCCACATGACCTGGATAGTCTTAAAGGGTATCTCAGACAATATACAAACATTTTCGTCACCATCCCACATTTCATCTTCATAATCGGGATCCGCCAACAGATCACGTCCGCATCTTGTAACTTTAAATGCTGACTTGTGACACAGGAAACACAGCGATTTAAAACACTTATCAGGTAATTCAACAGCTTCATCATTCGCTTCTAGTTGAACTATGCGATCGAACCCGCAATTATAGCAGTATATTATCTTGGAATCCTCCATTTCTCGAACCGCAAACTTTAATTTGATATTACCTTAGTCTTAAGCCCTAAAACATAGCAGCTAAGGCTTTGATCTGTGAATAGGACCTATTAGTCTTTGGCTTAGACCTAATGTGTTGGACCTAAGATCTAAACCTAAGGCATTACACCTTAGTAGAAAGCCCTAAAAGCTAGCAGCTAAGGCTTTGACCTTTGAATAGAACCAATTAGCCACCAGCTTAGACCTAATGTGTTGCACCTAAGATCTTAACCTAAGGCCATGCACCTGAGTCCAAGGCCCTAAAACCTAGCAGCTAAGGCTTTGACCTGTGAATAGGGCTTATTAGCCACCAGCTTAGACATAATGTGTTGCACCTATGATCTAATTCCTTAGACCCAAGGCTTTAGACTTAAGCCCTAAAACCTAGCAAGTAAGATTTTGACCTATGAATAAAACCTATGAGGAATATTGTATTTAGATGGTCCTGCGTGAGGACTATTGAATTTGGATAGTCCAGTATGGGGACTATTTGTTTTGGATAGTCCGGTATGAGGACTATTGTATTTAGATAGTCCGGCATGGGGACTATTGTATGTGGATAGTCCGGCATGGGGACTATTGTATTTAGATAGTCCGGCGTGGGGACTATTGAATTTAGATGGTCCCGCGTAAGGACTATTATTTAGATGGTCCTGCGTGGGGACTATTGTATGTGGATAGTCCGGCATGGGGACTATTGTATTTAGATTGTCCGGCGTGGGGACTATTATATTAGATGGTCCTGCGTGAGGACTGTTGTATTTAGATAGTCTGGTGTGGGGACTATTGTATTTGAGATAGTCCTGCATGAGCACTATTGAGTTTTAGATAGTCCGGTGTGAGGACTATTGAGTTTTAGATAGTCCGGTGTGAGGACTATTGAGTTTTAGATAGTCCAACATGGGGACTATTGTATGTAGATAGTCCGGCATGGGGACTATTGCATTTTAGATAGTCCGGCGAGAGGACTATTACATTTTAGATAGTACGGCGTGAGGACTATTGCATTTTAGATAGTCCGGTGTGGGGACTGTTGAATTTGAGATAGTCCTGCATGAGGACTATTGAGTTGTAGATAGTCCGGTGTGAGGACTATTGAATTTTAGATAGTCCGACATGGGGACTATTGTATTTAGATAGTCCGGCATGGGGTCTATTACATTTTAGCGAATTTTCCTATAGGGAATACGCTATTACGGTAGTAGTCATGGTAAGACCTAAGCCCGGGACCACTTTACTTTTTCATTTTGAGGTCCCCAGAAGCCAAAAACACCATTCGTTCATTTTCATATATATGTATATATATATATATATCTATATATATATATATAATTATTAAAAGAATAAAAATTCCAAAGTACCCTTTAAATTTCATTTTAATTCACACAACGCGTTTCGGCATTTATGCCATTTTCAAGTGTGTAAACAGAATAACTTAAAATAAATAAATAAAAATCTTAAATTAATAAAACATATGACTATAGTATAATGCATATAGACATTTAGAAATTTCTTGTTTTCCTAAGTGGACTTTGTATTTTTATGTCTTTTTTGCATTATTTCTTCAACTTTGTCAAAAATCGGGTTTTCTTTATCAACATGCATATTATTTAATATATTATTAGCTTCTGATTTATTTTTGCAATATATATGATACTCTTCTAGAACATTTATTTTCTCGCCTTTCTTTGCTAAATTTAATACTTCCATATTTTCTTTCATATTTTTATATTCGTGTAAGGTATCGAGAATATGTTCTGCAAATGAAGATTTCTGTGAGGTTTGATTGTTGGATCTTATTGCTTGAATATGCTCTTGAAACCTGCACTTAAAACTTCTGCCCGTTTGGCCAATGTAAAATTTATGGCAGTCGCTACACTTTATTTTATATATTCCACTCTTGTTATATATGTTATCGTTTTGTTGGTCCGGTTTGTTTGATAATCTTTGTATCATTTTAAATGAATTATTTTTTGTCCGGTAGCTTATGTTAAAATTTGTGCCTTCAAATGTTTTCCTTATTCCTTTGTTTAGCACCGTGTTGTAGGGCATGCACATATATTCTTGTTTCATCTCATCTCTTTTGGTATGTTTGTTATTCTTTTTATTTTTCATTTTATTTATTATGTTATCAATCATCTTTGTCTTGTATCCATTTCTGATATATATATATATATATATATATATATATATATATATATATATATATACATATATATATATATATCTATGTGTCCGTGGTACTGATAACTTTTGAAGGGGACCTCCGATTTTGATGAAATTTGGTATGACATTGTAAGACCAGGTCTATTTTCATGAGTTCGCGAACCAGCATGATCGGGTTGTGGGAACGGGGTTTTATGGGGTTTCAAAGGGGTGAAAAATGGGTTTTTGGCATTTTTGGACCTTAATTTTTAAAATTCGACAATTTTAACCGAAACCATTTAATAGAGCTTAAAAAAACAAACAATTTTGTATTTTGAATTTTTAACTTGGCTTAACAGGTTACGGAGAAAAGCTTAAAATAGGTTTCCAATGTTAATCTTATGGGAAATCAGCAAAACCCTGTATCTCGCTTTTTTATTAGAATTAATTGATACAATTTGGTATGTACATTCACTAGGTAGGATTTAACTGATATTTGCTTTCAACACCCATATGGTGGCAAACCTACATACTCACCCCCATGGGGTTCATGGGGAAAATTTAAAAGTGTCCAATATTGATACAATTTGATATTTACATTACCTATTAACAAAACTATTATTTAACAAAACTAACATTTTCTAACAACATCCAATGGCAGCAAACCTACATACTCATTACTATGGTGTTTATGGGGAAAGTAAACAATCTTAAGATCCTTTGGAAATTCGCTGAGTACGCAGGTCTGCTGCGACGGGGGGTATTAGATAGTCCGGTGTGGGAACTATTGAATTTGAGATAGCCCTGCATGAGGACTATTGAGTTTTAGATAGTCCAGTGTGAGGACTATTGAATTTTAGATAGTCCGACATGGGGACTATTGTATTTAGATGGTCCCGCGTAAGGACTATTGTATTTAGATAGTCCGGCATGGGGACTATTGTATTTAGATAGTCCGGTGTGGGGACTATTGTATTTGGATAGTCCGGCGTGGAGACTATTGTATTTAAATGGTCCTGCAAAGCCCAAAAACCTAGCAGCTAAGGATTTGGCCTGTGAATGGGGGGTATTAGCCAACAGCCTACACCTAATGTGTTGGCACTAAGATGTAAACCTAAGGCCTTGCACCTGAGTCCAAAGCCCTAAAACCTAGCAGCTAAGGATTTGACCTGTGAATAGGGCCTATTAGCTAACAGCCTAGACCTAATGTGTTGGACCTTTGATCTAACCTAAGGCCTTACACCCGAGTCCAAAGCCCTAAAACCTAGCAGCTAAGGATTTGGCCTGTGAATAGGGCCTATTAGCCAACATCCTAAACCTAATGTGTTGGGACTATGATGTAAACCTAAGGCCTCGCACCTGAGTCCAAAGCCCTAAAACCTAGCAGCTAAGGATTTGACCTGTGAATAGGGCCTAGTAGCCAACAGCCTAAACCTAATGTGTTGGGACTAAGATGTAAACCTAAGGCCTTGCACCTGAGTCCAAAGTCTTAAAACATAACAGCTAAGGCTTCGACCTGTGAATAGGACCTATTAGCCACGAGCCAGGACCTAATGTGTTGCACCTAAGTTCTAAACCTAAGACCTTGCACCTAAATCCAAAGCCCTAAAACCTAGCAGCTAAGGCTTTGACCTGTGAATAGGACCGGGAGGCCTTAGACTTAAGACCTAAGACCTAGCAGCTGAGGCTGTGACCTGTGAGCCATTAGCCTAGAACTAAAACCTGAACTAATTAGACCTAAGATCCAAACCTAAGGCCTTACATTGCACCTGAGTCCAAAGTCCAAACGCCTAAGACTAGAATAATTCCTTAAACCTAAGATCTAATTCCTAAGACCCAAGGCTTTAGGCTTAAGACCTAAAATCCTACAAGGGGCCGCGATTCACAGCCCTCCATGAATTGAGCAAATATTAGGCAACGAGGTCTTTTTTCTTTGAATATGAAATCAAGATCAGAAATGGTTATCAGATTCAGATTGGAGTATTTGAAGACCAACCTCCATCCATCTTACTCAAGACCTAAGGCCCTACCGCATGGACTTGACCCAAGACCTAAGGCTATACACCGGGGTCTAGGCTTTAAGGTTTTTAGACCCAAGACCGAGGTCATAGAGTTAAGACCAGAAAACTTACAAGGGAGTCGCGATTTACGAACCCTCCTGAACGGAACACTGTGGTCTAGACCTAAGGCGTTACACCATGGTCTAGGCTTTTAAGCTATTATACCCAAGACCTAAGGCTCTACACCATGGTCTAGACCCAAGATCTAAGGCCTGCGGTCTAGGCCTTTAGGTTCTTAGATCCAAGACCTAAGGCCCAACATCATGGTCTAGACCCTAAACATAAGGCCTGTGATCTAGGCCTTTAAGTTCTTAGACCCAAGCCCTAAGGCTCGTGGTCTACGCCTTTAGGTTCTTGGATCCAAGACCTAAGACCGTACGTCATGGTCTAGACCCTAAACGTAAGGCCTGTGATCTAGGTCTCTAAGTTCTTAGACCCAAGACCAAAGGCCCTACACCACGGTCTATAACCAAGCCCTAAGTTCCGTGGTCTAGACTTTTAGGTTCTTATACCCAAGGACTAAGGCCCTACACCAGGGTCTAGAACCAAGACTAAAGGTGCGTGGTCTAGACTTTTAGGTTCTTATACACAAGACCCAAAGCCCTACACCAGGGTCTAGATCCAAGACTTAAGGCCTATGGCCTAGGCCATTAGGTTCCTAGACTCAAGACCTAAGGACCCACACCATGGTCTAGACCCAAACCCTAAGGTCATACACCATGATCTAGACCCTAAGACTAAAGGCCTTACACCATATTCTAGTACTCGGCTTCAACCGTGTGCAGTTGTATTTGTTTCATCCATACCTAGAGGAAAGTCAGCCAACAAGTTCTTCGGCCCAAGACCTAAGACCCACCAGCATGGTCTAGATCCTCAAGCCCTGAGACCATACACCGTGGTTTAAGTCCTTAGACCCAATTTCTAATCCGCCGTGGTTTAGATCCCCAAGACCTAAAGCTATACACCGTGGTCCTCAGGCTATACACCTTAAGGCTATACACATTATTCTTAGACCCAAATTCTAAGGCCCTCCACCGTGGTCTAGATCCCAAACACCTAAGGCTATACACGGTGTTCTATGTTCTTAGACCCAAATTCTAATTCCACCATGGTCTAGATCCCCAAGACCTAAGGCCATACACCGTGGTCTAAGTTCATAGACCCAAATTCTAATTCCGCCATGGTCTGTATACCCAAGACCTAAGGCCCTACACCATGGTCTAGTATTCGTCTTAAACCGTGCGCAATTAATTGTGATCGTTTCGGCTATAGCTAGAGGAAACTCGGCCTTTAAGTACTTAGACCCAATGCCATACACCGTGATCTAGACCTAAAACCTCATACCATACACCATGGTCTAGACCCAAGACCTAAGTCCCTACACCGTGGCCTAGTACTCTTCTTAAGCCGTTTGCAGTTATTACTGTTTCGTCTATATCTTGAGGGAAATTGGCCATTTATGTTCTTAGACCTGAGACCTAAGCTTTTACACCATGGTCTAACACTTGTTTTATGCCGTGTCAAGTTGTGGTTTTTCATCTATAGCTAGAGGAAAGTCGGTCCTTAAGCTCTTAGACCCTAGACTTAATGCCCTACACCTTGGTCTAGACCCAATCCTTAACCCATCGGGGTCTAGTACTCGTCTTAAAGTTGGGTTTTAACTTCTTAGAAACAAGACCTAAGACCCTACACCATGGTCTAGTACTCGTCTTAAAGTCGGTCTTTACGTTCTTAGACCCAAGACCTAAGGTCCTACATCTTGGTTTACACCCAAGACCTAAGGCCATACACCGTGGTCCAGTATTTGTCTTAATCCGTGTGCAGTTATTACTGTTTCGTCTATACCTAGAGGTAAATCGGCCTTTTATGTTCTTAGACCTGAGAACTAGGTTTTTACATCATGGTTTAATACTTGTCTTAAGAAGTGTGCAATTGTGGTTGTTTTATCCATAACTAGAGGAAAGTCGGCCTTTAAGTTCTTAGACCAAAGACCTGAGGCTCTATACCACGGTCCAGACCCAAGACCTAAGGGCATGGACCGTGGTCCAGTACTTGTCTTAATCCGTGTGCAGTTATTACTGTTTCGTCTATACCTAGAGGAAAATCGGTTTTATGTTCTTAGACCTGAGAACTAAGTTTCACATTCATCACCCGATTGAAAAAACGTTCGCAGACGTTAATTTAAAAAAAAAAAAAAACATCGTCTACACATCGAGTTTCAAAAACGATGTGTACACGTTAATTTTTAAAAACATCGTCTACAGATCGATTTTTAAAAACGATGTGTACACGTTAATTTTTAAAAACATCGTTTACACATCGATTTTAAAAATCTTCGCGACGTTTATTAAAATCGATGTGTAAACGATGTTTTAAAAAATTAACGTGTACACATCGTTTTTGAAAATTGATCTGTAGACGATGTTTTTAAAAATTAACGTGTACACATCGTTTTTGAAAATCAATGTGGTAGACGATGTTTTTTTTTTTTTTTTTTTTTTTTTTTTAATTAACGTCTGCGAACGTTTTTTCAATCGGGTGATGAATGTGAAACTTAGTTCTCAGGTCTAAGAACATAATACCCCCGTCGCAGCAGACCTGCGTACTCAGCGAATTTCCAATGGCATTCCAGATTATTCACTTTCCCCATAAAAAGACCATAGGATCGAGTATGTAAGTTTTCTGCCATGGGGTGTTATTAGAAAATCTAAGTTAATTAATAATTCGTGAATGTAAACACAAAATTGTATCAGGCTCTGACAATTTTTTATTTTTCCCATAAACCCCATGGGGTTGAGTATGTAGGTTTGCCGCCATATGGGTTTTGTAAGCAAGTATAAGTTAAACCCTTTCTAGATAATGTACATACCAAATTTGATTAAGTTATGTCAAAAAATAGGTAAGATATAGGGTTTTCTTGATTTCCCATAAGATTAACATGGGAAACATGTTTTTGGATTTTCTCCGTAACCATTTAAGCTAAGTTAAAAATTCAAAATACTAAATTGTTTGTATTTTTAAACTCTTTTGAATGGTCTTAGTTAAAATTCATCAATTTTGAAAACTAAGGTCCAAAAGTGCCAAAAACCCAATTTTGACCCCTTTGAAACCCCATAAAACCCCGTTCCCATAACCCGACAATGCTGGTTCGCGAACTCATGAAAATAGACCTGGTCTTACACCTTCATAACAAATTTGATCAAAATCGGAGGTCCGCTTCAAAAGTTATCAGTACCACGGACACACACACACACACACACACACACACACACACACATATATATATATATATATATATATATATATATATATATATATATATATATATATATATATATAGATAGATAGATAGATAGATAGATAGATATATATATATATATATATATATATATATACCCCCGTCGCAGCAGACCTGCGTACTCAGCGAATTTCCAAAGAATTATTGTTTCAACATCAAAGAACTTTATAATTAATAATCTTTACAAGGAAATATAATATATTTAATGGCATTATATTTCTGAGTAAATTATTTTTATTTAATAATTAATTTATATATTAAATTTTATATTGCAATAAATGACTTTTTTAAACAGTAATAAAAGTGCATATCCAAAGCTTTCATTCAAAAGGAATGATTTATTTACAAATAACAAAACATAAACATTTCAAATTTGACAAATATGCAGAAGACAGCTGATCAGCTGATTAGGAACAGATACCTTATTATCTCCATCTCTCTTGCTCCCATTATACACTTATTTTCCATGAGAATACCATGGGATTTAGCATGTAGGTTTGCTGCCATGTGGGGTTTTGATCAAATCTTAATTACTCACCACCTAGTGAAGGTTCATAAAAATTTTTAGTAAGATATGTTCATAAATAAGCGATATATAAGTTTTTAAAGATTTACCCATAAGAATAACATGGGAAAATTGATTTGAATTTTCTCTATAACCAGTTAAGCTCTTTTAAAGATTCAAAATACTAAATTGTTTGTTTTTTTAAGCTCTTTTAAATGGTTTTACATAAAATTGATGAATTTTGAAAATTTAGGTCCAAAAGTGCCAAAAACCCCTTTGAAACCCCATAAAACCCCGTTCCCATAACCCGATCATGCTGGTTCGCGAACTCATGAAAATAGACCTGGTCTTACACCTTCATACCAAATTTGATCAAAATCGGAGGTCCCCTTCAAAAGTCATCGGTACCACGGACACACACACCGTGTATATATATATATATATATATATATATATATATATATATATATATATATATATATATATATATATATATATATATACACATATATATGAAAATGAACGAATGGTGTTTTTGGCTTCTGGGGACCTCAAAATGAAAAAGTAACATGGTCCCGGGCTTAGGTCTTACCATGGCTACTACCGTAATAGCGTATTCAATATAGGGAAATTCGCTAAAACCGATTTTCCTCTAGGTATAGACGAAACAGTAATAACTGCACACGGATTAAGACAAGTACTGGACCACGGTCTATGCCCTTAGGTCTTGGGTCTGGACCGTGGTATAGAGCCTCAGGTCTTTGGTCTAAGAACTTAAAGGCCGACTTTCCTCTAGTTATGGATAAAACAACCACAATTGCACACTTCTTAAGACAAGTATTAAACCATGATGTAAAAACTTAGTTCTCAGGTCTAAGAACATAAAAGGCCGATTTACCTCTAGGTATAGACGAAACAGTAATAACTGCACACGGATTAAGACAAATACTGGACCACGGTGTATGGCCTTAGGTCTTGGGTGTAAACCAAGATGTAGGACCTTAGGTCTTGGGTCTAAGAACGTAAAGACCGACTTTAAGACGAGTACTAGACCATGGTGTAGGGTCTTAGGTCTTGTTTCTAAGAAGTTAAAACCCAACTTTAAGACAAGTACTAGACCCCGATGAGTTAAGGATTGGGTGTAGACCAAGGTGTAGGGCATTAAGTCTAGGGTCTAAGAGCTTAAGGACCGACTTTCCTCTAGCTATAGATGAAAAACCACAACTTGACACGGCATAAAACAAGTGTTAGACCATGGTGTAAAAGCTTAGGTCTCAGGTCTAAGAACATAAAAGGCCAATTTCCCTCAAGGTATAGACGAAACAGTAATAACTGCAAACGGCTTAAGAAGACTTAAGACTTAAGGTACTAGGCCACGGTGTAGGGACTTAGGTCTTGGGTCTAGACCATGGTGTATGGTATGAGGTTTTAGGTCTAGATCACGGTGTATGGCATTAGGTCTTACGTCTAAGTACTTAAAGGCCGAGTTTCCTCTAGCTATAGCCGAAACAATCACAATTAATTTCGCACGGTTTAAGACGAATACTAGACCATGGTGTAGGGCCTTAGGTCTTGGGTATACAGATCATGGCGGAATTAGAATTTGGGTCTAAGAACTTAGACCACGGTGTACGGCCTTAGGTCTTGGGGATCTAGACCTTGGTGGAATTAGAATTTGGGTCTAAGAACATAGAACAACGTGTATAGCCTTAGGTGTTTGGGATCTAGACCACGGTGGAGGGCCTTAGAATTTGGGTCTAAGAATAATGTGTATAGCCTTAAGGTGTATAGCCTGAGGACCACGGTGTATAGCTTTAGGTCTTGGGGATCTAAACCACGGCGTATTAGAAATTGGGTCTAAGGACTTAAACCACGGTGTATGGTCTCAGGGCTTGAGGATCATGCTGGTGGGTCTTAGGTCTTGGGCCGAAGAACTTGTTGGCTGACTTTCCTCTATTTATGGATGAAACAAATACAACTGCACACGGTTGAAGCCGAGTACTAGAATATGGTGTAAGGCCTTTAGTCTTAGGGTCTAGATCATGGTGTATGACCTTAGGGTTTGGGTCTAGACCATGGTGTGGGTCCTTAGGTCTTGAGTCTAGGAACCTAAAGGCCTAGCCCATAGGCCTTAAGTCTTGGATCTAGACCCTGGTGTAGGGCTTTGGGTCTTGTGTATAAGAACCTAAAAGTCTAGACCACGCACCTTTAGTCTTGGTTCTAGACCCTGGTGTAGGGCCTTAGTCCTTGGGTATAAGAACCTAAAAGTCCAGACCACGGAACTTAGGTCTTGGTTATCGACCCTGGTGTAGGGCCTTTGGTCTTGGGTCTAAGAACTTAAAGACCTAGATCACAGGCCTTACGTTTAGGGTCTAGACCATGACGTACGGTCTTAGGTCTTGGATCCAAGAACCTAAAGGCGTAGACCACGGGCCTTAGGGCTTGGGTCTAAGAACTTAAAGGCCTAGTCCACAGGCCTTAGGTCTAGGGTCTAGACAATGGTGTGAGGCTTTATGTCTTGTGCCTAAGAACTTAGAGACCTAGATCACAGGCCTTATGTTTAGGGTCTAGACCATGATGTTGGGCCTTAGGTCTTGGATCTAAGAACCTAAAGGCCGAGACCACGGGCCTTAGATCTAGGGGCTAAGAACCCAAATGCTAGACCACGGGCCTTAGATCTTGGGGCTAAGAACCTAAAGGCCTAGACCGCAGGCCTTAGATCTTGGGTCTAGACCATGGTGTAGAGCCTTAGGTCTTGGGTATAATAGCTTAAAAGCCTAGACCATGGTGTAACGCCTTAGGTCTAGACCACAGTGTTCCGTTCAGGAGGGTTCGTAAATCGCGACTCCCTTGTAAGTTTTCTGGTCTTAACTCTATGACCTCGGTCTTGGGTCTAAAAACCTTAAAGCCTAGACCCCGGTGTATAGCCTTAGGTCTTGGGTCAAGTCCATGCGGTAGGGCCTTAGGTCTTGAGTAAGATGGATGGAGGTTGGTCTTCAAGTACTCCAATCTGAATCTGATAACCATTTCTGATCTTGATTTCATATTCAAAGAAAAAAGACCTCGTTGCCTAATATTTGCTCAATTCATGGAGGGCTGTGAATCGGGGCCCCTTGTAGGATTTTAGGTCTTAAGTCTAAAGCCTTGGGTCTTAGGAATTAGATCTTAGGTTTAAGGAATTATTCTAGTCTTAGGCGTTTGGACTTTGGACTCAGGTGCAATGTAAGGCCTTAGGTTTGGATCTTAGGTCTAATTAGTTCAGGTTTTAGTTCTAGGCTAAAGGCTCATAGGTCACAGCCTCAGCTGCTAGGTCTTAGGTCTTAAGTCTAAGGCCTCCCGGTCCTTTTCACAGGTCAAAGCCTTAGCTGCTAGGTTTTAGGGCTTTGGACTCAGGTGCAAGGTCTTAGGCTTACATCTTAGTCCCAACACATTAGGTTTAGGCTGTTGTCTAATAGGCCTTATTCACAGGTCAAATCCATAGCGGATAGGTTGTAGGGCTTTGGACTCGGGTGTAAGGCCTTAGGTTTAGATCATAGGTCCAACACATTGGGTCTAGGCTGTTGGCTTATAGGCCCTATTCACAGGTCGAATCCTTAGCTGCTAGGTATTAGGGCTTTGGACTCAGTTGCAAGGCCTTAGGTTTACATCTTAGTTCCAACACATTAGGTTTAGGCTGTTGGCTAATAGGCACTATTCACAGGTCAAATCCTTAGCTGCTAGGTTTTAGGACCTAAGTCTAAGGCCTTGGGTCTATGGAATTAGATCGTTGGTCTAAGGATTTAATTTGATCCAATGCATTTGGTCTTAGGAACCATGTGTAAGGCCTTAGGTTTAGGTTTTAGGTCCAACACATTAGGCCTAAGCTGATTGATTGACAATAGGCCCTATTTACAGGTCAAAGCCTTAGCTGCTAAGTTTTAGTGTTTTGGACTTAGGGACTTAGGTGTATGGCGTTAGGTTTAGAACATAGGTGCAACACATTAGGTCCTGGCTCGTGGCTAATAGGTCCTATTCACAGGTCAAAGCCTTAGCTGTTATGTTTTAAGACTTTGGACTCAGGTGCAAGGCCTTAGGTTTACATCTTAGTCCCAACACATTAGGTTTAGGCTGTTGGCTACTAGGCCCTATTCAGAGGTAAAATCCTTAGCTGCTAGGTTTTTAGGGCTTTGGACTCAGGTGCGAGGCCTTAGGTTTACATCTTAGTGCCAACACATTAGGTTTAGGCTGTTGGCTAATAGGCCCTATTCACAGGCCAAATCCTTAGCTGCTAGGTTTTAGTGCTTTGGGCATGGGTGTAAGGCCTTAGGTTTAGATCATAGGTCCAACACATTAGGTTTAGGATGTTGGCTAATAGGCCCTATTCACAGGCCAAATTCTTAGCTGCTAGGTTTTAGGGCTTTGGACTCAGGTGCAAGGCCTTAGGTTTACATCTTAGTGCCAACACATTAGGTGTAGGCTGTTGGCTAATAGGCCCTATTCACAGCCCTATTCACAGTTCAAATCCTTAGCTGCTAGGTTTTAGGGCTTTGGACTCAGAACATGTGCAAGGCCTTATGTTTACATGTTAGTCCCAACACATTAGGTTTAGGCTGTTGGCTAATACCCCCCATTCACAGGCCAAATCCTTAGCTGCTAGGTTTTTGGGTTTTGCAGGACCATTTAAATACAATAGTCTCCACGCCGGACTATCCAAATACAATAGTCCCCACACCGGACTATTTAAATACAATAGTCCTCATGCCCGACTATCTAAATACAATAGTCCTTACGCGGGACCATCTAAATAAATTGGTCCCCATGTCGGACTATCTAAAATTCAATAGTCCTCACACCGGACTATCTAAAACTCAATAGTCCTCATGCAGGGCTATCTCAAATTCAATAGTCCCCACACCGGACTATCTAAAATGTAATAGACCCCATGCCGGACTATCTAAATACAATAGTCCTTACGCGGGACCATCTAAATACAATAGTCCCCATGTCGGACTATCTAAAATTCAATAGTCCTCACACCGGACTATCTAAAACTCAATAGTCCTCATGCAGGGCTATCTCAAATTCAATAGTCCCCACACCGGACTATCTAAAATGTAATAGTCCCCATGCCGGACTATCTAAATACAATAGTCCTTACGCGGGACCATCTAAATACAATAGTCCCCATGTTGGACTATCTAAAATTCAATAGTCCTCACACCGGACTATCTAAAACTCAATAGTGCTCATGCAGGACTATCTCAAATACAATAGTCCCCACACCGGACTATCTAAATACAACAGTCCTCATGCAGGATCATCTAATTTAATAGTCCCCACGCCGGACAATCTAAATACAATAGTCCCCATGCCGGACTATCCACATACAATAGTCCCCATGCAGGACCATCTAAATAATAGTCCTTACGCGGGACCATCTAAATTCAATAGTCCCCACGCCGGACTATCTAAATACAATAGTCCCCATGCCGGACTATCCACATACAATAGTCCCCATGCCGGACTATCTAAATACAATAGTCCTCATACCGGACTATCCAAAACAAATAGTCCCCATACTGGACTATCCAAATTCAATAGTCCTCACGCAGGACCATCTAAATACAATATTCCTCATAGGTTTTATTCATAGGTCAAAATCTTACTTGCTAGGTTTTAGGGCTTAAGTCTAAAGCCTTGGGTCTTAGGAATTAGATCATAGGTGCAACACATTATGTCTAAGCTGGTGGCTAATAAGCCCTATTCACAGGTCAAAGCCTTAGCTGCTAGGTTTTAGGGCCTTGGACTCAGGTGCATGGCCTTAGGTTAAGATCTTAGGTGCAACACATTAGATCTTAGCTCGTGGCTAATTGGTTCTATTCAAAGGTCAAAGCCTTAGCTGCTAGCTTTTAGGGCTTTCTACTAAGGTGTAATGCCTTAGGTTTAGATCTTAGGTCCAACACATTAGGTCTAAGCCAAAGACTAATAGGTCCTATTCACAGATCAAAGCCTTAGCTGCTATGTTTTAGAGCGTTCTTCTTAGGTGTAATGCCTTAGGTTTAGATCTTAGGTCCAACACATTAGGTCTAAGCTAGTGGCTAATAGGCCCTATTCACAGGTCAAAGCCTTAGCTGCTATGTTTTAGGGCTTAAGACTAAGGTAATATCAAATTAAAGTTTGCGGTTCAAGAAATGGAGGATTCCAAGATAATATACTGCTATAATTGCGGGTTCGATCGCATAGTTCAACTAGAAGCGAATGATGAAGCTGTTGAATTACCTGATAAGTGTTTTAAATCGCTGTGTTTCCTATGTCACAAGTCAGCATTTAAAGTTACAAGATGCGGACGTGATCTGTTGGCGGATCCCGATTATGAAGATGAAATGTGGGATGGTGACGAAAATGTTTGTATATTGTCTGAGATACCCTTTCAAGACTATCCAGGTCATGTGGGAATTTTTGATCAGCTGGGGTACTTGCAGTATTCTAATGAAGAAGACGATGGTTGAAAACTTATTTGTTCTAATCGCTATTATTTTTTTATTGCTTTTGTACGGTGAAAACCCCCACACTGCACTATAAATATAATAGACTTTAATTGTCCATATCCCGGACTATCTAAATACAATAGTCCCTGCGCAGGACCATTAAAATACAATAGTCCCTACGCCGGACGATTTAAATACAACAGCCCCCATGCCGGACTATTTAAATGTAATAGTCCCCACTCCGGACTATTTAAATTCAATAGTCCTTGCACAGGACTAGTCCTCACGCGGGACCATCTAAATACAATAGTCCTTGCACGGGACTATCTGAATACAATAGTCCCCAGGCGGGACTAGTCCTCACGCAGGACTATCTAAATACAATAGTCCTTACACGGGACTAGTCCTTACGTAGGACTGTTAGGAAATTCGCACTTCTCGCATCCCTCATGGCGCAGTCACCCTCCTCTATCAGGTTTTTATCGGAATTCCTGAAAAGTGCTGTAAAATTGCCAAAATGTAGGCAAAAATCACTGAAAACCGGTTAAAAATAGGTCTATAGGACTGTTAGGAAATTCGTCCTTCCTCATGGCCCCATCAATTTTTTATGCCTTGGAAATCCTTAAAAATGCTTTGAAAATCATTAAAAATGCTTTGAAATTGCCGAAAAGTAGGCAAAAATCACCGCAAATCCGTTAAAAATAGGTCTATAGGACTGTTAGGAAATTCGTCCTTCTCGTCCTTCCTCATGGCCCAGAAGTGACGTATATATACTACTACTAGAAATTTCATCGTTATATTTCTCATTATCTTTGAAATACACAGAAACGTTTGTATGTGACCCTTCTCAGGAATAAAGTTGATGTTGGTATTTATACTGGTAAAGTAGTTTAACAATCCTACTCCTAAGTCTTTGATGATGACGAGAACAAAGCGGGGTTATCTATAGTTTATATTACAGACGGAATGGGCGAAGCCCCTTATTGTTCCGTTTAAATGATTGTGGCCAATTACTTTATCACCGTTAAACATCCCTTTACCTCAGATATGACACGGTGTACCATCTTCAGGGGGATCTAATCTACGGTAAATCAATGGAGAGAGTAACCGATAATGTGAATAAGTATTTACTATACAATAACCCAAAAAAGTCGATGAAACTCATAAAGCAACCTAGATTCATAGATAGACTAATACTAAATGAAAATAACTATATAGAATTTATGAAAAATAGAAATGTGTGTTGTAACAAACCGGTATGTTTAGGATTCTCAATCCTAGATCTAAGTAAACACGACTTGTACCAAATTTATGACGATAAATTGAAGAAACAAATAAACTTTCCTCCTTTCGATTTGATATACACAAACAACGATTCATTCGCATTACACATATATTCGATGACCGATTCCTTCACAAAACAGGACTTTATCCATACAACAAACATGGGTTCATTCAAAGACACAAGTCCAAACAATCCCATATTAGATTTCCTAACAGTAAGATTCAAAACATACGGATACAGAACCATAAACTATATCACATTGAAGAACCTACCAAATTCATTCTATTTCACCAACTACAATAATAACTATACGATACATACAAAAGAGTAATAAACAATAAAGTATACGAAATACAACAGAATAAGTCTCTCATCCAAACCCCCCTCATTCAATCACCAGATTAGACAAAAATATCATGATTATATTCCAGACTCAGATCAAATGAAAAAATGTACCAGACGAAAATCCTATTCAAGTACCCTATCCAGATCCTGACTCTGATAACACTCAAATATTTTCATATGTCAATTCAACACAAAAACATATCTTCTATAACTACTTTTCAATTACAGCTTCGAAAGCTGATGTTAAAAGTAATGAAATGTCTCACTTTATTCAATGTCGTTGGAAATAAAGTCATTTAAACAGTAACTTTTGCAACCCCACACAAAAAAATCACACACAGTAAGGCCCGGGCGACATTAGTGGACAGTAATGTTAGGATGCACACAGAGTGGAAAATAGTCCCAAAACGGTTTAGTAATTTTTGTACCAATGTGGTCTAAATAACAAAAAATTTGACGTGTATATAAACCATTTAAATCCACTTTTCAGACGTTTATAGAGTTTTTACCTCTAAAAGTAAACAGCCCAAGGGTTGGATGAAGAAAATCTTAAATGTAAGCATAGGTTAAATGTGCATTGAAGGCCTCTGTTGATAGAGAACAATGCCACAAATACGTCATTGAAAGGATGACCGAGTCAAAAATGGCAGGCGATCAAATTTGTACTAAAATTAATTACATCGCCGACTTTGTACTATAAAGTTAAAAATTATATCACCGGAAACAATAAATGCAGTAACCCCCAATACACTAGACCTTTTGTAAGTAAATTACTTACAACATTGTAAGTAATATTATTATTGTGTAAGTAATAAGTAATAGCATAACTACTTTTAAGAAGGCTTCATTCAGAAAGAGAGAAGAACATACAGATCGTCATATTCATGGCGATTACGACATTCACGCCCTCTGTATAAACATCACAGTCGACGTGCTGCATTGATATCGGTGCGGAGCGTCGAATCATGTTTGTCACCCTTGACTCGGCAATCGAACCATTGAAAATGTTTTCCTTCGCAAAAGAGGTGGCGTGGGTAATTTGGGTGTTAATCTAAAACATTTAAAAATAGGAAGGTTGAACTAAATTCCGAATTAAGAAACAAAAAAATTCTCTTAAAAATAGTTTCTTCAAAACATAAATATATATATATTTTTAAAGTTTAGTTGAGATTTTTATTGAATGACTAAACTACAATTATTATAGTGATGAGTAGCCAAAGATTTAACATATTACACTACAAATGTGTACAACGAATGGTTTATTTGTTTGACATAAGACATTTGATGAAGTTGAAAAACAGAAGAACTCGGTTAAAAAACTGTAAAACATTTTAGTGTAGGCTTCAATTTACATTTCTTATTATCATCCAAATAAAAATTAATGCAACAAAGGTTTCTTTTATGATTATTAGTTAATTTCGTAGTAAAGTATGTTGCAATATAACTATTGTTGTTAAGTGATGAAAACTCGTAGTTTTTCCATTTCCAGACGTGTTGTTACTTGTGAGTGGTAATCATGAGCTGGTTGCGCCGCTCGACTGTAGTGACTGTATACGTCGGCGATGGCCCTGTTGGCTCGGGTATCGGTGATGCTTAACCTATTGGAATCCCATCTCCTACACACTTACCATCCATTCATACAAATCACCTGATTACGGTACCCCTGGAACAGACTGTTTCCTCCTGATTGAAATATTATTTGATATACGAGTCCTTTTTAACACTAAATTTGTTTTCAATCCGATTAATCTTTTTATTGTAAAACAAGTAATGTTGTCACGGTCAAATATGTCCGTCCAAGAATTTTTAATTTTTTGTTTTATATGGGGGTTTTAGCCATAAGGACGTGTCCTATGGCTAGGAAAAAGTCCGGTTTTCATCTTACATCGCTTCAAAGTTCCTTGAGTTATTCTTATGTTATTCTTTTTATAGCCACTAAATAGAGTCAAAATCGATAACTGTATAAATAAACCTAAGTGTCAAATTTAATAATTGTATTCATTAAATTGTAACTACTTAATGGTTAAAAACATCTTTTTAAAATTGTTAATAGAGTTTTATGTTATAAAATTCTATTTGTCTCCATATTTTATCACCCTCAAGTTACAAGTCGGGAAACCTAAAATCCTACATTGAATTACTTAATTAACAATAATAATTGAATTAATTAATTAATTAACAATAATTGAATTACTTAATTAACAATAATAATTGAATTGCTTAATTAACAATAATTAACAATAATAATTGAATTACTTAATTAATAAGATTGATTATCCCTGAGCACAATAAGGAGAACCTTCGTTTCTTTGCTCTACAAATTTCACGACGAAAGACGACGGTTTTTGTGCTCTAACATTCACCATTAAAAAAAGATAAATTCTGTAGGATAGAATGTTTTGTTTTTCACTTTCATTTTGTTTTGTTTCAATCATAGTGAAGATAAGCTTGTGTATCATTTGTAATTAATTAAAATGTCTTTAGTTTTATTTGAACTCAGACTTTTGTTCCAAATAGGGTTACTAACCAATACATAAAGACAAGTTTACTTTCAATATTTTAAACGGTTAATAGTGATAATATAAATCGTACAAAATAAATTTTCATTATGTAAATGATCAAATTTTCTGAATATAAACTGTAATAATACATTTTAATGCTGTTATAAAAATTATGTTTGACATAAGCCATGGTGATACAAAAATTATACAATAAATTAATTTAATGGATGTGATTGTAAATATCGAAATATATCCCAGTTTGCTAATAATTTTTTGCCATTAATACTCGAATTTTTAGGCATCATCGATTAGTACGTATTCATTCAAAGTGATGTTAGAAAATTTTCGTACAATCATGTAACGGCCACCGTATAAAGCTATCCGAGGCAAAAACTGGTGCTTGTCTATGACATACCCCACAGAACCACCCTCACAATCATATAATATTACTAATTTAAAAAAAAAAAAAATTGTTTAAATATACAAGTAATAAAATGTAACACTAATACATCAATGTTACAGTAGTATTCGCTAAGTTTGTAATCAAATTTAGTATATTAAGATTTTCCATTACTAAAAGATAAATTCAATGGCTACAAATGTTTAATTATAATACTAAAATAAAGACTTCTTAAAAAATGTTACATGACATAACATTTCATTTTAAATTTGTATTGATATTAAAAGCAATGTTTAACGAAATCAATGAAGCAGGAAGTGACTCAACCAAAATCACCATTCATCGTTTTCATAAATATGTATATATATAATCACCATGCGAGGGTTCGTCAGCCGGGCAGCTGACTCAGTTGTTTGGACTGGTCACTGGTCAGGCCGCTGCATTCGTAATCTCACAAGCTACGTCTGTTAATTATACACGCGCCAAGCCAGAGCGAGTCCCGAGTGGTTCGATCGCTAAAGGTTACGAACAAACTCTGCGTTTGCCTAACACGTTATAACGTTATACAGGGTGTCCCTGAATTGTCTTAGAACATTTCTAGGTAAAGGTAAAAATTATATTTAAAATTGTTACCACCCGCTCATCTTGGGGTGTAAGTCGCTGCCACCACTGCTCTCTTAATAGGACAGCAGACCTGAATGTTGGTAAAAAGGGCGGAAATTTCATGATTTTTTTTCAAATCCTACTAGCTGTTTATCCGCTTTTTGATGAGTGAGAAAAATATCTACCATCCCAACAAAAGCTTAAATATATAAAGAAATCCGCCCTTTACAAGATATTTTATTATTCCTTCATTATTTCAGGTTTATCACAAAAGTATACCGTCATTCTTATTGTCAATAATAAATTATTTAATAAACAATGATATTATCGTTATTATTATTTTTGTTGCAATAGCATTATTATGTAATCCAAAATAATAATTTTATTATTATTCTTACTTATGTTGTATAATCTACATAAATTATCGGCACAATCGTTTAGAAATGTTAAAATTAAGTTAATTTTAAGCATCAAAGCCAAATTAAAATTTGAGCCACAAAATTTGCACAACCACTAATTTGTGACTATTATTTCCCCGAATTCCACACTACACTTCACAAGGAAATGGACACTTTCAAAACTTCGATATTTCATTTCACTTAAATCTAAACGTGTCTTAACGACCGAGCCCCTTTACTGATGACTTTCAACGACAATTGAAGTACCATGTTAACGAAGTGTGTGTAAATGAATAGTTACTACTGAAATACGTACGAAGTGTCGTAGAACATTTATCAAGGTCCACTTACCTGACCAAACTAGCGAAACGATCGTTCGAGTCCGCATCCATCTATTCATCACACATATGGTTTACCAAGAGAACTCATCACGAATCACGGGAACAGCGTTCACATCCGAACTAATTAAAAAAAATATGCAGATTGTTAAACATTAAGAAACTGCATACTACGGGATACCATCCTATATCAAACAGAAGCTTAAATCACACAAACGTTATAAATCCAATCCCCAAGGAATAATTTGCTACCAACAAGGACACGCTTGGTTAATCTTAGTTCCTCCAAAATTTCGAACAAGAATCTTTTTAATGCTTAAAATTAACTTAAATTTAAACATGTCTAAACGATCGTGCCCCTTTAGTGATGACTTTCAGCGACAAGTAAAGACCCATGTTAACGAAGTGCAAGTAAATTGGAATAGTTCCTTGGCTATAACTGAAATTTTCGCAAGAACTCATGCATCGTTGTTTGACGGGGCTAGACGAGCTGCAAGTCAGGGTCCTTTCGTCCAGGAATGTCGCCCTGGGCATTCATTAGGAATTAATGACTTCGAAAACAACTCGTCAATGGATCTGGACGATTATGAGACTTATGAGATGTGCCGAACTCGTCTTGACAACATTAAAAATATAGAGAGGAGTGACCTAAGTCCTATCCCTTCCGCCAACAACCTCATGACAATTTTCATTTACTCGACTCGTAGAACTCACGGCCCTTTGAGTGACGAGGAGAAGAACTTGCTAATCTCCCAAACCAAGAACTATTGCCAGTTGAACACTTTGTCAACATTGGTCTTCACTTGTCGCTTTAAGTCACCAGTAAACGGGCACGATCGTTTAGACATTTTAAAATTAAATTTAATTTTAAATATCGAAGCCAAATTAAAATTTGGGCCCCTATTTTCGCACAACCTTTATTTTGTGACTATTATTTCCGGTAACCCCACACTATACTTCACAAATAACTTTCAAAACTCTGATATTTAAACTCACTCAAATCTAAACATGTCTAAACGACCGTGCCCCTTTACTGATGACTTTCAGCAACAAGTGAAGACCCATGTTAACGAAATGCGAGTAAATGGGAAAAGTTACTTCTGAAATACGTACTAAGTATCGTAGAACATTTATCAAGGTACACTGAGTTCTTTGCTTGACCTGATAAAACTAGCTAAACGATCGCTCGAGTCCTCATCCATCGATACATCACAAAATATGGTGGACCCTGACAAGTAATCATGGATCAGGGAACATCGTTCACATCCGAACTAGTTCGAAAAAATGTGCAGATTGTTAAACATTAAGAAACTGCATACTACGGGATACCATCTAGGGTCCCATCTAGCATCTTTCACTGGATAAATTAGCTGCGTCTGCAGTTTAATTCGCGATATTACGAACAAAGGTTCTTTACTGCTAGGTCATAAAGAATCCTTTGTGTTAATCCAAAACCCGTTTTCTCCAAGGTGGGCAGTACATTAGGCATTGTCTACCTAAAACCATTAATTCTACACGAAATTCTCCTGTTTTTTTTTCTCTCTAAATAGTATTTAACTTTTATGTACTAGGACCTAAAAAATTAGCTGTGTTATTTTCTTAGACAGCCAGCTGATTGCTAAGTTTTATTGTTGCTTCATAAATGTTGATATGTAAAATAATGCAATTCAAAGTTTTGTTTATACACAATGGAAATTTTAAACACTGTATATTACTTGAATTGTAAACATGGCAGCAGCCGTAGCTCTGGGTTATCATCAGGCCGGCCCGGGTTCAAAACCGGCTCAGGGAATAACACAAAATTTTTCGGCCGCTCCCGTGGTTCGGAAGTCACAAAAATTGACAGATATATTGCACTTTGTTACAATTACAGATTTACCAGAGTGAATAATACACATTTCATGATGGGAATTGTTCTGTATTTTATTATCCAACTCACAATTAAAATAACCCATCAACTTTCTAGAAACATCTTCACGAAACAAAAAGAGAATGCAAACCAAGATCATCCTATTAAATATTCATTGCCACTAAGTAAACCAGCTATTTTGGTCCAATGTTACACAACATTATAAATTTCTTATATTCAAAACTTCCCCTCAACACTGAAACAAAATAATCCATAAAACAACCAAAAAAACTACTTTAATTTGTCCAGTCCTGACTGCTCAAAACTTTTGGTTAACATATCCCCAAAAAAGCAAATCTTTAATGTATGCAGAGTCCAAAATAGTCCTCCTTCCACATTGGTAAAGTTCACGTGAGTTTTTTTTTTGCCATTCACATAAAAAATCTTTCATTTGCTTCAAAATGAAAAATCAAAGAGCCTGATTTCCCACAGCAACTCTGCCGAGATTGCTATTACTTGTCTTCATTAGTACTTAATCATACGTTTTCTTATAATCGACCAATGATTTTGCTTCACCTTCTCTATTTTTCTTCTAAGGTTACATTTATTTTCAGTTGGTTCGCAAATTCGCCTAAAGGTGCAACTATTTTTCCACTATCTCTTCTCTGATTACATGAATGACATTTCTCCACGTAATTTCGCACGTTTCTTCCTTCCTGTTAGACCAAACGAATCGCTGTTTAATTCGCTTGAGTGTTTTAGTGTACCTGCGTGTCCTGCAGTTGGGATGTCGTGATGCAACTGTAAGATTTTTGTTTGTAATTTTGGAGGAACTAAGATTAACCTATCCTGTCCTTGTTGGTAACAAATTATTCCTTGGTTTTATAACGTTTGTGTGATTTAAGCTTCTTTTTGACATAAGATGGTTATGAGATGGACACAAGGAATTTAGATAAAATTATAACAGCGCAGTTTAACGTCCATCTTTAATGAGACCAGCAACGAGAAGAAGGACAAAGAAGGCTTACAGGAAGAAGTATAAAACTAGCATAGGCTACATGAATACCAGTTTGAAGTAAAGTAGTTATACTATATGAATGATCATATCACATCTCCCTTCCTGTAAATAAAAATAATAAAAAAATACTTCTTATCTAAAACTAAGTTTAAATTTTCAAAATTACTCAACAAAATTTACAAAAATATATGACTATAAGAATCAAAATTTTTTCTTCAAGTTACAAACAAATCAAATTGTTTTAATAGTCCTCTGCACAGTAATAGCTTACCTTTCAATGTTATGAATGAAAGAGTTATAATGAATTAACTAAAACATTTGTTTTATAACTAAAACAATGACACTTCTGAAAATCAAATTAGAATAGGCCCTAATTATAACAGTAATTTTTCAGCATAATAGGCTAGTTACAAAATCATGTAGGTTAGGCCTAATTAAATAAATACCAGCATTAGGCTATCAACAAAGAATTGAATTTACTGAACAGAACTGAATTACAAGTCAAGCCGTTTTGGAACGTTAACTATTCTTCCTGATTTTGTCACATACTTACTACTTTCATTAAAAGATTGAATACTTACAGGTGATTTGCGTTGAACAATAGGCTCATGAGTAACACGTTCTGGAGACAAAGAGACACTTTTGGCAGGAGAATTGTGTTTCTCCGTCTGCAAAGCATGTTTTACAGGACTCTTTTTTGGGCTTGTACCATAACTATCATTTTCATCCATAAATCTAAGGGTTTTGAATGGACAGATATGTTTCCAGTTTTTGACATAACATTTACCACTGTCAGAACTTTCAAAAATGTATGACCTAGGTTCCTTTCTTTGTGACAATACCTTAGCTTTAACCCATTTGTCATTATGTCTCATAATGACATTTTGATTTGACTTCAAATTATCTAAGGGTCTAGGACTTGCATTTCTGTCATAGTAAAACTTTTGTTTACATTGGCGTACAATCAAATGTTTTCTTACATGCCTATGTACCCTAGGCTTTAACATTTGTTTGCTACAAGGAATGTTACTATTTAACCTACGGCTAAACAAAATTTCTGCCGGAGATGGAAGAACACGACTTACAGGTGTGTTTCTATATTCTAAAAGAGACAAATAAGAATCAGAGTGATCCATCTTAGATTTTATAATGATATTATTGATGGTCTGAATCGACCTTTCAACCATTCCATTGGACTGTGAAAAATGTGGGATAGTAAACACATGATTAAATTCCCACTGATGACAAAAATCTTTAAAAGATTGACTTACAAAGCAAGAATCATTTGCTGTTATCAACGTTTTCGGTATACCATGTCTACTGAAAATTGACTTGAAGTGATTGATGACACAGAAACTAGACATATTTTGCAAAGATACAACTTCAGGGTACTTAGAATAATAATCTATTATAATCAAGAAAGGTTTACCCTCATGAAAGAAAATGTCTGATCCGACTTTTTGCCATGGAAGAGTAGGCACTTTGTGAGGTAATAATGGCTCTTTCACATTACTTTTGGAGTTTAACATGCATATTTCACATTTCTTTACAACATCTTCAATGTGAGAATTGCTTTGAGGCCAAAAATTACATGTTTTGCTCGAAGCTGAGTTTTAATTATACCCAAGTGAGGAGCATGTAATCTCCGTAACATTTCAGACCTTACCTTTGTAGGCATTACTATTGAGCTACCTTTCAATAAAAGACCATTACAATATGTGAGCTCATCTTTGACTTGCCAATATTGTCTAACATGAATTGGCAATTGTTTCTTATGTTTAGGCCAACTGTTACCTGTTACATATTTTACAATACACTGTAGTTCATCATCCTTACTTGTGAGCTCCTTAAGTTTACTTAAATTTATGGAACTGATGTTATGTGACTCTTGGATCAGATTGACATGTGCTTCAATTTCATTATCATTTAATTCTAGGCTACTTGTATCATTGGAATCAAATGATCGAGAAAGAGTATCAGCAATAAATAACTCTTTGCCACGCTTATACACAAGTTTGAAGTTATATTGTTGAAGCCTAATCATCATTTGTTGCAAACGTGGAGGACACGAGTCCAGACTTTTCTTAAATATGGCTAACAAGGGTTTGTGATCAGTTTCGACTGTTACATTTGGGTTTGCAAAAATGTATTGATGAAACCGCTCGCACCCAAACACAATTGCTAGTAACTCTTTTTCAGCGTTGTCAGCTTCAGTCTTCTCTTCATCAGACTTCGTCATTTTATTTTAATTTCAACACTACATTAGAATTTAATCGCATTATGACAATTTGATATCTCACTAAAACATAATTATACATTTTTTCGACTGCGCCATATGAGATGGACACAAGGAACTTAGATAAAATTACAACAGCGAAGTTTAACGTCCATCTTTAATGAGACCAGCAACGAGAAGAAGGACAAAGAAGGCTTACAGGAAGAAGTATAAAACTAGCATAGGCTACATGAATATCAGTTTGAAGTAAAGTAGTTATACTATATGAATGATCATATCACAATGGTATCCCGTAGTTTGCAGTTTCTTTAATGTTTAACAATCTGCACATTTCTCAAATTAATTCGGATGTGAACGATGTTCCCTGATCCGTGATGATTTGCTTGTAAAGTGTAGTATGGAATAATAATCACAAATAAGTGGCTGTGTAAATTTTGGGGCTCAAATTCTAATCTGGCTTTGATATTTAAAATCCACTAAAATCTAAACATGTCTAAACGGCCGTGCCCCTTTACTGATGACTTTCAGCAACAAGTGAAGACCCATGTTAAGGAAGTGAGAGTAAATGGGAATAGTTCCTTGGCTATGACTGAAATCTTTGAGCGAACGCATGCATTATTGTTTGAAGGTGCCAGACGAGCTTGCAAGTCAGGGTCTTTCCGTCCAGTAATGTCGCCCTGGGTCTTCAGGAATAATGGATGACTTCGACAACAACTTTACAATGGATCTGGACAATTACGAGACTTATGAGATGCACCGAACTCGTCTTGGAATCATTAAAAACAACCTCATCACGATTTTCATTCACTCAACTCGTAGAACTCACGGCGCTTTGAGTGACGAGGAGAGAAACTTGCTAATCTCCCAAGCCAAGAACTATCGCTAGTTGAACATCGATTCCTTCATCAGGGGACAGGAACCGGAAGGAAGAGAATAAGAACCTGTCACTCCTGATGTATGAACCTGAATTCATACATCATTTTCAGCCTTAGTACCTTAACCATTGACAGAATTTTAGAAGTGTCTTTGACTCACTCTGACCTAAACCTAAGTAAGGAACAACGTATAAAAGTTGAAAAACAGAGAAATAAACAACAGTCACACGTCTCGGGCACGGAGGAACTAATGTTCATTTTAGATCAAATATTCTTTGGCACAATTATTAAGCACGGAAATAAAACTCCATTGGCTTTTTTTTAATTTTCATATTTTGTGCGTTCAGTGACAGATTCTTTTTTTCTTCCTTCCGGTTCCTGTCCCCTGATGAAGGAATCGATGTTCAAATAGCTATAGTTCTTGTTTGGGAGATTACCAAGTTTCTCTCCTAGTCACTCAAAGGGCCGTAAGTTCTACGAGTTGAGTGAATGAAAATCGTGATGAGGTTGTTGGCGGAAGGGCCTTGGGTCCTTCCTCTCTATGTTTTTAATGATTCCAAGACGAGTTCGGTGCATCTCATAAGTCTCGTAATCGTCCAGATCCATTGACAAGTTGTTGTCGAATTCATCCATTACTCCTGAAGACCCATGGCTACATTCCTGGACGGAAGGACCCTCACTTGTAGCTCGTCTCTCACCTTCAAACAATAATGCATGCGTTCGCTCGAAGATTTCAGTCATAGCCAAGGAACTATTCCCATTTACTCTCACTTCGTTAACATGGGTCTTCACTTGTTGCTGAAAGTCATCTGCAAAGGGGCACGGTCGTTTAGACATGTTTAGATTTAAGTGGATTTTAAATATCAAAGCCAAATTAGAATTTGAGCCCCAAAATTTACACTGCCACTTATTTGTGATTATTATTCCATACTACACTTTACAAGCAAATCATCATGGATCAGGGAACAGCGTTCACATCCGAACTAATTTGAGATATGTGCAGATTGTTAAAAATTAAGAAACTGCAAACTACGGGATACCACCCTATGTCAAACAGAAGCTTAAATCACACATTATAAAACCAAGGAATTATTTGCTACCAACAAGGACAGGGTTGGTTAATCTTGGTTCCTCCAAAATTTCGAACAAGAATCTTACAGTTTCATCACGACATCCCAACTGCAGGACACGCAGGTACACTAAAACACTTATGCGAACTAAACCGATTCGTTTAGCCTAACGTGAAGGAAGAAGTTCAAAATTAAGTGAAGAAATGTCATTCATTTAATCAGAGAAGAGATTGTGCAAAATAGTTGCACCTTTAGGCGAAATTGTCGAACCAACTGAAGTCTTTCAAAGAATAAGTTGCGACATTGTTGGACCATTACCGATAACGCAATCAGGGAACAATTACATGATTGTATGCATTAATAAGACATTGTACTTAACTCAACTTATTACAGGTTCTAAGCAATTTGTGGTGTAAAATATTATTTCCATAAGAATGAACCAAAACATTCTTAAATGCAAGAAGAAAGGTTGAACTTGACGAGTCTAATGCCAAAATAAAGGTCGTCCAATGTTCTTCGAGGGAATAATAGTTGAAATATTCTCCACAATATCAACTTTTTCCCCTTTAATGCAAGCACTTTTTAAGGTATCAGTTTGTTGAGCCTACGCTCTTTCGTAACATACATATTTGCACGAATGGCACATATCATAAGCTTAAATGTCAGTTTGTTTTCAACTACTTCAGGTAATTATATTTATTGTAAGTTTAAAAAATCTATTTCCGCCGATCTCTTTAAGAAAATGTAGTGTTCTACACATATGAGAAAAATGTTAAAGAATAAAAAGGTCTTTTTATTCTTTTTATATTTATTTTTTATTCTTTTTAAAGAATAACAATTTAAAGCATTAAAGGCATATTTTGCATAAAATCTAAATTAACATAAAAATGTGGGGTTACTATTAAATAATTTCGACTTACCTCAGTAGTGATATAATGTATGTTCAAGAACCGGAGTTTTTACGCAAAAACCGTGTATGTTCAAGAACGAGTGTTCTCACGGGAAAGTCGCGTATGTTCAGCGATGGAGGCCCGCGAGACCGCCAGCACGAGCCAAGCGGCTACTAGATTCTGCCGCCCTGATACTCGCGATCTGTTTTCTCTCGCTTATTTCGTCTTATATTCGTTTGGTTGCTTCTTTGGATGCTTTATTCTACATTTTTACTATGCTCTATTATTTCTACAGGTTTTTGTCACCATAACAAACAGTTCTTTTGATTTTTTTAATTTAAATTTTTGCTTAGAATGTTTAAAACAAATCCTAGCATTATTTAAATATGGTTTACTGGTCCGACAGATTCCTGCCACCCTAATACCTAAACAGTTGAAATACTCATTCGGTTCGATAGATCGATTATTTTCATTCGATATTTAAATTGCAATTTTTTAATCGGTTTTTCTCAAACCTTCGATGCAGTTTTCACGTGATTGGTGCATGCGGCTGATGCAACTTGTACTGGCTGATGCAATTTGCACCGGCTGATGCAATTTGCTTGCTAATCGAGTCAGTTTGACCCCAAAGGTTATGATAACTTGAGTATATATGGTGGTCAAAACTTAGGAGCCAGCACAGTCAAGTCCAGTTCCTTCTACAGGAAAACACTTGGTAAGTAACCAACCTCTCTAGGATTAAAACTTTAGTTTATAACGGAAAATCTTGGAAAACCATGCTGGTGTTAACTGAGAGATTTTCCTTAAATATAAGTTTAAAAAAAATTTAAGACCAGTGTTTTTTAAGTTAAACTTAGGATTTAAAACAAATTTCAATAATGTTTAGGGAAACTAAAATTTCTCTTATGGAATATCTTGGCAATTCTGGTTTTGTTGACGAGCCTTACGTTGAAAACTGAGAGATTTTCTTTAAATATAAGTTTTAAAAATTGTGAGACTAGTGTTTTTAAAGCTAAACTTAGGATTTAAAAGTAATTTTAATAATGTTTAGGGTCCTTTGTTAACTAAAATTTCTCTTATGGAATATCTTGGCGATTCTGGTTTTGTTAGCGAGCCCTACTGGTGAAAACAGTGAGATTTTCTTTAAATATATATTTAAAAAAATGTGAGACCAGTGTTTTTTTAAGTTATATTAACTTAGGATTTAAAACTAACTTTAATAATGTTTAGGACACTTGGTCAACTGAGTCCTTTTTTAAAATATATGATTTAAACATGTTCTAGACCAGAGTGTTTTTGTTGTTGCTGTTGTTTGTTATAAAATTAAATAACTTTTGGATATTTAAACTAATCCTACGACACGAGTACTGTCTAAGTTATGTATTTTTCCACGATCTTGAAATATAGCAAGTAGCTTTTGCCAAACATTTGTATTTAAGAGTGTTAGGCTTAAAAATAAGTTTAGAAATAGCCTCAACCCCTGGAAACTAATTTTGTTTAAAATTAAGTTTAAGAATTGTAATTTTTGTGATCAAGGAAACGGTTAGCCTGATATTTTAAATAATATTGGAGGGACTGGGAAAAATTTGCATAATAATTTTAAAATTTTTTAGACCAACTGAAGTTTTTAAAATTTTATATACCAGAGTGTCCTCATATGTCTTATTGTTATTAATACAAACAAATTTGGGTGAGCAACTTTACTTATTTACTACACTTGTTTAATAATGTGTCTGCAACAAATTATATTTTTTAATAAATCTGAAACTTCTTTTTGTTTTACAATCAGTGGTTTTTTAACTTGTTTATTTAGTTTTTATTAAAAAAAATAATAATATTTAGGTGATTAATCTTAGTTGCAGTATGTTACAGATTTGTCAATCTGCCATATCTTGCATCAACCCGACCGAGGACCTTAGTAAAAACAAGCTCTTGCTTCACGGAGTGTAGAACCTAACATCTACCGACTTACGTCCACGACTGCCAGCAGTAATCTTCAGGTAAGAATCTGCTGGTTAAATTTATTATAAATGTTAGAATTTTAAGAATAAAAGTTTAATTTGCTTTATTTTTTTAAAAGTTCACTTTTAGTACTAACCAAAAAAGATTGTTATTAATAGATAAATATATTTCTTCCTTTGTTAAATTGTTTTTTACTATTTTAGTTTTTTCTTTTTTACAGATCTGCAGATCTAAATCCAGAATCTAAATCCAGCTTCCCGGGTGGTGTAGCGGTTATCCTAAAGGTAAAAAGATATTGATATAATTTGAATTTCCAAGATTTTAAACAGCTTTTTAACATTTTCTCTGTCCATCATAGTTTGTTGTTTGACTTTATATTTACAGCATTTTGATTATTTTTCAGTTAGTGGTAAAGTTTACAATGCATTATATAGTAATGAAAGCCTATACATTTTTATGATTTTTTTCAGAATGAATGAAAAGATGGAAGCGAGTCTTTCAAATAATTTGGAAAACCAATTATCTTATGAACATGGATAGTACATTATTAAATGTTTAGTTTCCTTAGTTTTTTTAGTTCACAAAAAGTTAATTATTCGATGTATTTTTTTCTACATAGCTTTATTGTCATTTTTTGAATCTTTGCTTTTTATTCCAAGACTTATTGCTATTAAGTGCTGGTTTTGTTTTTAAATACTAACAACATGAAATAGGATTTGTTAATTTTTTCAGAGAATGATTGGGTTTAAGAAACTCTCAGACAAAGCGTTCATCCCAAGTAGAAGCTCATCTGGAGCGGCAGGGCTTGATATTAGATCACCATATAAAGTTGTAGTTCCTAAAAAAGATAGATTATTAATTCATACTGATTTAGCTGTTCAACTCCCCCCTAACACATATGGACGCTTAGCATCTCGATCGGGGCTTGCTCTGAAAAACTTAATACAAGTAGCTGGTGGAGTCATTGACAGTGATTTTCGCGGTAATTTAGGAGTGATTCTCTACAACTACTCAAATGAGGATTATACTGTAGAAGTAGAAGATAAAATTTGTCAATTAATTTGTAAAGTAATTGTCACTCCAACAGTAAAAGAAATATCTGATATTGAAGAAACTGAAAGAGGTTCAAATGGGTTTGGTTCTACAGGAAAATAACTTTTTGTAGTTAAATTATGTAGCATGGTGTAGTAAAATGGAAAATAATCATTCTATTTGTATTAAAACTCTGCAATTGTGATTAGCAATTAACATAGCTTTTATATATTAGTAGTGTGTTTTGGCCACTTTTAAAACCGGCCACGTGCCCCCCGAGCCACGTGACGCGGCAGCTGGCGCCAGCTGCCATGTCACATAGCTTCCGGTGGGGGTTAGAGGGTATATATGAGATGCTGTAGTTATATGTTATGCCATATAGGTTGGGGTGGAGATGGCGATAGTGTTGGCGTTAGGGTGAAGTAAATTTGCGCATAAATTAAAAGTTAGTTTAAAATTGAAATTCGTCGGTGTTAACGAAACTCTAACAGTTGAAGAAAAATTAAGAGTTAGTTCAAAATTGAAATTCAAACTTATAACTGAGATGTGGAAAATATGTCAAGGTCATCCAGAGTAAGTTTTAAAAAATTCTATCCAACTATCACCAGAAATAGTTTTAAGTTGAAGTAGTTGGTGATAGCGGGATAATTGATTCGTGCCATGGGAGAGGTGTTTCTCGTTTGAAAGTTGGCGATCGAATGAGAAGCGCCGCCTAGGGAGAGGGCTTATAAAATGGCAACCTTCCCCCCACCACCCCTTCCCCCACTCCTTTAGACCAATAACCGGTCGCCGACTCTATGTGGTGAAACTGAACTAGACATGGCGGCCGCCATGGATAATTCTAACCTCAAACCTTAGTTTTGCATTGGTGAGCATGCGCCACCTCCACTCCTTTACCTTTCTTTTATATTTTTAAACCCGAACAGATGTCCGGGCAAGTGTTGGGGGCAGAGATGTTGAAATATTGGGGTGGAGATGGCGATAGCGTTGGTGGTCGGTTGAACTGAATTTGCGAATAAAGTAACTAGGGTTGAACTAAAAGTGCACATAAATTAAAAGTTAGTTGAAAACTGAAATTTGACGGTGTTAATAAAACTCTTAATAGTTGAACAAAATTAAAAGTTAGTTTAAAACTGAAATTCAAATTTATAAATGGGATCTGGAAAGTATGTCAAGGTCATCCAGAGTAAGTTTTAAAAAAGCCTACCCAACTACCACCAGAAATAGTTCTAAGTTGAACTAGTTGGTGATAGTAGGATAGGTTGAAGTAACTTTTGAATTTTTATTAGTGAACATACAATTAATGTGCAACAGCAGAGTTTAAACAAGTTGAAATTTTGTGATGAATTACAGAGTTGTAAATGCAAACACCGATGACGATGAGAAGGTAAATGCAGAGTCCCCAGATGATGTATTTGAAAAGCTTGAACAAATGTAACATTTCGAGTTGGTTTTCCTGTTCCATTTCCAATCGTTTAATTTCTAATTTCAATTTATCCTCTTCCATTCTAGTTACGAAGGGAACTTCATCCATCATATCCATCATGATTGTGTTAGTGTTTGAAATTTTAAAACAAGTGATGTTGATAGTTCAGAAGTCGAAGACGGAATGAGAAGTAAAAGGGAGAAATGTTAGTTAAATAAAGAAGTGGTGGGGGGAAGGATGAATTACAAAGAAGTGGTGGGGGAAAGACGTTGCTCTTCATTATTACCATCAGTAGTGTCAGATGGTGCAGGAGTTAGATTTAGTAAACTGTCTTCGTCTAAACTTTCAACCTTATCACAAATAGGACAATCGTATGTTATTTCCAAATTCATTTTGATGGTTGTAAAATTATCTACAAGTTCTTGTAAAATATTAAAAATGTCTTGTAACTCTTCTTTAGAGTTTATTTCAAAACTAGAATTCATTCGGGCCAATGGAGAGTTGTTCATTGTTGGAGAGTCGGTGATGGAATGAGGATCGGCGCATAGGGAGGGGGCTTATATAATGGTGACCTTGAGCAGGCGTCTAGGGAGGGGGGCTGTCTAGGGAGGGGGCTTTTATATGGGGAACCTTGAGCTTATGATTGAATAAAATGTTTAGTTCTTCTTCTTCGTCTTTTAATTCAATTATTTGAACTGAAGTAGTTGTTTCATCTTCTTCACTTGATGAAGAAAACAATTCACCAGGATTTAAATATTGAACTACAATTCTGAACCATCTTATAGGATATTCGTCAATGATAGAAAGTAAGTTTTGAAACAATTCTTCCATCTCCTCCCTGTCAGTTATTATATGTTCAAACTTGATAAATTTGTTTTCCATGTTGTTAGTTAGAGTGTTGGAAGTGGAATGATTTAATATTATATAAAAATTAGAACTAGTGGTGGGGGAAATCTCAAGGTCATCCAAATGAAGTTTTAAAAAAAGAGTGTAAAACTGAAATTACACATTTGATGGTTCTACAGGATCGGAATACCAATCTGATCTGTATTTACATCTTTTTATCATATGTGTACAAAAATCATCTTGATGAGAATTGGTGCGTTAACAATGAGCAAGATCTAGAGGGTGAAATTTGAAACATCTTTGAGGACAACATGTATGAAAATATCTTGATTTGTAAAATTTGAAAGTTCGCAATTCCGGTGGTGGTAGTTGTTTTGTTTTGCATTTGCAATAACAAGATCCGAAGAATTCACATTTAGTACAAGCTAACCCATCCACCATCATTGGTCCTAAATCTGTACACTGTTGTTCACAACAGTAACGAGGTTTGTACTTGTATTTTTGCTCTTCCATGTTGATGCTGCGGAGTCCAGTGAAAGAATAAGAGTGTATAGTGTTGAATAGCGAGTTTTATGTTCTGTGAAAAGTGGTGGGGGTAATTTCAAGGTCATCCAAATGGAGTTTAAAAAAATTATACCTTACTAATGTAAGGAATGTTGATACTTAAGAAGTTTGTTTCTCTTTGTTTTCTTCAGACTTTTTATCTTTCTCAGCTTTAGCCATAGCAACTAGTTCTTTTATTGATAACGGATGTACTTCAGGAAATTTCAAAATTAATTTAGCTTGGTATCCTTCTTTAGCTAATACATCTATATCTTTAGTCATTTGTTCAACAGTGTTGTAATCTTTTCCATAGATTTTTCCATCAAGTTGAATCATCATTCTGTACAACATTTTCTTAAATAGGTCTTGTCGTGGTGAGAGCTGAGAAGCAAATGATTATTTATTCAAGTTTTACATCCTTTTTTATTAATTCACATTCAACACGTGATTCTTTAGTTGTAGTTTTGTTTGTCAAAAGTTATTCAACATTGGTAATATTTTTGGAACTTGATGTTATGTTGACCAGTAGGCGATGAAGAAGTTGTAGGTTGTGCAGAAATAAATATTTCATCATCACAATATTTTGTTTTAGTGAACATCCTTGTATTAGTAGCACTAACATCAACAGTTAAGTGATAACCACCGGTAAGTAAAACTCGCATTTCATTGGTTAAATCTTCGAGTTGTTCAAAAGTTGTAATGGTGTTGGTATCGTAAGATGCACACTTGACTTTGAGAGACATATTTAGTTTTTTATATTAAGCAATAGAGTGAGCGAGATGTGTATGGTACGAAAGGTAGTCGTAGACTGATGAACTTCACAAGTAGATTTCTGCTTTTATCATCACACAAAATTGGGTCAAGGTCATTCCGTGGAATTTTTAAAAAAGCAACATATTGTAATGTACAAAGACATTACAATATGTTGCTTTTTATTTTTTTGTTTTATATCATATTTATTGAGAAACAATTACAAACAAATATTTACAATGTTATGTACAAACTAATCAATAGTAGGTGTTACATGAATTGTAAGTTCAGTAGAGTTATTTCCACTTGGTCCGTGCGAAACCAAAAAGAGTGCGCCGGGTTGAACTACACGAAGATCTTCATTTTGAAGAAGTTGTACAAAACGTGTAGGTAGGAAGATTTGAAACTTCGGTTCGTCACCAACTGTATACGGTGCCTCGCTCAATGTGCAATTAATAGCATCACCTACTGAAGTTTCCATTTTCTTGATCGTATGAATGATGTAATGTTTTTCTTCTTTTAGTTCAGAACATTTCTTCGTAGGTAGAATTGATGATTTAGAATGAGCGTTGAACTGATCGACCAAATTTTGAAGTAAGTTCTGCGATGCCATCTTGATGTTATTGTTAATTTTCTTGTAAATAAGAATGTCCGTTGGAGATGTTGTCTCTTCGGAGGTTCGAGTAATACTCATGCTGCGTCATGGTAGCGCTCTCACTTTTATAATCGACACTACCCCCACCACTTTTTTGAAGGAAACTATTCAAGCGGTAGGCATTCTTTAAAGCGCACTGCGACCTTCGATGTTTAAAACTTTTTGATGAAATACAAAGTTCGTTGAAGTAGCATTGGAAATCTTTATCAATTATTGCATTAATCACTTCGTTGCTTGTAAATGATTGTATCCAATTTGCTTTTTCCAATCCTCTTGTGTAGATAATTTTAAACTCTTTGCAATAATGATTCATAATGTGCGGCATCATGTTATAATTAATGAAACCTTCATCCCATCTTAAGTTGTGAAAATGTTTGTTCAACCATTTGTTTGTAACTTTCGCTTTAGTTGTTAGTCTATTAAATGGTACTGGAGGTTTGAACAAATAATGATAAACTACTGATGTGTTCATGTCCAAGATTACTAATTCTTTAATAATAAAATTACCATCATTTCCTCGGAAAGCTTGAAATTCAATTATACCTCTTTTAACTTCCATTATGTGTGGTGCATTAGAAAACGAAACCCGTTTATTCATGATGAAGTCTTACTAACAACTGACTTAAAAATTGAATGAGCCGATGTTTATAACAGACAGGATTGTTCTTCTTCTTTCACTTCTTGCGCCACTTCATCGATATTAAAATTGGTGTGATAGTTGTTTAATTGTCTCCACATTTCAACTTCTTGAGGTATTCTATTAAAGATTGAAGTATCCACGGGACCGTATAAAATTGGAACAAAAGGTTGTTTGTCCAATGTATCGATTAGATAGTCTTTAATTATTGCACTTGAAAATATTAGTTGTTTCAAATATCTGGTGATGGGACCGGTAGTACAGCTTAAAGTGTAAAATTCTTCTTTAGTAAAATATAATTTAACATTGTGGGTAGTTAAATCTCTGAAGCGAACAATTTGTCCTCCACGATGTTTTACTATATCAACTTCAATATTTGATTCCAATAAACTTAATCTTGTTCTTCTTCCAAATGTGTTGTTACTTAAATAGCACTCCAAAAGATGTAAATGTTTCATGAGAGATTCCCAAGTAGTTTCACTGAAAGTAACCATTTTGTTTCCATGATTTAAAATAACAATTGGTGAATAATCCATTGATTTTAAAATTCCAACTGATATACTTTTTGTCATGCATGAAGAAATTGGGTAGATAATCCGAAGAAATACTTCTGTTAAAATATTGGTTGTAATGTTAACTTCAACCTTCTTCCTTTTTACTTCTTTTTCAGCTTCTTCTTCTTCTCTCTTCTTATGTTTGTTAAACTTTAGGAACTCGTCCATTTCTCGTTCAACTTGTTTTTCTATATCTGAACTATTATCATCCATTAGAGGTGTATTTTCTTCTCCGTTAGTAGAATTCATCTTGCGAATGATGTTTCCCATACGACGGTTGAAGATAGAATGAAGTTTCCACTAATTATTTTCTCGCTTTTATATTTTTCGTAAAATCCTTGAAATTTATACAATTACATAATTGTTTGTTTTCAACTTGTCTTTCACAAATGAAATTCTAACCTCAAAAATTGAAGCAGATAATTCTAACCTCAAAAATTTGCAGTCGTTGTACAATTCTTCTTAAAGTACATTCTTCACAATTCCGGTCAGCGGTGTGTAAGTAACTATTTTATCATGTAGAATTAGACAGTATGCCGAAGTTCCATCCGCTACTGGTTCTTCAAATTCCATTTCAATTTTTATATCCACACTTGATGATTTTACCGATTCATTTTGTTTTGAACAATCGATTACAATTATTGGAGCCTTGGAATAATACTGGTCAGGTGATAATAGTGGTGTATTAGTTTTTCCATAATATGACGATTGAAATCTTGCATACATATCGTATAAAATGGAAAAACGTTTTTTGCTGAACATGACATTCAAATTGTCATAGGGAAAGAATTGAGAGTTTAGGAAAACTTTACAATTCTTTATTTTACAGTGATCAAATTGACCAGCATTTGCAGTGATAACATCTTTTCGCTTAGTTTGAAAACCGAGTATTATGTACCTTGCTCGTTCCAAGTAAGTTGATGTCTTGACGGTCCATGTTTGTCGTTCTGTCTGAGGTAGTGTAGGGTATTCATGAAATTCCCAACTTCGGAATGGCATCACAATATCACGGTCAGATTTCAACTTTCTCAATAATAGGATTCTATGTTCATCAGCCAATCTTACATGAGGTACTCTCCAAACAACTTTATCCAACTGTAGTTGCCATTCCAGTTTATCTTCCGTAGTTGCAGGGTCTGCAAGTATCAAGTCCTTATTAGTTGAAGATCTGAGTAATACTAATTCTTGTTTGACATTTATTATTACCCGTTTGTAATCTTCAGCGAATCCCAAAAGCAATCGTAAAGGTACATGAAAATCAAAGTGACCGTTGGAAGCTGGTGTTATAGTGTCTTTATCGGGGGCAACCCATCCGGCAGTGACTATTGAATTCTTCTCATGCGGTGTTAATGATGTTAATCCTTTCAATGTCGTTGTTAAACCAACCTTTTTTGTTGAATCAACCGTCACCCCTGATATTTCATATCTTATTTCATCAAAAAGATATGCCATCGGGTTATTTATAAAAGGAACTGTTGAAGCAGTTTTTCCATCCAATTTTAATACCCGTCCTTCGATGTACAAGTAACTTTCACACGGTAAAGTGTAAATATCTTGTTGTTGAATGGGGATCCTTATTTCATCGTTATTGTTTAATTTTGATGAAGTGTAAGGGTTGTGCGTGTGATATTCCTTCTCCCATAGTGTTTCGTCGAACGTTGGTCCTTGAGATATATCCAGGATATCCATCGCTGTTAAGTTTCAATCCAATCTTCTGTAGAAAACGAATGTTTTCCGATGTTAACTCTTCCAATGTCGAGGAGCTACTGAGCTCCCGACTCTTCCGTTGCGGTTTAAATGATAATCCCATGTTGACTTTTATGTTGCTGCTCTGATGTGTATCCGTATAGTAATTGTTTCTCCTCTAAAGTCAACACTAAGACCGTCTTGATCCAATATGTTCAGTACGATGTCTGAAATGAAACTGGTGTTTAACGGTAGGTATATCAAGTTTTGTGGCTTCTCAACAATTTTAAAACCGGGAGCCACTGTTGGATAAAATGTATGTAAAATATGTTGATTAACTCCATCTCTATACGATCCGTGTATAATGTTGCACGTGACATCAATACTATTTACTTTCAATATTGTTACAGTTGAATCACCTGAATGAGTAGTTCCAGGAGTTAAGATTTTCTTTTTTGTATCTGTAAATCCAAGTAAACTGCCAATCGACTGTTCCAAGCTGACATCAATATAATATTTTGAAGTTATTTCTGCTTTTAAAGTATTATTGTTTCCTTTAACGGTGATATTGTCTTCTCCGAGTTGTTTCTGTAATAATTGGTTTATATCATCAATTTCATAAGCTCCAGTAGGAAATGTAATTATTTTCAATTCTGAGTATTTTCCTGCAGCATCCTTAGTTTCATAATAATGTAGTAAATTGTTCTTCCCTTCCGTAACATTGGGAATTGAGTTGTAGGTAGTCAAATCAAGTAATGCCGCTTCCCATAATCGTTCCTTGGATAGACGCAATGCTGGGAACAGCGTACTTTTTAATGTGGATGAATTTCCACTCAATGACACTGTATACGATGACATCTTAAAGCTGACTGACACTTTTCGCTAGAAACTCCAAACATAAATGCCCACATATTTCAGTATTGTTAGGTTGTTCTCTTTTGTAATTGTAAAAAATGTTTTTTGAGTTTCGAAAATAATGTTGAAGTTCTTTTGGCGGTGGTAGATTGCCAAAACTGTCAAAGTAGTAAACGGTTTGTCCGAGCTTTTTATAGCATACCCAATGAGTACCTGGACCATAGGTGGAATCCAAATTTACTATTCCAGTTTCATTTTTCCATATTTTAGTTGGTAATGCATCTTTCATAAAAACTCCTCGAAAGAATGGTATTTTCAAACATTTTACATAATCATTTAACTGATGATTTGTTAAGGCTTTATTTGGAATTATTAATTGATTCTTCTTATTTAGTACACACGATATGGTCTTAGGTATAAACCTGCTCCGTTTTTTACCATTTGCCAAACAGAAGTCTTCTTTATACTTACTTTATGAGTTCTACGACGTCCTTTTTTAATGTTTCCACCTCTTTTGGGTGTGCCTCTCTTTGCAGGTCTTCCTCTGCGACGTTTTCCACCACCTAACTTTGCTTTCGTCTTCATGGCTGTAGTTACTGCCCAAGCCGATGCTTTTTCTGCAATACTTGCGTCACTTGATTTTACTCTTTGCCAAGCTTTTTCCGCTAGAATTTTATCTGCTATTGATCTATTTGTTGAATCTTTATACTTTGAATATGCTATATCGTGTTCTTTGCAAGCTTGATCTAATTTATTAATTCCAGGATCTCCTCTTGCTAAACGTTTTGCCAACTTAGTTCCAGGTCCACAATATTGATAACCTCCGGGCAGATGTAATTCGTATGGTAAAGCGTCTATCGCTCGATTCACAACAGCACCAATTGGAATCCGTCTGAGCAGGGATAATGCAGCTGATGTTAAACCACGTCCTCTCTTGCCGCTGTCTTGACGACGACTGAGCGATACGGTCTTCATTATGCTGTTTTATGTAACCAACGTCTTCACTCTATGAAATACTTTATGATAATGAATCCTTTTTTGTATATTCCATACTTAAATATTCATAAGTTTTACTAGTATCTATCAATGATTTCATCTTTAATCCATTGGTTTCTCTGAGAATCTTCGATTTTATTGTGTTTCATCGATGCATTAATCAAATGATTATGCATATCAATAACTACATTACCTACAAGATTCATTACATACTCAACATTAGTAGCATCTTTGTTAAGTGTAGGATTATCAAGATATGTGATACGTTTACCATTACATGTATACGCAGATGGATCGTTATTAGAGGTTGCTATAACTTGATTAATAGTAGCAACATCATTCGGAGCTATTCCTGCTGATATGTTAGATATTCTTCTATTTTTTCCATCATATACGTTATTTATTTTATCTAAAACTATAGTTTGTTTTACAACAACACAATCCTGATCATCTTTACCAGATTTAACTTGGGTTAATCGTCTACCTTTACATATAAAATTAACACCAGTAGCTGATAGTTGTGGTACTTGTGTTAAAATAACAGCATCATGTTCTTCCGTGCCTAAACTTATATTTGACAATCTTTTATTTTTTCCATCCCACTTGTCATTTTTTAGTTGTAGTAAGGTAAACTTTTCACTTCCTTGCATAAACTCATCACCTTTCTTTGACACCACCTGATTCTGTTTAACAAAAGCGGATGTTCCTTTTTTCAAGCTTTCATTCATTTGTCTCACGGTAGCAGCATCAGATGGAGTTGAACCATCTTCCAGATTGGACAACACTTTTCCATGACAATCAATAACTGCACTATTATATAAAATACAATTATCTTTAATGTATTTTATATTAACACCATCACTTTCTTCTTTAGGATATCCAATATCGTTTATAGTATATTTATAGAAGGAAAATCCATCTTTTTTCTTTTCTGGTATTACAGAGTGCAAATAACGCTTATTAATTGTATCTGTATCCTCGGTTGGATCTGCCACATTAGTTATTTTATAATTTAAAGCATTGTACTTTTTTCCACTTTTAGTCTTTTCCAACAGTAAAGCGTATTCCATCGCAGATAGAAAATAGCCTTTATTAACAACATCTCCATTGTTGACTGGTTTTGCAACGTTAATAACCCTGTGAGATTTTGCATCATACAGTTGGTTGTTGTCGAGTTTTAAACTTGTAGATGTTTCCTCCTTTACTGTCTTTAAATTTGTTGCATCTCCATCTTCTTCTGGATCTTTAACAAACTTTAAACGTTTATTATTTATGTTATAGTCACCTTCGGGTGTTTGCGGTAATCCACTTCTTTTTCTGTTTTCTCCAACTTGCACTCCTAACGCGGAGTAGCGTCCGAACTTGTCAACGCTCATGTTAGAACTGACACATTATACACCTGCAACTCTTATATATCCGCGGACAATTATACAATTATGCCGCGATTCCTGAGTTCATCAATCAGAGCTACCCATTCATTATTTAAACCTGTATGACCAGCTTCCATGGCTTCATGCAATAGTCTCATTCTATCAACCAATTTATTGATGTCATTGTAGTAAATCACATTTGTATTGTATAGATTTTTCATCAATCCTTTACCAGATAATGAAGTATCTCCTTTACTCTTTTTACCATGTTGTTCAAGAAGTGATAAATCCATAAGTGATAAAGATTTTCTTTTCAGTGGTTGTCTTACCGCTGGTGCAGTACGTAATGTTGGCAATTTTCGTGGAGGAAACAACTTTTTTATAACGATGTTATATTTTGTTGCACGTGAACGATTAATCATTCCATCCTTTAAGTAGTTTCTTTTATGAGCGTTAGTATTTTGTAGAATCTCCTTAAAAACACTTAAATCTTTGGATGAATATCTTAGTGGTATGTTTTTAAAAATTAATTCATATAATCCTTTTGTTCCTTTATATCTATGCTCACCAATAATGATGTAATCGTCTTGTGTTATTTCAAGCTTTGAATCGCCAATCTTCAATTCATTCCCATCAATTCTTGCTCTGTATACGTGTGATCTACTCAAATTCGGGTTTGATTTCATGTCATGTAGCATTTTCATTATATATTTTCTTCCAAGAGGTCCATGTTGTAATATATCGCTACTCAATTGAGTTAAATTTGGAATAGATTGTTCAGCTTCAGGTATTGGCTGTTCTTCTTCCTTTTCAACAATTGGTTCTTCTTCTTTTGTTTCTTCTTGCTCACTAGCACTTGTATATGAATCATCATCTTCTTCTTTTTTTAATGCTTGTACTTCTTGTTTAGAAACTGGTAGTAAAACATCTCCTTCATAACGAGGTTTACCAATAGTTTCTGATATCTGTTTTAAAGATTCCGTAATAGGTTTAAATGTAGTCTCTAGAAATTCTTCTCTTTCACTTAAACCCATCCTCAATGCACGATTCTTCATCCTAATAGAATCACTGAGTGATTTTATTTCTTTCAATAGGTTTTCTTGATTCACCATGTTTACACTGTGAAGTTCAACGTGTAACTAGATGTAGCATCGGTAGTTCAACGCATAAATACAAATTTATCCAACCCTATACGATATCTACCATTTTTAATATCTTCTTCCTTCATAATAACGAGAAAGCTATATTTCTCATTCCATGCTTTGCCACACATCTCTTTAAATTTTTCAAATGGCATATCCGCATTTACATGATCATTATATATATGCTTTAAATTTGTTTCATCTTGCTTGAAGATGATCAACATATTTGCATTGTCTCTTATAAGTTGTTTTGGAATTTTACTGTATGTTTGACCAATATAAATGCTATCAATATTATGATGTCTTCCCATAGCAAAATAATTCCTTATTGTGTCATGATTTTCACAAGAAACATCGTCAAATATAAAAATAGAAAATGGTTTTGCTTCATTTGGTTGCATAATTGTTTCACTGGCATTAAACTTGTAAAAATTCACTTCAGGTACACTTGCAAGTACTTTATCCAATAAATGATATTTTGGTTGTTGCAATGATTTTGAAAAAATGTATATATTATTAAAACGCAATCCTTTAGGATTAGTTATAAGGTTAAAAACAACATTAGTTTTTCCACAATTTGAAGGACCAGTTATTAGACATCTTATCGTATTTGGTAGTAATTCACCATGTTTTCCATGATTTAACTTATCATTGTCAACTGTCAATTCATCAATTTTATTGATATTAAATCGGTCTTTTTGTTGTACAATCTCCATCTTGTATAAAGGTTAAACACACAATGAGCTATTAAACAACTATACTAAGTCTTTTGAAGGAATCCAAGAGTCTTCACTTTTATCAAACCCTAACCACCGGACTTTAACCATATCCTTTTTCCTTTGTAAAATCTTCTCGACAAGATATACATCACCGACTATTGATTTCAACAATTCGTGTCCGTAAAATCCACCTTGAAGTAATTCACCCTTGTTATCCTTTAATAAATAGGTTTCAGGTATAGTTGGTTGCACTTTATAAATTGTAAATACTTCATTAGTCCAATTTGGTAGATATCTTTTACTAAATACACCTTTGTATTTGCTTATACGAACTTTATCGTTGACCTTGAACTTCTTTGGTTGCAATTTTTCCAATTTCGGTGTTGTATTATTTTTAATGCGTTGTAATACAATTTTGGCATTAGCACTATTTACCTGGATAGGTTTCATTCCAATGGTACGATGATATTTGTTGTTATACTCTTTTATAAGTTGTGGTAATATGTCATACCACACGTATGATCCTCTTTTTGAAAATTGTTTATACATCGCACCTTTTAATGTTCTATTGAATCTTTCAATTATTGAAGCTTTAACTTCAGAATTTGTAGAAAAATGATTTATTTGATATTTCTTCATCAAAGCTCCAAAGTCTTTATTAAAATATTCTTTTCCATCATCGGTCTGTAGATGTTTAATTTTAAATTTATTTCTTTGTATTGTGGTTTCCATAGCTTTTGTAACACTTTTACCAGTCTTATCCTTCAATGGTAAAGCGTCAGCTATTTTAGTAAAACAGTCTATAATTGTTAAAATATATTTAAATCCTTTGTTTAATTTACTGTGCGGTATCATTTCAATGAGATCAGCTTGATAAAGATCATTCATTCCTTTAATGATTGTACTTCTTCTTGGAAATCTTCTTCTTGCTGGTTTATGTAGTTCATTTACAATCTTGTCCTTCACACTTTCCATCTTCAGATGTTGCTTGTACACCGCTTGTAAAAATACTGATCCATAGAATAGTTTATTCTCATTTATATAGTTTGAATATAGGTCAAGGCCATTTCATATTAGTGTAAAAAAGAGGGAACATGGCATTGGGCTTCCCATGTCCCCTCTTCTTTACGGAAAGGAAAAAGGAAGAAGGTAGAGGACGAAGAATAGGTTTACTGGTCGATAGGGTTTAGAGAGTAGTGGCCGAATGGTAAAGTATTAATTTCATCTTCTAAAATATGGCGCTTGTCATCTTTGTAGCTTAATGCCCACTTTGTTTGTTTGACACTAAAAAGTTGATGATTATAACTTCTAATAGTGTTGAACGTTGCAGTTGTTTCAACATTTTCAAACAAACATCTTTTATAATGTTCAAACTGTACGTTCTTCTTCAGGAAAGAAGTTTTTATTCCTTTGGCCTTCTTCGTGACTTGATGTTCGTTCCTCTCGTTTATGTACAGTTGAAATGAATACAGTTTGGACATTAATGCTACAATTTCCATCATCGGCACACCATTTGTTTCATCTTTAAATTTTCCCAATACTTTCTTATTTCTGTCATAGTCGTAATTTGGATGATCCTTAGGATAATCGGAAAAGTCGAAATCATCTTTATATATAAAGGTGCGTAGATCTTCATACATGTCATTTGTTTTAATCCAGTAAATTAGTGCATCCGTGTCCATATATGCAATACCAATGTTCTCTCTTCCATAATAGTTAACCATCTTCTTATAATGAAACTCGTACATATGTGTTTTTGAAATATCCAAGATTGACATTCCAAGATACAAAGGACGATCCATTGTAACTGACTTCTTGTTCATGGAAATAAGAACTAGATTTTCATTAATAATTATAGATGAACCAAAGTTTGGTTGTTGCACCAATTTCTGTAATTTTACTGGATCAGTTACCAATTTGATATCCTTATGTTTCCTTTTGTTTTCCAAAGTCTTGCCAAATATTGCGTTATTCATTAATTTGAAAAAATCTTTTTGAAAACTTGATGTAGCGGTGGCTCTTCTTCTTGTGTTGTTGTCGATGTAAGGTTTTAACCAACAAGATTGAGAAAATTGTAGTACTCGATTAATTTTTGTAATTCTCAATCCTAAGTCTAAAGCTTGTTGTATCATCCAGTAGTGTCCAACATATCGAGACTTGTCGGTTAAAGTCATCATTAATTTTGGCCATCTTCCAGTAGGGGAAATTTCAGTCTTCGGAAGAAGTGGTAAATCATAATGTTGATCATTAAGATGTTCAGGATATTCAAAATTAACATCAAAAATGTAACCAGTTTCACCATGCTTCGGTATATCCATTATGTTTCCAATCGATTCTGGATCTATCCATTTAAAATTATCATATGGAAGAGATTCGACATTGCCCATCCGTATAAGTTATTTGCATCAAAATAACCCAGGAATGTTGTTGGTTTTGATGCATCATAATCGGGCAGATACTTGTTGTTCGCCTTGAAATGTCGTGTAACGCTTTGCGTCAATCCCCCTCGAACTCCTGACTCTAACATCATAACCATATCTATATCAGTAAGAAGTTGTATTTTACAATTTGTTTCTTTCAACATAGCTTGCCATGCTAATCCAGGTGAAGTGTACGAATGAAGAGGGTCCAATCCATATGCCGCAAAACATGTATTTCTAAATTCTTCCATTATATCACATAGTAAAGTTACATCCAATTTAACATAAAAATCTGAATATTCTCCCAATGTTCTAAATCCTAAATCGTTCCATACTTTACATGCATGATCATAGTCCTCTTGAGATATGTCCATGTCATAAAGTTTACTTTTGAATTCTTCTTTAGCCGGAAGTGATGTTTCATTAAATCTTTCTAAACTGTCTATGTAATCATATGGAAACACACCTTTCCGAAGTACCAAATCCAGTTTGTCGTTATTTACAATCTTCTTTGTTTCGATGAAATCTTGTTTCCTTAAATTTTCTGAAAGTTTGGACAAACTCGACGGCATAAATCTGTAGGAGTCCAAGAATCTTAGTTTCATGTTTCCAACTTCTTTGGAAAAACTTATGAACTTCTCTGAAGTTTCAGCTAACACATCAATTTTACCGTCGTCTCTTCCTAGTTCAGGTATTATAAAATGAGCATCGTACCCACTGAGGTTATGCAGAACCACAGGAATAAATAGTGGTAAACGATAGCTCAAATTGCATTTATTACAAGCAGCACCCCTGTAATAACCTGTAAGGTGGTCATGATCTTTAACTTTATAATTGTCAATGGTAAATTCATTTTTACATAAGAAACAGTGAGTTGCATTTTCATGTTGAATTTCCTCTTCTTCCTCCATCGGTTTCATTGGTACGATATCCGTATATAATCTTTGTACATTTTCAGCTATTAAATATAAATGGTCAAGAAATATTGTTTCCACATTTGCACCACGATATACTAAAGGTTCTGAAGTTAATCCATATTGGTTTAAATGTTCTTCTGATAATGTTGATTTAACCATTAAACAAAAACTATTTGGTTTGTGCATTTGATATTTGACTCTTTTTCTAGCTTCACAATTTTCATCTTCTATAGGAATTAGTGTTGATTCAAAGTCCGCATATACAACTATAGGGATACGGTATTGATGATGAACCTTTTGAAATGTAACAAATGCTCTGTTTTCCGAAGGTAAATTAATCTTTGCTTCATAATTATTGTTACATAGCCTTTTGTGCTCTTGTAACCATTCTCTTCCTTGTCTTCCTTCTCGTTGAAAATTAAAACATCTCTTGCAAATTATCTTTCTGTGTCGATCTTTAGAAAGCTGCTTGTTAACAAGAGAGTCGAATTTCTTTATGTACACATAGTGAGACACATCTCCTCGCGTTAGTAGTAGTAAATCCGTATGATCTGGTAGCTCTTCTTTTACAACACGTAAAGGATACACTTTGTTTGAACTATCTAATGCAAAAACATTGATAGATGTACCAGGATTTTTCTTCTCAAATTTTGATATATCTTTCAGTGATACAGGGTAAGTAATTCCTTGAAAATTGTACCTATGTCTTTGATTTTCATAGTGTTGGTTAGGTTTATCGAAATGATTTGGTACAAACTTAGATGTCATCGCATATCTAAAACATTCATTATCTTGATTTTTCACATTAATACATGATCTTGTATCCTTAATTCTTTTGGGTAAAGGAATGTAACTAGATCCCATTAGTCCATATCCATGTTTATGAACTCTTATATCTAATACTTCAATACTTGTAAGACTCCATCCGGATCCTCTTCCTTCGTGTTCCTGAATTTTTGTTAATATTTCTTCTATACAGTTTTCTACTATTGAATCAATGTTTGAACTTTCCATAATGGTTCGGTTTTTTGTTATGAATCCTCTTGGTGATAATTCTTCTTGTACATTTATAAACATAGCTTCTAGTAGTAAACCAAATTTAAGAAAGTTTAATCTTTTCAATTCTTCTTTTAAAGTTTTACTTATGATTGGTTTTGCTTCTCTAATAAATTCTTCTAGCTTCAAGTTTTCATTTTGAATCTTATGATGCATTACTACTTTACCAGGTAATGCAAATACTTGTAGATTCGGTAAAGTAGTTGAAGATGTTGCTGTTATTTCATCTTGTTCATCTTGTTCTTCTTGTTCTTCTTGTTGTTCTTGTTCTTGTTCTTGTTCTTGTTCTTGTTCTTGTTGTTCTTGTTTTTCTTCTGGGTTGTTGTGAATTAGTTCTTTATGACAGTCTAATAGAATTTCATCGTGAAACGATTCCGAACATTTATCACAACTATACATGTTGAGATGTTTACTCTTCGAAATTTCGCCAAGAAATGAAATGGGCTCTCATGTTCCTCCTTTTATAACGGTTCCCCCACCACTATTTCATCTTCTTCACTATCCAAAGAAATCAAACGTTTTGAACAAAAATATTAACCGTCTACAAACTAATTGTTCATTCGTGTTCTTTATTCCCATTGGAGTTTTAGTATATACTTCTTTATATTCGAGCTTTAACGAACTTTCCCCCACCCAACTAATTCTAGTTACTTTTAGGTAGAAATGGTTAGAGCACAGACACTTGGTTAAACTAAATTTGTGCATAAATTAACTAGAGTTGAACTAAAAATTCGCATAAATTAAAAGTTAGTTTAAAACTAAAATTCCACAGTATTAAAAAACTCTAACAGTTGAACAAAAATAAACGTTAGTTCAAAACTGAAATTCAACAGTGTTAACCAAATTCTAACAGTTGAACAAATAGGTCAAGGTAATCCAATTTAACGCGAGAACGAGGAATAGAGCACTAAGTGGCATGTTAGTCCATTACCACAAAGTGATCTATTCCTCGCTCTCTATTCTACATCTACTTTTTTGGGTTTACTTATTTATATTAAAATGTTCAAATTTTACTATGTAGAATGTCCATTCTTGCTTTTCAATTCTTCGATTGTTTTTAGCAATTGTAACAAATATTCGTTAGTTTTCACCAAAGTCTTTATTTTGCTACATCCAATTTCAATAGAAGGTATTATAAGTTGTAATTTTATAAGTTCAATCTTTTCTTTCTTGCGAATTTCTCTCTTTATTATGTTGTTCCTTATTTTTGCTGAAGATTTAAACTCCATGTTGTTTCTGCTAAAGCCACAATAATAAAAGTCTCTTCAAACAACCTGCATTTATACACATTCCCCCACCATTTTATAATTCCCACTCCTTTCGACCTTCTTTATAGAATTTGAAAGGGATAGGGTGTAGGGTGGGGGAAGGGTAATTTTGTTATTACACTAGTTGTGCAAGAAAATAGCCGCCAGTGTCCACACCTTGTTCATAGCACTCCATCATAGATTGTGCCCACTGCAACATGCGGTCTCTATCATTTGGTGTGACAAGGAAAGAATGACTATCACCATACAATATAAAAGAGTCAATTCGTACATAACATCCTGAGTCCAACCATTTATTAGCTTCAGCCATAAACTTTTCTATTGTATCAAATAGAAATTGTGGATCAATTGCTATAACTTTACGTTCTTCACTAAGTTCAACAGTATAATCATCATCGTCCTCATCATCTTCACTTTCACTGTTGTTACTTAAAGTGTCTTCAGATTGTTCAAAAACATCAGAAATTTCAGAAGAATTAAAATTTTCATTCAGATGAGGAGGCATTTTAAAGCAAGAAATATTGTAAACAGCAGAGACGAAACGACAGGAGCGGCGTGTAGAAGCAAAATGAAGGAGTGACCAACGCTCGCTCTGCTTTTATAATAGTATGCAAATGAGGGGTAAGAGCTGACCGTGACCAGACATCCACCCAAAGGAGTGGGGGGAAGTACTTTTCTTACTACTCGGATGGAAGTAGGTTAGTAGGTCACAAGACTTAGAGTATTAAAAAATAATGGGGGAGAAACACAACGCTATAACGCATTGTGTTTCTCCCCCATTATTTTTTAAGCAACAATTTGGAAAAAAACTATGTGAATTTACTTTCTACGCCCCCACCTTGTAATACCATCCACTTTGTGTCTGAGGAGATAGTCTTTAGAGTCTAATTCATAAACAGATTTCTCTTTGCGCAAGGATTCAATTACTTTAATATTATATTTTTCGCCATTACAACTTGCCAAAATGTGTTCGTTGTAAATAACACTTTCAAAAAAATAAACACAACCTCTCTTAAGCCTATTTCCTTTCACACCAATAATTTTGGATTGGTATTCAATAGTGGGGGTTTCTGTCAGTTGTGGTTCAGAAAGGTGTTTTACGACATGTACATGGCAAAAACTTTCGTTTTTAACACATTTCCTACCACAAGCTGATCCTTTCTTAATTCCCCTAGTGAGCACTTCAGGGCAAGTAGTGGGACGGCTAAATGCCCTACGACGCTCTTCTTGTAATAATTGAAATTGCTCTGAAGGAGCAGGCTTAGGAGCAGGTTTGGGAGTAGGCTTAGTGGATTTAGTTTTATGATATGTGTGGTCTTCAGGCATAGTAAGTGGTGGGGTAGGAGGCAATGGTGATAGTGGGATGATGGGTGTACTAAGGCGATGAACAATAGTTTCAATTCAAGGGGTATTAAGACGGGGAACTGGCTTCTGCGGTGGCGGCATCATAGTTGATGGTGGTGCGGAGTCGTTTGAAGGCGAAGGTGAAGGTGGTGAAAAAATACTGCGAAGTCTAGAAGTGTTGGTTGGCGGAAGAATAGCTCCAGAAGTTGAAGGTTGGGATCCAAGTTGCTTCTTGTACCAATCAGGAGGATTTTTCAGACGAAGAGTTTTCTTAGGTGCAGTAACAGCCGTAGTAGAAGTTGAAGTAGAAGTTAAAGTAGAAGTTGTAGTTGGCAGAGATGACATGGTTGTGGCTCCAAGTTCGCAGCGTAACGTCTGGAATCAGAATGAAATGTTAGCCGCAGTCGGTGCGTCTTTTATAACAATATGCAAATGAGAGGGGTAGCAGCTGGCTGAGACTGATTATTGACCTGGGAGGTGGGGGAAAAGGGGAAAGAGAAGGTATTTATTTAAAATAATTCGCATAACTTTTGACTAAAATAAAATAACCAAATTCTTCTTTTACCAAAATGTTTGTCTTACATAGACTTTTTCAATGATGTATCGCTTGTCCAAATCCGTCAATCCGTTATCAAGTTATAGCCATTTTAATTTTTCAGGTCATGACCGGTCGTTCACCCGGAGTAGTGGGGGAAGGAGTGGGGGTAGGAGTGGGAGAAGGGGGGGGGAATCGACTCCATTTTTTCGTGGGGGGAGGGAGGGGGGGGGAATCGACTCCATTTTTTCGGGGGGGGAGGGGGGGGAGGGGGGGGAGGGGGGGGTGTCATTGACCCTTCCAAAAGTGGGTCAAGGTCATTCAAGATTTATAATGATCCAAGGTGATGGGAACAGTAATACTGTTCCCACCACCCTGTTTGCCTAACGGTTCCCACTCCCAACCCACTAGTTACGTTCTGCAAGGGAGGTCCCTGGGCCGTCCGCATCAAAGCGTAACTTCCCGTCCGCATCAAAGCGTAACCATTAATTTCAGGGAAACTGGAACAGTTAATGCAGAAACGCAACTCTAACCCCACCCAAACTAATCCCACCCATTATATTCCTAAACAAAATGCAAAAACCTAGTCCGCATTTTGCGGATGTCCCACCCCTTCTAAGTGAAGTTCAACCGAACTTCTGAATTTACATTTAATCTACCCCCTAACATCTAGCTGTAAGGCAAAACAACATTAATTAGTATTAGCAACACTTAAAACTAACAACACATCATTATTAAAAAACCAAATAATTCAACACAACCAAATACCATCATTATTCTTAAAATTAATACACCTTAATGCTAAAAACCTCTTAAAAATTAATACACCTTAATGCTAAACCAAACTTAAAACTAACATCGCAATGCGCAATTTATTTCTTAAATTAAATACAACTAAACACACACACACACACACACACACACACACACACACACATACCACATTGCATTAAAAAAACGCAACGTAGTATAAGAAGTTCAAATATATATAGGCCTACTATATATTTGAAACCTCTTGCTGAGTCGCCAACAACCTTTCGCTATGAAAGTTTGTTGACGACTGACGCTAAAATCAGACTCGTATTGCTCCTCGGATTCTCGAGTAGTGGGGGAAGTTGTTTCACTCCAGTACAGTGTTCAATCCAGTCCAGTTCGCAGCAGTGTAAAAGGAAGGCGAAGGAGTGGGGAGCAGCATATGCACAGCAACGCAAAACCAAGGTTTGAGGTTAGAATTATCCATGTGCAGTAGCGCTAAAGTGAGTAATACAGGACTAGGCGCATGCGCAATAGCATAGTCACTATTCCGATCCGGAGAACTCGTTGCATGCGCAGCAGGTTTGAGGTTAGAATTATCCATGGCAGCTGCCATGTTTAGTTCAGTTTTACCACATAGAGTCGGCGACCGACGATGACCGGGTGACCGGTCATTGGCCTGAAGGAGTGGGGGAAGGAGTGGTGGGGGGAAGGGGGGGGGGGTGCTCCATTTTTTCGGGGGGGGGGGGTCATTGACCTTTCCGGTCATTGCCCCAAAAACCCCCTACTTCTCTTACCATTTGTCCGGCAGCTGCCCGGAGTAATTGCCGCTATAAAACCAGGTAGTTGGTCGGCATCTGCCGGCATTTGGCTTGGGTTATTACTGCCTCTATAAAAGGGGGATAGTTTTATCGCGCCGCGAACATTCATTGCCTTGCATCCACACAGTCATCACCTCTCATTAGTTTTACTTTATGACTACTTCGTTACTTTCTAACATGCAATTTACCATTCATCAGCATGTGGCTTCCTAGCCACTTCATTAAATGAGTCTAGTTAATTCTAACCTCAAATATTACTACTATAGTGTTCTGTTTCAATTTCTTTTACACTTCATTTTATATCTCAGTCTTCTTTTAACTTCTAAATGTAACACATCAGTTATGATGGTTGCACAATGTTTTAAAGTTAAAGCTTTTGCGAACACAACACATATTACGGAATACTTCTAAACCTTCAATTTCAAAGTGTAGAACTAATTTAAATAGAGTTAGGAAGAAGTACAGTTTTAAACCCATTATACTCTTCAAAGACTTCGCAGGTTAATGTTGATGATAGTGTTATTTACAACATTTTGCATTCTATGTTACACTTCAACAATTTTTGAACTTGTTACACCTATCGGACTGTGTTCAGCAAGTTTTTTTTATTTTACCCCCACTATTCCTTATATAAGTGCTCTAACCACAATTCCTACTTCATCCTTCTCTATTCTGTTCAGCTGAGCTAAGATTTGAGGTTAGAATTATCCATGGCGGCCGCCATGTCTAGTTCAGTTTTCACCACATAGAGTCGGCGACCGGTTATTGGTCTAAAGGAGTGGGGGAAGGGGTGGTGGGGGGAAGGTTGCCATTTTATAAGCCCTCTCCCTAGGCGGCGCTTCTCATTCGATCGCCAACTTTCAAACGAGAAACAACCTCTCCCATGGGCACGAATCAATTATCCCGCTATTACCAACTACTTCAACTTAAAACTATTTCTGGTGATAGTTGGATAGAATTTTTTAAAACTTACTCTGGATGACCTTGACATATTTTTCCACATCTCAGTTATAAGTTTGAATTTCAATTTTGAACTAACTCTTAATTTTTCTTCAACTGTTAGAGTTTCGTTAACACCGACGAATTTCAATTTTAAACTAACTTTTAATTTATGCGCAAATTTACTTCACCCTAACGCCAACACTATCGCCATCTCCACCCCAACCTATATGGCATAACATATAACTACAGCATCTCATATATACCCTCTAACCCCCACCGGAAGCTATGTGACATGGCAGCTGGCGCCAGCTGCCGCGTCACGTGGCTCGGGGGGGCACGTGGCCGGTTTTTAAAAGTGGCCAAAACACACTACTTATATTTTCAGTAATGAGTACCCAAACAGACATTGAAGACATCTCAGAACCCGGAACCTCTAAAGGACTTAATGTAGTTAGTCTACTTCAAATAGTTCAAAATCTAATATCGTTAGGAGTAAATTCCATAGATCTGTGGAACAATGTGATACTCAAAGTGAAATCACACCGCAAATTTCCCCAACTACCTGAATATCAAAACTTACATCTCTTACTAACGCAAATTTCTAAGCACTTCTGTGCTAGATTATTTGAGTTTTTCCCCAATGATCTATCTCAAGGAAAACTTCATGAAACTGTTAGCTCATCCAATAAGTAGTAACGAATTAATTAAAGCAGTCAAACCACTCTTAAAAAAGAAAAAATTTTGCTGACCGTACGTTCTCTATAGAATGCAGTAACAATTTAAATGCTATAGTACATGAAAATTTTAAAAAGCAATAATGAACACCCTGTTGATGAAGAAGTAAATGAAGAAGGAGAAGAACAGGCAGTACTTGTTGATTCAGTAAAACCTAAACCTACTACCCCAAAAGATCAGTCAAAAACATTAAAAAGAAATCGTTCCCCCAGTTCTTCAAGTAGTTTATCATCATCATCAGAAGAAGATTGTGATAAAACTAAGAGTTCAAAAAAAGAAGCAAAGAATATCAAAAGCCTTAAAACGTTCTAGTAAATCTTCTTCAGAAGATGAATGTGATCATGATGATGATAGTTCAGGTTCGGAGAGTGAAACTGATTTAGGTGGTCCCAGTAAATTTGACAAACTGTTTAAAACTAAAAAAAGTGGCCCTCTCAAAGTTAAGCAGATTTTTCAAACACAAAAAAAGAAACTTATAAGAAAACTTACTACTCCGGGTGAAGAAGGCCAGTTGATAATAAAAATCGAGGTGACCGACACTAGAGAATTAAAAAGGCTAAAACCTAAACAATACTGGACTAAAGTATCTACTAAAGCTGTATTTGTGACAGGACCCAAAGTCAGTAACTTACAAAAATGTTGAAAAAATGCTCTATGATGTAGGTAGTAAAATCTGAAGGTGTAGAGTGTGAAGAAATAAAGCTTGATAGAAAAGCTTCGTACTAAACATTGGTAAGAATATTTTCAATACTTTTGCCAAACAAATTTTAAATTTTTCCGTGTTCCAAATTATGACATTTTTTGCAAGTTAGTTCAATACTATAGATATTAAAACCGTTGTATTAATTCACAGGATGGAGGTTGACTCTGAGGGGGATTTCATGAAAAACTGATTCAGAAAATGAAGCTACCACGCGAAGAGTAAATTCTCGATTTTACAATGGGGAGCCGTTAAATGAATTTTTTTTAATTGAGGAACGCGTTTAGTGGAAATTTAAAAACCCTTTTACTACAGGAATGGGAATGAACAGATTAAAGACTTATGTTTGATTTTAAACCATATTAAACCAGATGTAGAAAACAATTATTCACAGTATGCTTGATTCATATGGGGCTCTTAAGTTTAATATTGTTTGTGAATGCACCTACGTGAAACCGATCTCAGGTGAGCTACAACAAAGAAACTTCAAAACAAAAAATAAATCAGTATTAGCAAGCACATTTGTAGGAGCGGTTTTAAGAAAAATGTTCAAAAAGCTATGCAAAGAAGAGGAAGAATATGAGGGAAAGGGTTCGGGATGGACTTTATCTAGCGTTGATGGGTTTCTAATTAGAACATCACGATACAGACCACTTAGAGGTAGTACTTACATTCCTCTGCCTAGTGTAATAGCAAAAAAGAGAGCGGTCATAAATCCCAAAAATTTCCATGACGTCAATTGCTTTGAATGGGCGCTGATCTCAAAATACACTAAAGATTGCAGAATAACAACTAAATCTTTGGAACACAGAAATAAATTTAATTTTTCAGGAATTTCATTCCCAACTCCTATCAAACAGATTTCTAAGTTTGAGCAAATGAACAGTAAAGTGAGCATAAATTTATATGGTCTTGATGGACAAAACAAAGTTTTCCCTTTGCGAATTTCGAAAGAAGAAAAGCCAAACCATTTTGATTTGTTATTCATTAGTAAAAGTGGAATTTCCCATTACTGTTACATATCAGATTTTAGCAGGCTGGTTAGGAGTCAATTGACCCACTCACACTCGTCAAATATCTATTTGCAAGAGGTGCTTTAAGCATTATCAAGGATTGAATAGAAAATCAAAATTAAAGTCTCACATTCAAGAATGTTCAAATCAGAAAACCTGTGAGAGTTTTAATGCCTTCAAAAGTAAAAGATGTTTTCCTCAAGTTCATCAAATATTTTTGCAATTTAAGAATTATCACCATTCCCTGAAACTTCCCATAGTTGTTTTATGCAGACTTTGAATGTCTGTTAGTAAAAGTAAAATAAGAAAATTTCTAAAAAGACTATTGTAAACAATGTTAATGAACCAATGAGCTTTGGGAATTTATGTAGTTTATGATGAAACGCTTCCTCAGTCAATAACAAATTACTTGCCAAAAGAACCATATATTTATAGGGGGGAACATGCTGCAAAGAAATTCATACATTATCTGAAAACACTTGCCAATTTAATAGGCGACTTGACAGACATTAATTTACCCATGCATCCTTTGACGCATGAAGAGCGTCAACGTTTTTAAAAATGCTACTCACTGTGAATTATGTGACTCTGAATTTACATTGTTGAACACTCCTGTGCGTGATCATTGCCACTTCAGTGGCAAGTTCAGGAATGTGCTTTGTGCATCGTGTAATCTTAAGAGGCAAGCGCAAAAATTTTTGCCAGTTTTCATGCACGGTAGTTCAAACTATGACAATCATATAATTGTTCGTGAATTAGGATGTGACAACTATAAAATAGGAGTGATACCAAATACAACCGAAAAGTTTTGTTACTTTTTCCAAAAACACTCAATCTGGAATCACTTTACGATTCATTGGCACTTTTCGTTTTATGGACCGATCGTTGAGTGAAACTGGCTAATAATTTACCAAAAGAACAGTTTCTACACACTAGAAAGTTTTTTCTCTGAATCAGAATTACCCTTAGTCACGCGCAAAGGAGTTTTACCCCTATCATTATACTAATAGTTGGGAAAAAACTTAAAGAAAAATGTTTACCAGATAAATCCTGCTTCTACAAGGGGATAGGGGGACCCGTCAATGGCCGACCCAGAAAAAAGAAAACTGCTATTTTCAACTTGATCCAATTGACGACTTAGAATATGAACATGCAAAAATAGTGTGGGATAAATTTAAATGTGAAGACTTGGGAAGTTACAGTGATTTATATTTGAAAAATAGATGTACTGTTACTATGCGACACTTATGAAAATTTCAGATCACTTTGTATAGACAACTATGGGTTGGGACTGTGCGCACTACTTTTCTTTACCAGGCCTTACATTTGATGCTATGCTTAAGTATACTAAAATTAAGCTAGATCTTCTCACAAATTATGATATGTACATGTTTATAGAGCGCGGGGTCCGTGGTGGAATAACAACTTGTTCTAAAAGACATTCAGTAGCAAAACAATAAATATATGGGAGATGATTATAATCCTAATATTGAGTCAAAATATCTAATGTATCTTGATGCAAACAACCTATATGGGCTGACCATGAGCATGCCATTACCTTATAAGTCGTTTAGATGGATGTAAAAACGGGAATTGAAATCATTTGATGTTGAAAAAATCTCAGATGACTCTCCAATTGGATACATTTTGCGAAGTTGATATTGATTATCCTGTTCATTTGCATGATGAACACAATGATCTTCCATTATTACCAGAAAAATAAAGCTCCACCTAATTCTAAGCAAAAGAAACTATTAACTACTCTAGAAAACAAGAAGAAATACATCTGTCATTATGTGAATTTAAAGCAGGCTATTCAGCTAGGCTTAAAGTTGAAAAAAATTCATCGTGTATTACAGTTCAAACAGAAACCTTTTTTAAAATCTTACATTGATTGGAACACAGAAAAAAGAACATGTGCTAGAAAATCCGTTTGAAGAAGATCTTTATAAAAAAATGAATAACTCGTTGTATGGTAAAAGTATTGAAAACATTCGCCCGTCGTATGAATTTAGAACTTGTTACATCACAAAAGAGGTTAGATAAACTAATATGTAAACCTATTTTTTCTTAATAGAATTATTTATAGTGAATCTTTAGCTGCAGTTTCATGTGAAAAGGAGTCAATACTCTTTAACAAACCCATATATATTGGATTTACAGTTCTAGAACTTAGTAAATCCCACATGTATCACTTTCATTACCACATAATGAAAAAAGTTTTTTGGCTCTAAAATAAGATTGTTGTATTCTGATACTGACTCTTTTTTTATGAGATAATAACTAATGATGTATATGTTGATATGAACAATCCTGAATTGAAAAATTATTTTGATACATCCAATTATGAGAGTAAACATTTCTGTTTTTCTATGGCAAATAAGAAAGTTCTTGGAAAATTTAAGGATGAGTGTTCAGGTAAAATTATTGTTGAATTTGTAGGATTAAGACCAAAACTTTACTGTTACGAAATCTTTCAATCACTTGTAAAGAAAAGAGCAAAAGGAGTTAACAAAACTGTTGTTGAAAAAAGTATAACAATGCAGGATTTTAAAGAATGTTTATTTGATCAAAAACTTTGTAAGACTAGACTTCAAACATCCTTCAAAACAAAAAATCATGTTACCAGCACTGTGGACTGTAAATAAAGTAGCATTAAACTCAAAAGATGACAAAAGAGTGGTATTAGATGATAAAAATAAACACTTTAGCTTATGGCCATTACAGGTTATGTGGTAAAGCTTTGTAATTTGTAACTTCAGATTTTCTTATGTAAATATTAATTTGAAATTATGAATGTAAAAAAACTGTAAAAAGAAAGCTATGTAGAAAAAAGTTATATGTAAATAAATCATTGTATGTAATATTAAACTGTGTATTTATTAATCCTTGAGTCTTAATGGGGAGAGTTGCATATGAATAAAGTACACACAATATATTATATATACATATATTTGAAATCAAAATAAATTACATTACTTTCTTTACAATTCCAGATAGTGGAGAGTAGTAAACTAATGAATCACTAATAATCAAACAGTAAGCAGCAGTGTTTGCTGGAATTGCTTTTGAAGTTTCAAACTCTAAACGTACATCAATGGTTCCACTTTTTACAGACTCTGATTGCTTGGAACAATCACACACAAATAGTGGAGTTTTTGTCAAGAAAATCATTTTTGCTTATACATGGTTGATCATCAGTTCCAGCATAATATGATGATTGAAACTTTGTGTAATATTGGTAAAATAAAGTCTTTTTCCCATTCATTGGATCGTAAGGATAGTAAGTTCCATTTAAGTACAGTTTAATATTTTGTAAATCACAATAATCAAATTGCTATGCATTTTTATCACTTTTGTCCTTACGATCAGTCTGAAATCCTACTATGACATACCTTGGTTTCTCAATAACTGACAAAGTTTTAACAGTCCATGTCTGAGTATCTGTTTGTGGCAAGACTGGATATTCATGTATCTGCCACCTTCTAAATGCAATTCTCAAGGGTTGATCCTTTTCTACTAATTTTAAAAGTGACAATTTTATTTCATCATCAATTTTGACATAAGGCATTTTCCACACAATCTTAGAAATATTAAATTTACTATCTTGCACTGAATCTGCAGCTTGTAATATTGCATTTTTGTCTGATGAAGACCTTAGTAATACAAGCTCTTGCTTGACGTTCAACAATATTTTTTTAAAATCTTCGGCAAACCCTAGTAGAAGTTTAAGAGGTACACAAAATGAAAAACTTGTTTTATCACCAAGTTTGTCAAGTGTTTTCAAATTCCATCCAGCATTTTCCATCCAGTATACATCTCCAGGTCGAGCGGTAAGTAAATTTTTCATTTTAGTTGTAAGGTCCAACATTTTTTACCCTATCAATTTCAGTTCCACATAATTCATATCTGATTTCGTCGAATAAAAAAAGCAATTGCGTTATTTACAAAAATTTGTTGTAGTATCATCATTTGTTCCATCTGGTTTTTTTTATTTTTCCCTCAATTAATAAATAACTTTCACTTGGTAATGTATATACATCTTGTTGATGAATAGGTATTCTTATCTCATCACTATTTCCAAATGTATTTGAAGAGTAAGGATTATGTGAATGAAATTGATAATCAGTGATACTGTTGTCAACATTGAGTTCACAATAGTACCCATTGACCATTGTCATTTATAATTCGATTCATTTCTTATTTTTAAATATTCCAATACTTTTTTAAAAAACTGTCGGTTCTCAGGAGTTAGTTGTTTAACAGTTTTACTTCTTACACACTCAGGTTGCTGAGATGTTTCTCCACCAATGGTTGTATGATGAATGATTGAATATTTGTGCAGAGTTTGGATTCTGTTTGACAGTTGTCTTCCATAAAATACCAGCCCCATGTTATCTTCGCTGTTTCTCCCGTATAACTAAACGTATGTTGATGTTTTCACCTCTAAAATTTACCAATTGCCCGTTTTGATCTTCCAATGCAATAACTATTTCTTCTAAACTGTTTTGTTTATTTATTGGGAGATATGTTACAGTATTTGGCTTTTCTACAATTTTAAAACCTGGAGCAACTGTAGGATAAAATTCATGCAAAACGTGACCTTCAATGCCATCAATGTATGGACCCCCTTACAACATTACATGTGATTCGTATGACATCTACTTTATTAATGGAAACTTGGTTTTTTTGATTCAACCATTTATTTGTTTCAATCATGATCTTGTTGAATCCCAGTAGGGGTCCTATTGTTTTGTTCCTTAGTAAAAATCTATACCATGATCACAGAATATTTCACTTTTTAATGTGCTGTTGTTTGCATGTAGTTTAAAATCAATTCCCAAGTTTTTGTCTTTCAATTTGCTTTCTAATAAAATCGTTAATACTATCTATTTCATATGAACCCGTTTGGCAAGGATATTGTGACTCCGTTTGAAAAAAAAACATACCTTATCATTTACGTTTTCCTCTATATTAGGAATTGAGTTATATGTTAATAGATCATGGAATCCCATTTCCCATTCACTTGATGAAGACAGATCAAATGGTGGAAATAACGTGTATCGGATACGAGATGTATTTCCTCTCACACAAATCATTATGTGTTACTTGCCAGAAAGTCTAAACATAAATGGCCACAATTGACCTGATCGTCTTTTTGAAGAGGAAAGTAATTATAATGAACATTAGTATAGAACGGCCCGCTGTTAAAATATCGCTGAAGTTCAATTGGAGGTTTCAGATTTCCAAAACTGTCAAAGTATCGCACATTTAAGCCAATTTTCTTATAACACACCCAATGAGTTCCTTTATTATTGATACTGTCTAAGTTTACAATTCCACATTCCCGTTCATTAATTCTAGAAGGTAGAGAATCTCTCATAAATACTCCTCTAAAATATGGTATGCTTAAAATTTCAGCCCATTTTAATATATCCATAGTATTTAGTGGTTTGTAAGGTATGTAGTTTATTTCCTTCGTTGTGTAGACGATGTTTTTTTTTTACTCACACCAGAACCCTTGTAGGGTCTTAAATACAATCCTTTCCCTTTCCTCTTGTTATTTTTAGAAGATTTTTTACATTTGCACTTTGTGTTTTTTCTCTTGACATGCAGTTTCTTTTTGCCTCCACCAAATTTACTTTTTGCTTTCATAATATTTGTTACGGTCCAAGCTGCTGCCTTTTCACTTAAACTTGCGTCTGAAGCCTTAACTCTTTCCCAAGCTCTTTCTGCTAACTCTCTGTCAGCAATCAACCTATTTTTGCTGTCAGAATATTTTTAATAAGCTATATCATGTAATTTACAAGCAGAATCTAATTTGTTTACACCGGGATCTCCTCTGGCTAATCTTTTTTTTTAAATTCGTGCCTGGACCACAATATTGATAGCCTGGAATGTGTAATTCGGTTGGTAGAATATCAATAGCTTTATTTAAAAGATTTCCAGCAACACCGGCAATACTACCTAACAGGACTGAGCCTCTGGGATAACTGATGCGTCCGGTGCTGGGTTTCATTTTATTAATGATCAATAACATATGCGCTGCCTGTATTTATCACAGCAGACGTGGGTGCACCATCTACAAGTTGCAGCACTGAATTTTCACTTGTTGCAAACCAATCACCCCAATCACAAGTATGCAATGATTTAGTAACCTTTTTTTTCCACTCTTCCTTTGCAAGTTTTGGACTTTCTTTTTTCAATATTTTGTGAAGAGTATAAGCCATCTCAGCCAGCACATCGCTTAAATATGCATAATTTACAGCATCTCCCATGCCTATAAGGGGGAGCTACATTTTTTATACCATGTCCTTTGGCATCGTAATCACCCTTTAAAAATAATGTATTCGCCTGCAGATATCGCAGATTTACAGCATCCTGACCAAGCTTTGGGTCATGAACATTTGATATTTTCAATCCTTTAGCACTAAAACTTCCTTTGTTTATAACTATAGCTTTATTGTTAAATGTGACAAAATTTACTGCGTCTCCACCAACTAAAGGCATAGCAACATCTTGGATCCTATACTGATGAAAAGAATAGCTATCTTTAAATTTTTTTGGAGTGTTTGAAGTAAAATAAAGCTTATTAACAGCATCACCATCATTAATGGGTACACCAATATTACTTATCTTAAAACCTTTCGCATCGTAAACATTTTCTTCACTGCGCAATAGACATTTTTCTGTAGAAACATTTAAAGTATTTAAATTTACAGCATCTCCTATTTCTGTAGGTGCACCCACATTACAAATTCTTTTTAACTGAATGTCATAGTCCCCTGCTTTAGTAAGATTGAAACCTTCACCTTTTGGCCCTCGCGTAGCTTGTGAAACAGAATTAGAGCTTGAGAAACGACCAAATTTATCTACACTCATGATGAAGTCTAGATTGGAAATGAGGGAAGAAAGGAAAAACAAGAATTATAAATAACGTGGAAATTTATTTAAAAATCAAATATTAATCAGTTTTATACATTTATTTTACCTTCATTTTCCAATTCCAATAATTCTTCTATTATTGAATCAATTTCCTTTTTATGACTGTTGTTACCAGCTTCTTGTGAACCATATAAAAGCCGAAGACGGTCAACAAGTTCATTTGGATCATCAAAATAAATATACTCAAGTTTATCATTGGTAAGCGGTACACCGTTTCCACTTGTTGAGGGTAAAACCATATCTGAATATGTAGTCATAGGATTTTCTTTTTTTATAAAATCATGCAATGGCATTTTTCTTTGCAACTTTTTTGCAGAATTCTGGAAAATTCCACTTCCACTTGCATCCCATTTGTTTATTATAGGAGCAATTATGTTTAAGTACTTGCGCCCTCTGTTGGATCTCTTTTTACCCAGTTCCGAATAATTTACTCTGTAAACTTTTGTATCCCTTAAAATAGTGGCTTTTTTTATATCATTCTCTGTGTAAATATATGGATTTGGAGAATTCATAAATATTAACTCATAAAGCCCCCTTGTGCCATTATATTTAACATCATTTATTATAATATCATTTTCATCAATTTCAATTTTTTTATCACCCATCATCCAATCGTTTCCATCCACACGCACGCCATAGTTATGGTCAATATCTTTTCCTCCTCTAACTAATTTTTAAAAGTAATCTTTAGATATATTACCAGTAAATGTGTTTTCTACAAACTGTTTAGCGAGATTTTTTCCCTTGGGCGTTCTTAACAGGTTTTCTGCTGTTGGCTGTGTTTCATAAACAATAGGTTCTTCTTCCATCTCCTCACCTCTTTGTAAATCGTGTTCCTCTTCGTCTAACTCCATGTCACTCGTTTTATGTTTATCACTAACAGCTGCAAGGCGTTTAGGTTGTGGGAGTTCTACATTACCATCATCATAATCATAATCACTCTCGTAACCATCGTGGGTTGGCAAATTAATTTTACACTTCCTTTTCTCTCCTTGCTCAGGCGTGGGTATAAATTGTTTTGCAGGAATAACCTCTTCAGCATCGCTATTACGCCTTCTTTTTCTATCATTTATAACATTTTGTTCTAATTTAATTTCTTCATGCCCTTCCAGGAGTTTTATCAACGGTTCAGACACAGGCTTCCATTGTTTTTCAAGCATTTCATTAGTATCAACTAATTGACGTTGTAAAGCTTGGTGTTTCTTTTTAATATTTCGTCTTAACTCACTAATTTCCTTAACTATTTCTTCTTTGGTTTTATTTTTAGTCCAATCATCATAGTAGTTTTCAGCCATTTGAGATGGTAGCAGCTGCTTACACTGTTAACAGTTCACTAATGATTCAACAGCATAGTAGAGGTCGATATATATTAATTTGAAATCAAATTTCCCCTCCACTCCATTAATTATTAATAAACACATCTAACCCTTTCCTATAACGACCTTTAGACATTTCACTATCTTTATCAATTACAACAAATTGATTTTTACCACTACGCCATACATTTGTGCATATTTGCTTAAACATATCAAAAGACATATCAGTGTTCACGTGGTCATGATAAATATGCTGTAAATTGCGATAATCTTGTTTGAACAAAATAATAAAATTTGCATTGTCTCTAACTAACTGTTTTGGAATATAACTATATGTTTGACATATATAAAACGTATCAACATTATTATGCCTTCCCATTGAAAAATAATTTCTTATGTTTTGCTGTTTTTCACATGCTACATCATCAAAAATCATTATGGAGTTAGGCCTTATTTCGTTGGGGTGTAAAACTTCATCATTATCTGAAAACATGTATAATCCTATTTCTTCTATGTTTTTCATTACACATTTCAAAAATCTATATTTTGGTTGATTAAGAGATTTTGAGAAAACATAAACATTTTTAAAATGTAACCCGTGAGGAGAAAAAAGGAGGTTTAACATTACGTTGGTCTGACCACAGTTTGACGGGCCACATATTATGCATCTTATGTTATTTGGCAGTAATGCACCATGTTTTACTATACCCTTTTTATTTTGTGAATTGCATTTAATAATTTTATCCAAATTGACTATATTAAATTTAACTTTTTGCTTAATTAATTTCATACTAGCTCACTTTGGTCAATCCAACTATCGTGCGTCTTGTCGAATCCCAACCACCTGACTAACAATTTATCTCCTTTTCTTCTTATTACTTTCTCAACTAAGTAAATACCACTAAACTTAGTTTTACTCAGTTCTTCTTGATAAAACCCTCCTTTAAGTATTTTACCTTTTGAATCTTTTAAGATGTAAGTTGGTGGGTTTGTTGGTTGAATTTCTGACACAGTATAATTTTCATTACTCCACCGTGGCCAATACCCTTAAGACAATTGTTTGAATCTCAAACTAACTCTTACTTTATCTCCAACCTTAAATTTATATTTGTAGAGAGGTTTCTTTCTTTTTCCAATTATTCTTATAAGTATTTCTTTTTCATTCGCCTTTGTAACATCAATAGGTTTAACCCCAATAGTTCTATGTTTCTTATTATTATATTTTTGTATAATACTTGGTAGTATATCCAACCAATTAAAACTTCCTAATTCAGTAAATAATTTCCACATTTCCCCTTTCAATGTACGGTTAAATCGTTCAACAATTGAAGCTTTTTTTATCAGAATAAGTGAAATAGTGGTTAATATTATAGCTTTTTAACAATGACTTAACTTTTGCATTAAAGAATTCAGTACCTTGATCAGTTTGAAAATGTTTCATTTTATGTTTTTTTTTTAAATAGGTTTCAATGCTTCAACAACTTCATCAGCTTTTTTTGTTTTTAATGGTACAGCAATGGCATATTTTGAAAAACAGTTTATCATTGTCAAGATATATTTTTACCCTTTATTAACTCTAGAAAACTGTATCATTTCTACTAAATCAGCTTGGTATAGATCATTTACTCCTTTAAGTTCAACATGTCGGGTTGGAAAGTTTTTACGAGACTGTTTATGTAACTCTTTAGCAATATCTGCTCTAATTTTCATCATTTCTGTAGGAAAGATGTTGAGGAAATGGCTAAATAAAGACACATGGAGGGTTTTTACTTTGTGTGTATTTTTACAAAATAAAACTGTCTATAATAATTCACAAAATGGAGATGCTTTCTTATGTTCTTCCATGGGATCATCATCTTGGTTCCATTCATCAATTGTAACACCACAGCTAATGCAGGAAGTGGCATCATCTATTCCAGTATAATAAAACCCATTTTGGACCATCTTCTCAATGTCTGGATACGCTTTTGGATATGAAATAAAAGTTTCTTTCAAAAATTTTTCAATTTCATTTACCCTTGATTTAAATTTACTATAGTCTTTAAAGTCACTCATATTGCATTTTTTACTCATTTCACAATCAGGATTGCTAAATTTATGTACAATATTAATGTGTTTTAGTGATAACTTTCTATTTCCTGACTCCCACCCACAACCACAACAAACAATATTCTGGAAACATTTAGTTCTATAAAATCCTGACTTCACTAAATCACACTTTTTAAAATTAAATAAACTACAACATACATCTCCTTCTGATGAAGACGAGGCTGAAGATGATTCCTCCATCGCAGCTGGTTAGAAACTGGGAGGGTTATCACATGTTTCAGACTTGCTCTCATTGGCAGATGGGTCAGAGGTTATCCCATTACAATGATAACAGTACTTCCTCTTAATGATTGGACCATCCATTTCATTGCCATCAACAGCAAATTGGTAATGATCTTTACACCTCAAATTTCCAATGATATCAGGATCCATTTGCAAATGTGGTGAAAGTTTGTCATAGATGGATTCCAAATAACCAATGTTGTGAATAATAAAGTGTTTTGGGAGATATTTAATCATTTCTTCATTCATCATAAATCCTCGCTCATTCCATTATTTAATAGCTAAATCAATATTCTTGATGCGATCAGTGATGACATTCTTTTCCATATTCCACCAGTGGAGTAGGACATAGACATTAACATAGGCACAATTATGTGGAGAATGGTTAAAGGAACATGGTTTGAGGAAATTCACTTGCGATTGTTGCTTTAATACTGATAGTTTCGGACATCCCAAATCTTCTAAATTTTTTACCTCCACATCAAAATCAGACAAAAGTTGTGAAATAAAGCTGGTTTTTTTCTATCTCCTTTACATAAACGTTTCCTTTTATTGAAACTAGTTTAAATATATCTTTTATTTGAGAATATTCTTTAAATCCATAGCTCCAATACAATCCATGCAAATGCTTTTCCAACCAGTGAACCTGTTTTCTAACATCTTGAGGAAGCTGATGTAAACTGTATGGAGGTAGAAAAAGATGCAGTTCATATATTTTCCCATCTGTTGAAACAATAGCCAATTCCTTAATTATAAATTCTTTTCCATTTTTAAACCCTTGAAAGTCTAAGATGTACTCCATTTCACCTAGAAATATATAGGCTATTATTAGTTTTACTCTTGCATATAAGGATTCTCACTTAAATCAGAATACTGGTAGTTAAACCGTTTATAGAATTCTTGATCAATATCATATATACTTTTTTTTAAATTCTGTCCATTTATCTACATCCAAGCAAACAGTGCTTCTTCCCGTCAATGGTGATTCAGTTATTAAAATAATTTTGGTATTCAATTGTATATCTTTAAATTCAATTTTCATACCATTAGTAATTATGAAACCTTTAGAGAAAGCCATTTTAAGTACTTACTTGAACGATTCCTCGCTAGCAACTCACTCGTGGCAGTATTTGAAATAAGACTAGACCTCAACTTCTCAAACATGGTTTTATACACACAAATCACGTGGTCCATTGACGCACAAAGTTAGACTTTGTACACAATTTGAGCACACAGAGTTAAAGGTTATCAAATAAATTGCAAATTTTACCATTATTTATCAAACTATTTCTTAAAAACAACTATTGCATCATCTGTGTTAATCATTTAACAGCTCATTCAACAAATGTTTATTTTAATCACTCTGACTGTTTGTCACTTGAGGATCTTGAATTGGTCCCGCAGACATAGTTGATGGAGCATACACTGTCTGCGCCTTATACCATGTTGAATCAAAAGGTGTCCATTTTGTTTATGAAACAAACCCGCTCTGAATAGGTCGTCTAACTCCTTGCTGACGATTGTAATATGTTTCAAAAGACCTTGGGAAATCTAGATAAAGATTCCTTGAATTTAATCTTGGTGACTGTTGATCCTGAGAATCTTGGCTAGTACTCGGCCGTTGAGCTTGGTTTGGATTCCTTGAATTAGAGCTTACAGACTGTTGATCCTGAGGATCTTGACTAGTACTCGACCGTTGGGGCTGGTTTGACATGTTCTAATAGGGCCTATACAGTATGGAAGTTAAAAGACGACTGACATACTCAGTTTTCATAACTGTTATACTAATACATAATATTAGGCCCTTACATAATATTAGGATTATTTTAAAAAGAAACTGACCTTACAGAATCTATGGTCCGCATTGCAACATTTCTCCATGTGTTGAATCTTGAGGTGAAAACTTGTGGACAAATTTATTTCAGCTTCGAAAATTCTTCGTTTAAATCGCTCTTTATCTGCCAAAAGTGATGATTGCCTATCTTCTTTATCCACAAAATAAAATACGGCAACTGGTGGACTGCTAAAGGACACTCTCAACATGTTCCTATAAAACTGTGACATATCACAAGTTTGCGATTGCCACTTGTAATAAAGGAGAATGCACCATATTACATAATAAGAAAATCACCATTTTTTACTACATTTATCAGAGGTCAAGTTAGCTCAGTGCCAAAGTATCAGTCTTAAAAATTCTATAAAAATAGCACTAAGCTAATTTGATCTCTTTTTCTTAATTTTATCAATTAGTTCATAACATTATCAATTTTTCATTTTAATTCTTACAATTTCATCGTGATATAAAAGTGATACTAACACCATCTAGTACAAAAATATACATTTAGTGCATAATTTTCTTTTCATGTTAAAATATTTCGGTTCCAGAACATACGTGCTTTTCGCGTAAAAACGCTGGTTCTTGAACATACATGGTTTTTGCGTAAAAACTCCGGTTCTTAAACATACAATATATCACTACTTACCTCCCGAAACAAAAATTTTTGGGAAGGGGTTAAGAATTTGGAAGCTCCCAAAGTTTCCTCTTTTGGTCCTAGGCATTCCCAAAAGATAATCTCGTTATCTGCCGCTGTTAAATAAAATACTTAAGGTTCGAACTTTAGGGACCTGGTACTTTAACGTTCACATCAACATGTTTGAAAATATTTTATATATATATAAAAAAACACAATAATAATTTACAACTATTACAAGAATAAAAACCGAGTTTGTTGTAAATTATAGAACATTTATAATTATGAAATATGTCGCTGTCCATAATTTTTTTTACTAAAGGTTGTAATGAAATCAAAACATCTGTATCGTTATTGTTTCAACTAAGAATAATTTACTTTTGAAAGCATCTTTCGCTGGATAAATTAGCTGTGTCTGCATTTTAATTTGCGATATTACGAACAAAGGTTCTTTACAGCTAGGTCATAAAGAATCCTTTGTGTTAATCCAAAACTCGTTTTCTCCAAGGTGGGCAGTACATTAGGCATTGTCTACCTAAAACCATCAATTCTACACGAAATCCACCTGTTTTTTCTCTCTAAATAGTATTTAACTTTTATGTACTATGACCTAAAAAATTAGCTGTGTTATTTTCTTGGACAGCCAGCTGTTTGCTAAGTTTTATTGTTGCCTTATAAATGTTGATATGTAAAATAATGCAATTCAAAGTTTTGTTTATACACAATGGAAATTTTAAACACTTTATATTACTTGAATTGTAAACAAGGCAGCGGCCGTAGCTCTGGGTTATCATCCAGCTGGCCCGGGTTCAAAACCGGCTCAGGGAATAACAAAAAACTTTTCGGCCGCTCCCGTGGTTCTGAAGTCACAAAAATTGACAGATATATTGCACTTTGTTACAATTACAGATTTACCAGAGTGAATAATACACATTTCATGATAGGAATTGTTCTGTATTTTATTATCCAATTCACAATTGAAATTACCCAACAACTTTCTAGAAACATCTTCACGAAACAAAAAGAGAATGCAAACCAAGATCATCCGATTAAATATTAATTGCCACTTAATAAACCAGCTATTTTGGTCCATTGTTACACAACATTATAAATTTCTTATATTCAAAACTTCCCCTCAACACTGAAACAAAATAATTCATAAAACAACCAAAAAAACTACTTTAATTTGTCCAGTCCTGACTGCTCAAAACTTTTCTTTAACAACCCCAAAAAAGCAAATCTTTAAAGTATGCAGAGTCCAAAAAATAGTCCTCCTTCCACATTGGTAAAGTTCACGTGGGTTTTTTTTCGCCATTCACATAAAAAATCTTTCATTTGCTTCAAAATGAAAAATCAAAGAGCCTGATTTCCCACAGCAACTCTGCCGAGATCGCTATTACTTGTCTTCATTAGTACTTGATCGTACGTTTTCTTATAATCGACCAATGATTTTGCTTCACCTTCTCTATTTTTCTTCTAAGGTTACATTTATTTTCAGTTGGTTCGCAAATTCGCCTAAATGTGCAACTATTTTTCCACTATCTCTTCTCTGATTACATGAATGACATTTCTCCACGTAATTTCGCACATCTTCCTTCCTGTTAGACCAAACGAATCGCTGTTTAATTCGCTTAAGTGTTTTAGTGTACCTGCGTGTCCTGCAGTTGGGATGTCGTGATGCACCTGTAAAATTTTTGTTTGTAATTTTGGAGTTACTAAGATTAACCTATCCTGTCCTTGTTGGTAGCAAATTATTCCTTGGTTTTATAACGTTTGTGTGATTTAAGCTTCTTTTTGACATAAGATGGTATCCCGTAGTTTGCAGTTTCTTAATGTTTAACAATCTGCACATTTCTCAAATTAATTCGGATGTGAACGCTGTTTCCTGTTCCGTGATGATTTGCTTGTAAAGTGTAGTATGGAATAATAATTACAAATAAGTGGCTGTGTAAATTTTGGGGCTCAAATTCTAATTTGGCTTTGATATATAAAATCCACTTAAATCTAAACATGTCTAAACGACCGTGCCCCTTTACTGATGACTTTCAGCAACAAGTGAAGACCCATGTTAACGAAGTGAGAGTAAATGGGTATAGTTCCTTGGCTATGACTAAAATCTTTGAGCGAACGCATGCATTATTGTTTGAAGGTGCCAGACGAGCTGCAAGTGAGGGTCCTTCCGTTCAGGAATGTCGCCCTGGGTCTTCAGGATTAATGGATGACTTTGACAACAACTTGTCAATGGATCTGGACGATTACGAGACTCATGAGATGCACCGAACTCGTCTTGGAATCATTAAAAACATAGAGAGGAGGGACCCAAGGCCCTTCCGCCAATAACCTCATCACGATTTTCATTCACTCAACTCGTAGAACTCACGGCCCTTTGAGTGAAGAGGAGAGAAACTTGCTAATCTCCCAAGCCAAGAACTATCGCTGGTTGAACATCGATTCCTTCATCAGGGGCAGGAACTGGAAGGAAGAGAAAAAGAACCTGTCAATCCTGATGTATGAACCTCTGAATTCATACATCATTTTCAGCCTTAGTTCCTTAACCATTGACAGAATTTAAGAAGTGTCTTTGACTCACTCTGACCTAAACCTAAGTAAGGAACAACGTATAAAAGTTGAAAAACAGAGAAATAAACAACAGTCACACGACTCGGGCACGGAGGAACTAATGTTCATTGTAGCTCAAACATTCTTTGGCACAATTATTAAGCACGGAAATAAAACTCCATTGGCTTTTTTTAATTTTCATATTTTGTGCGTTCAGTGACAGGTTCTTTTTTTCTTCCTTCCGGTTCCTGTCCCCTGATGAAGGAATCGATGTTCAAATAGCTATAGTCCTTGGCTTGGGAGATTAGCAAGTTTCTCTCCTCGTCACTCAAAGGGCCGTGAGTTCTACGAGTTGAGTGAATGAAAATCGTGATGAGGTTGTTGGCGGAAGGGCCTTGGGTCCCTCCTCTCTATATTTTTAATGATTCCAAGACGAGTTCAATACATCTCATGAGTCTCGTAATCGTCCAGATCCATTGACAAGTTGTTGTCGAAGTCATTCATTACTCCTGAAGACCCAGGGCGACATTCCTGGACGGAAGGACCCTCACTTGCAGCTCGTCTGGCACCTTCAAACAATAATGAATGCGTTCGTTCGAGGATTTCAGTCATAGCCAAGGAACTATTCCCATTTACTCTCACTTCGTTAACATGGGTCTTCACTTGTTGCTGAAAGCCATCAGTAAAGGGGCACGGTCGTTTAGACATGTTTAGATTTAAGTGGATTTTAAATATCAAAGCCAAATTAGAATTTGAGCCCCAAAATTTACACAGCCACTTATTTGTGATTATTATTAAATACTACACTTTACAAGCAAATCATCATGGATCAGAAAACAGCGTTCACATCCGAACTAATTTGAGATATGTGCAGATTGTTAAAAATTAAGAAACTGCAAACTACGGGATACCACCCTATGTCAAACAGAAGCTTAAATCACACAAACGTTATAAAACCAAGGAATTATTTGCTACCAACAAGGACAGGGTTGGTTAATCTTGGTTCCTCCAAAATTTCGAACAAGAATCTTACAGTTTCATCACGACATCCCAACTGCAGGACACGCAGGTACACTAAAACACTTATGCGAACTAAACCGATTCGTTTAGCCTAACGTGAAGGAAGAAGTTCAAAATTAAGTGAAGAAATGTCATTCATTTAATCAGAGAAGAGATTGTGCAAAATAGTTGCACCTTTAGGCGAATTTGTCTAACCAACTGAAGTCTTTCAAAGAATAAGTTGCGACATTGTTGGACCATTACCAATAACGCAATCAGGGAACAATTACATGATTGTATGCATTAATAAGACATTGTACTTAACTCAACTTATTACAGGTTCTAAGCAATTTGTGGTGTAAAATATTATTTCCATAAGAACGAACCAAAACATTCTTAAATGCAAGAAGAAAGGTTGAACTTGACGAGTCTAATGCCAAAATAAAGGTCGTCCACTGTTCTTCGAGGGAATAATAGTTGAAATATACTCCACAATATCAACTTTTTCCCCTTTAATGCAAGCACTTTTTAAGGTATCAGTTTGTTGAGCCTACGCTCTTTCGTAACATACATATTTGCACGAATGGCACATATCATAAGCTTAAATGTCAGTTTGTTTTCAACTACTTCAGGTAATTATATTTATTGTAAGTTTAAAAAATCTATTTCCGCCGATCTCTTTAAGAAAATGTAGTGTTCTACACATATGAGAAAAATGTTAAAGAATAAAAAGGTCTTTTTATTCTTTTTATATTTATTTTTTATTCTTTTTAAAGAATAACAATTTAAAGCATTAATGGCATATTTTGCATAAAATCTAAATTAACATAAAAATGTGGGGTTACTATTAAATAATTTCGACTTACCTCCCGAAACAAAAATTTTTGGGGAGGGGTTAAGAATTTGGAAGCACCCAAAGTTTCCTCTTTTGGTCCTAGGCATTCCCAAAAGATAATCTCGTTATCTGCCGCTGTTAAATAAAATACTTAAGGTTCGAACTTTAGGGACCTGGTACTTTAACGTTCACATCAACATGTTTTAAAATATTTTATATATATATATATAAAAACACAATAATAATTTACAACTATTACAAGAATAAAAACCGAGTTTGTTGTAAATTATAGAACATTTATAATTATGAAATATGTCGCTGTCCATAATTTCTTTTACTAAAGGTTGTAATGAAATAAAAACATCTGTATCGTTATTGTTTCAACTAAGAATAATTTACTTTTGAAAGCATCTTTCACTGGATAAATTAGCTGTGTCTGCATTTTAATTTGCGATATTACGAACAAAGGTTCTTTACAGCTAGGTCATAAAGAATCCTTTGTGTTAATCCAAAACCCGTTTTCTCCAAGGTGGGCAGTACATTAGGCATTGTCTACCTAAAACCATCAATTCTACACGAAATCCACCTGTTTTTTCTCTCTAAATAGTATTTAACTTTTATGTACTAGGACCTAAAAAATTAGCTGTGTTATTTTCTTAGACAGCCAGCTGTTTGCTAAGTTTTATTGTTGCTTCATAAATGTTGATATGTAAAATAATGCAATTCAAAGTTTTGTTTATACACAATGGAAATTTTAAACACTGTATATTACTTGAATTGTAAACATGGCAGCGGCCGTAGCTCTGGGTTATCATCCAGCTGGCCCGGGTTCAAAACCGGCTCAGGGAATAACAAAAAACTTTTCGGCCGCTCCCGTGGTTCGGAAGTCACAAAAATTGACAGATATATTGTACTTTGTTACAATTACAGATTTACCAGAGTGAATAATACACATTTCATGATAGGAATTGTTCTGTATTTTATTATCCAATTCACAATTGAAATTACCCAACAACTTTCTAGAAACATCTTCACGAAACAAAAAGAGAATGCAAACCAAGATCATCCGATTAAATATTAATTGCCACTTAATAAACCAGCTATTTTGGTCCAATGTTACACAACATTATAAATTTCTTATATTCAAAACTTCCCCTCAACACTGAAACAAAATAATTCATAAAACAACCAAAAAAACTACTTTAATTTGTCCAGTCCTGACTGCTCAAAACTTTTCTTTGACATCCCCAAAAAAGCATATCTTTAAAGTATGCAGAGTCCAAAAAATAGTCCTCCTTCCACATTGGTAAAGTTCACGTGAGTTTTTTTTTCGCCATTCACATAAAAAAATCTTTCATTCGCTTCAAAATGAAAAATCAAAGAGCCTGATTTCCCACAGCAACTCTGCCGAGATTGCTATTACTTGTCTTCATTAGTACTTGATCATACGTTTTCTTATAATCGACCAATGATTTGGCTTCACCTTCTATATTTTTCTTCTAAGGTTACATTTATCTTCAGTTGGTTCGCAAATTCGCCTAAAGGTGCAACTATTTTTCCACTATCTCTTCTCTGATTACATGAATGACATTTCTCCACGTAATTTCGCACGTCTTCCTTCCTGTTAGACCAAACGAATCGCTGTTTAATTCGCTTAAGTGTTTTAGTGTACCTGCGTGTCCTGCAGTTGGGATGTCGTGATGCAACTGTAAAATTTTTGTTTGTAATTTTGGAGTTACTAAGATTAACCTATCCTGTCCTTGTTGGTAGCAAATTATTCCTTGGTTTTATAACGTTTGTGTGATTTAAGCTTCTTTTTGACATAAGATGGTATCCCGTAGTTTGCAGTTTCTTAATGTTTAACAATCTGCACATTTCTCAAATTAGTTCGGATGTGAACGCTGTTTCCTGTTCCGTGATGATTTGCTTGTAAAGTGTAGTATGGAATAATAATCACAAATAAGTGGCTGTGTAAATTTTGGGGCTCAAATTCTAATTTGGCTTTGATATTTAAAATCCACTTAAATCTAAACATGTCTAAACGACCGTGCCCCTTTACTGATGACTTTCAGCAACAAGTGAAGACCCATGTTAACGAAGTGAGAGTAAAAGGGTATAGTTCCTTGGCTATGACTAAAATCTTTGAGCGAACGCATGCATTATTGTTTGAAGGTGCCAGACGAGCTGCAAGTGAGGCTCCTTCCGTCCAGGAATGTCGCCCTGGGTCTTCAGGAGTAATGGATGACTTTGACAACAACTTGTCAATGGATCTAGACGATTACGAGACTAATGAGATGCACCGAACTCGTCTTGGAATCATTAAAAATATAGAGAGGAGGGACCCAAGGCCCTTCCGCCAATAACCTCATCACGATTTTCATTCACTCAACTCGTAGAACTCACGGCCCTTTGAGTGACGAGGAGAGAAACTTGCTAATCTCCCAAGCCAAGAACTATCGCTGGTTGAACATCGATTCCTTCATCAGGGGCAGGAACTGGAAGGAAGAGAAAAAGAACCTGTCACTCCTGATGTATGAACCTCTGAATTCATACATCAATTTCAGCCTTAGTTCCTTAACCATTGACAGAATTTAAGAAGTGTCTTTGACTCACTCTGACCTAAACCTAAGTAAGGAACAACGTATAAAAGTTGAAGAACAGAGAAATAAACAACAGTCACACGACTCGGGCACGGAGGAACTAATGTTCATTGTAGCTCAAACATTCTTTGACACAATTATTAAGCACGGAAATAAAACTCCATTGGCTTTTTTTTATTTTCATATTTTGTGCGTTCAGTGACAGGTTCTTTTTTTCTTCCTTCCGGTTCCTGTCCCCTGATGAAGGAATCGATGTTCAAATAGCTATAGTCCTTGGCTTGGGAGATTAGCAAGTTTCGCTCCTCGTCACTCAAAGGGCCGTGAGTTCTACGAGTTGAGTGAATGAAAATCGTGATGAGGTTGTTGGCGGAAGGGCCTTGGGTCCCTCCTCTCTATATTTTTAATGATTCCAAGACGAGTTCAATGCATCTCATGAGTCTCGTAATCGTCCAGATCCATTGACAAGTTGTTGTCGAAGTCATTCATTACTCCTGAAGACCCAGGGCGACATTCCTGGACGGAAGGACCCTCACTTGCAGCTCGTCTGGCACCTTCAAACAATAATGCATGCGTTCGTTCGAGGATTTCAGTCATAGCCAAGGAACTATTCCCATTTACTCTCACTTCGTTAACATGGGTCTTCACTTGTTGCTGAAAGCCATCAGTAAAGGGGCACGGTCGTTTAGACATGTTTAGATTTAAGTGGATTTTAAATATTAAAGCCAAATTAGAATTTGAGCCCCAAAATTTACACAGCCACTTATTTGTGATTATTATTAAATACTACACTTTACAAGCAAATCATCATGGATCAGAAAACAGCGTTCACATCCGAACTAATTTGAGATATGTGCAGATTGTTAAAAATTAAGAAACTGCAAACTACGGGATACCACCCTATGTCAAACAGAAGCTTAAATCACACAAACGTTATAAAACCAAGGAATTATTTGCTACCAACAAGGACAGGGTTGGTTAATCTTGGTTCCTCCAAAATTTCGAACAAGAATCTTACAGTTTCATCACGACATCCCAACTGCAGGACACGCAGGTACACTAAAACACTTATGCGAACTAAACCGATTCGTTTAGCCTAACGTGAAGGAAGAAGTTCAAAATTAAGTGAAGAAATGTCATTCATTTAATCAGAGAAGAGATTGTGCAAAATAGTTGCACCTTTAGGCGAAATTGTCGAACCAACTGAAGTCTTTCAAAGAATAAGTTGCGACATTGTTGGACCATTACCAATAACGCAATCAGGGAACAATTACATGATTGTATGCATTAATAAGACATTGTACTTAACTCAACTTATTACAGGTTCTAAGCAATTTGTGGTGTAAAATATTATTTCCATAAGAATGAACCAAAACATTCTTAAATGCAAGAAGAAAGGTTGAACTTGACGAGTCTAATGCCAAAATAAAGGTCGTCCAATGTTCTTCGAGGGAATAATAGTTGAAATATACTCCACAATATCAACTTTTTCCCCTTTAATGCAAGCACTTTTTAAGGTATCAGTTTGTTGAGCCTACGCTCTTTCGTAACATACATATTTGCACGAATGGCACATATCATAAGCTTAAATGTCAGTTTGTTTTCAACTACTTCAGGTAATTATATTTATTGTAAGTTTAAAAAAATCTATTTCCGCCGATCTCTTTAAGAAAATGTAGTGTTCTACACATATGAGAAAAATGTTAAAGAATAAAAAGGTCTTTTTATTCTTTTTATATTTATTTTTTATTCTTTTTAAAGAATAACAATTTAAAGCATTAAAGGCATATTTTGCATAAAATCTAAATTAACATAAAAATGTGGGGTTACTATTAAATAATTTCGACTTACCTCCCGAAACAAAAATTTTTGGGGAGGGGTTAAGAATTTGGAAGCACCCAAAGTTTCCTCTTTTGGTCCTAGGCATTCCCAAAAGATAATCTCGTTATCTGCCGCTGTTAAATAAAATACTTAAGGTTCGAACTTTAGGGACCTGGTACTTTAACGTTTACATCAACATGTTTTAAAATATTTTATATATATATATATATATATAAAACACAATAATAATTTACAACTATTACAAGAATAAAAACCGAGTTTGTTGTAAATTATAGAACATTTATAATTATGAAATATGTCGCTGTCCATAATTTCTTTTACTAAAGGTTGTAATGAAATAAAAACATCTGTATCGTTATTGTTTCAACTAAGAATAATTTACTTTTGAAAGCATCTTTCACTGGATAAATTAGCTGTGTCTGCATTTTAATTTGCGATATTACGAACAAAGGTTCTTTACAGCTAGGTCATAAAGAATCCTTTGTGTTAATCCAAAACCCGTTTTCTCCAAGGTGGGCAGTACATTAGGCATTGTCTACCTAAAACCATCAATTCTACACGAAATCCACCTGTTTTTTCTCTCTAAATAGTATTTAACTTTTATGTACTAGGACCTAAAAAATTAGCTGTGTTATTTTCTTAGACAGCCAGCTGTTTGCTAAGTTTTATTGTTGCTTCATAAATGTTGATATGTAAAATAATGCAATTCAAAGTTTTGTTTATACACAATGGAAATTTTAAACACTGTATATTACTTGAATTGTAAACATGGCAGCGGCCGTAGCTCTGGGTTATCATCCAGCTGGCCCGGGTTCAAAACCGGCTCAGGGAATAACAAAAAACTTTTCGGCCGCTCCCGTGGTTCGGAAGTCACAAAAATTGACAGATATATTGCACTTTGTTACAATTACAGATTTACCAGAATGAATAATACACATTTCATGATAGGAATTGTTCTGTATTTTATTATCCAATTCACAATTGAAATTACCCAACAACTTTCTAGAAACATCTTCACGAAACAAAAAGAGAATGCAAACCAAGATCATCCGATTAAATATTAATTGCCAATTAATAAACCAGCTATTTTGGTCCAATGTTACACAACATTATAAATTTCTTATATTCAAAACTTCCCCTCAACACTGAAACAAAATAATTCATAAAACAACCAAAAAAACTACTTTAATTTGTCCAGTCCTGACTGCTTAAAACTTTTCTTTGACATCCCCAAAAAAGCATATCTTTAAAGTATGCAGAGTCCAAAAAATAGTCCTCCTTCCACATTGGTAAAGTTCACGTGAGTTTTTTTTCGCCATTCACATAAAAAATCTTTCATTTGCTTCAAAATGAAAAATCAAAGAGCCTGATTTCCCACAGCAACTCTGCCGAGATTGCTATTACTTGTCTTCATTAGTACTTGATCATACGTTTTCTTATAATCGACCAATGATTTTGCTTCACCTTCTATATTTTTCTTCTGAGGTTACATTTATCTTCAGTTGGTTCGCAAATTCGCCTAAAGGTGCAACTATTTTTCCACTATCTCTTCTCTGATTACATGAATGACATTTCTCCACGTAATTTCGCACGTCTTCCTTCCTGTTAGACCAAACGAATCGCTGTTTAATTCGCTTAAGTGTTTTAGTGTATCTGCGTGTCCTGCAGTTGGGATGTCGTGATGCAACTGTAAAATTTTTGTTTGTAATTTTGGAGTTACTAAGATTAACCTATCCTGTCCTTGTATGTAACAAATTATTCCTTGGTTTTATAACGTTTGTGTGATTTAAGCTTCTTTTTGACATAAGATGGTATCCCGTAGTTTGCAGTTTCTTAATGTTTAACAATCTGCACATTTCTCAAATTAATTCGGATGTGAACGCTGTTTCCTGTTCCGTGATGATTTGCTTGTAAAGTGTAGTATGGAATAATAATCACAAATAAGTGGCTGTGTAAATTTTGGGGCTCAAATTCTAATTTGGCTTTGATATTTAAAATCCACTTAAATTTAAACATGTCTAAACGACCGTGCCCCTTTACTGATGACTTTCAGCAACAGGTTAAACCCATGTTAACGAAGTGAGAGTAAATGGGTATAGTTCCTTGCCTATGACTAAAATCTTTGAGCGAACGCATGCATTATTGTTTGAAGGTGCCAGACGAGCTGCAAGTGAGGGTAATTCCGTCCAGGAATGTCGCCCTGGGTCTTCAGGAGTAATGGATGACTTTGACAACAACTTGTCAATGGATCTGGACGATTACGAGAGTCATGAGATGCACCGAACTCGTCTTGGAATCATTAAAAACATAGAGAGGAGGGACCCAAGGCCCTTCCGCCAACAACCTCATCACGATTTTCATTCACTCAACTCGTAGAACTCACGGCCCTTTGAGTGACGAGGAGAGAAACTTGCTAATCTCCCAAGCCAAGAACTATCGCTGGTTGAACATCGATTCCTTCATCAGGGGCAGGAACTGGAAGGAAGAGAAAAAGAACCTGTCAATCCTGATGTATGAACCTCTGAATTCATACATCATTTTCAGCCTTAGTTCCTTAACCATTGACAGAATTTAAGAAGTGTCTTTGAATCACTCTGACCTAAACCTAAGTAAGGAACAACGTATAAAAGTTGAAAAACAGAGAAATAAACAACAGTCACACGACTCGGGCACGGAGGAACTAATGTTCATTGTAGCTCAAACATTCTTTGGCACAATTATTAAGCACGGAAATAAAACTCCATTGGCTTTTTTTAATTTTCATATTTTGTGCGTTCAGTGACAGGTTCTTTTTTTCTTCCTTCCGGTTCCTGTCCCCTGATGAAGGAATCGATGTTCAAATAGCTATAGTTCTTGGCTTGGGAGATAAGCAAGTTTCTCTCCTCGTCACTCAAAGGGCCGTGAGTTCTACGAGTTGAGTGAATGAAAATCGTGATGAGGTTGTTGGCGGAAGGGCCTTGGGTCCCTCCTCTCTATATTTTTAATGATTCCAAGACGAGTTCGGTGCATCTCATGAGTCTCGTAATCGTCCAGATCCATTGACAAGTTGTTGTCGAAGTCATTCATTACTCCTGAAGACCCAGGGCGACATTCCTGGACGGAAGAACCCTCACTTGCAGCTCGTCTGGCACCTTCAAACAATAATGCATGCGTTCGTTCGAGGATTTCAGTCATAGCCAAGGAACTATTCCCATTTACTCTCACTTTGTTAACATGGGTCTTCACTTGTTGCTGAAAGTCATCAGTAAAGGGGCACGGTCGTTTAGACATGTTTGGATTTAAGTGGATTTTAAATATCAAAGCCAAATTAGAATTTAGCCCCAAAATTTACACAGCCACTTATTTGTGATTATTATTAAATACTACACTTTACAAGCAAATCATCATGGATCAGGGAACAGCGTTCACATCCGAACTAATTTGAGATATGTGCAGATTGTTAAAAATTAAGAAACTGCAAACTACGGGATACCACCCTATGTCAAACAGAAGCTTAAATCACACAAACGTTAGAAAACCAAGGAATTATTTGCTACCAACAAGGACAGGGTTGGTTAATCTTGGTTCCTCCAAAATTTCGAACAAGAATCTTACAGTTTCATCACGACATCCCAACTGCAGGACACGCAGGTACACTAAAACACTTATGCGAACTAAACCGATTCGTTTAGCCTAACGTGAAGGAAGAAGTTTAAAATTACGTGAAGAAATGTCATTCATTTAATCAGAGAAGAGATTGTGCAAAATAGTTGCACCTTTAGGCGAATTTGTCGAACCAACTGAAGTCTTTCAAAGAATAAGTTGCGACATTGTTGGACCATTACCAATAACGCAATCAGGGAACAATTACATGATTGTATGCATTAATAAGACATTGTACTTAACTCAACTTATTACAGGTTCTAAGCAATTTGTGGTGTAAAATATTATTTCCATAAGAATGAACCAAAACATTCTTAAATGCAAGAAGAAAGGTTGAACTTGACGAGTCTAATGCCAAAATAAAGGTCGTCCAATGTTCTTCGAGGGAATAATAGTTGAAATATACTCCACAATATCAACTTTTTCCCCTTTAATGCAAGCACTTTTTAAGGTATCAAGTTTGTTGAGCCTACGCTCTTTCGTAACTTACATATTTGCACGAATGGCACATATCATAAGCTTAAATGTCAGTTTGTTTTCTATGAATAACTACGTCAGGTAATTATATTTATTGTAAGTTTAAAAAATCTATTTCTGCCGATCTCTTTGAGAAAATGTAGTGTTCTACACATATGAGAAAAATGTTAAAGAATAAAAAGGTCTTTTTATTCTTTTTATATTTATTTTTATTCTTTTTAAAGAATAACAATTTAAAGCATTAAAGGCATATTTTGCATAAAATCTAAATTAACATAAAAATGTGGGGTTACTATTAAAACATTTCGACTTACCTCCTGAAACAAAAATTTTTGGGGAGGGGTTAAGAATTTGGAAGCACCCAAAGTTTCCTCTTTTGGTCCTAGGCATTCCCAAAAGACAATCTCGTTATCTGCCGCTGTTAAATAAAATAGTTAAGGTTCGAACTTTAGGGACCTGGTATTTTAACGTTCACATCAACATGTTTGAAAATATTTTATATATATATAAAAAAACACAATAATAATTTACAACTATTACAAGAATAAAAACCGTGTTTGTTGTAAATTACAGAACATTAAAAATTATGAAATACGTCGCTGTCCATAATTTTTTTTACTAAAGGTTGTAATGAAATCAACACATCTGTATCGTTATTGTTTCAACTAAGAATAATTTACTTTTGAAAGCATCTTTCACTGGATAAATTAGCTGTGTTTACAGTTTAATTCGCGATATTACAAACAAAGGTTCTTTACAGCTAGGTCATAAAGAATCCTTTGTGTTAATCAAAAACCCGTTTTCTCCAAGGTGGGCAGTACATTAGGCATTGTCTACCTAAAACCATCAATTCTACACGAAATCCCCCTGTTTTTTTCTCTCTAAATAGTATTTAACTTTTATGTACTAGGACCTAAAAAAATTAGCTGTGTTATTTTCTTAGACAGCCAGCTGTTTGCTAAGTTTTATTGTTGCTTCATAAATGTTGATATGTAAAATAATGCAATTCAAAGTTTTGTTTATACACAATGGAAATTTTAAACACTTTATATTACTTGAATTGTAAACATGGCAGCGGCCGTAGCTCTATGTTATCATCCAGCTGGCCCGGGTTCAAAACCGGCTCAGGGAATAACAAAAAACTTTTCGGCCGCTCCCGTGGTTCGGAAGTCACAAAAATTGACAGATATATTGCACTTTGTTACAATTACAGATTTACCAGAATGAATAATACACATTTCATGATAGGAATTGTTCTGTATTTTATTATCCAATTCACAATTGAAATTACCCAACAACTTTCTAGAAACATCTTCACTAAACAAAAAGAGAATGCAAACCAAGATCATCCGATTAAATATTAATTGCCACTAAGTAAACCAGCTATTTTGGTCCAATGTTACACAACATTACAAATTTCTTATGTTGAAAACTTCCCCTCAACACTGAAACAAAATAATTCATAAAACAACCAAAAAAACTACTTTAATTTGTCCAGTCCTGCCTGCTCAAAACTTTTCTTTAACATATCCCCAAAAAAGCAAATCTTTAAAGTATGCAGAGTCCAAAAAATAGTCCTGCTTCCACATTGGTAAAGTTCACGTGAGTTTTTTTTCGCCATTCACATAAAAATCTTTCATTTGCTTCAAAATGAAAAATCAAAGAGCCTGATTTCCCACAGCAACTCTGCCGAGATCGCTATTACTTGTCTTCATTAGTACTTGATCATACGTTTTCTTATAATCGACCAATGATTTTGCTTCACCTCTATTTTTCTTCTAAGGTTACATTTATTTTCAGTTGGTTCGCAAATTCGCCTAAAGGTGCAACTATTTTTCAATATCTCTTCTCTGATTACATGAATGACATTTCTCCACGTAATTTCGCACGTCTTCCTTCCTGTTAGACCAAACGAATCGCTGTTTAATTCGCTTAAGTGTTTTAGTGTACCTGCGTGTCCTGCAGTTGGGATGTCGTGATGCAACTGTAAAATTTTTGTTTGTAATTTTGGAGTTACTAAGATTAACCTATCCTGTCCTTGTTGGTAGCAAATTATTCCTTGGTTTTATAACGTTTGTGTGATTTAAGCTTCTTTTTGACATAAGATGGAATCCCGTAGTTTGCAGTTTCTTAATGTTTAACAATCTGCACTTTTCTCAAATTAATTCGGATGTGAACGCTGTTTCCTGTTCCGTGATGATTTGCTTGTAAAGTGTAGTATGGAATAATAATCACAAATAAGTGGTTGTGTAAATTTTGGGGCTCAAATTCTAATTTGGCTTTGATATTTAAAATCCACTTAAATCTAAACATGTCTAAACGACCGTGCCCCTTTACTGATGACTTTCAGCAACAAGTGAAAACCCATGTTAACGAAGTGAGAGTAAATGGGTATAGTTCCTTGGCTATGACTAAAATCTTTGAGCGAACGCATGCATTATTGTTTGAAGGTGCCAGACGAGCTGCAAGTGAGGGTCCTTCCGTCCAGGAATGTCGCCCTGGGTCTTCAGGAGTAATAGATGACTTTGACAACAACTTGTCAATGGATCTGGACGATTGCGAGACTTATGAGATGCACCGAACTCGTCTTGGAATCATTAAAAACATAGAGAGGAGGGACCCAAGGCCCTTCCGCCAACAACCTCATCACGATTTTCATTCAATCAACTCGTAGAACTCACGGCCCTTTGAGTGAAGAGGAGAGAAACTTGCTAATCTCCCAAGCCAAGAACTATCGCTGGTTGAACATCGATTTCTTCATCAGGGGCAGGAACTGGAAGGAAGAGAAAAAGAACCTGTCACTCCTGATGTATGAACCTCTGAATTCATACATCATTTTCAGCCTTAGTTCCTTAACCATTGACAGAATTTAAGAAGTGTCTTTGACTCACTCTGACCTAAACCTAAGTAAGGAACAACGTATAAAAGTTGAAAAACAGAGAAATAAACAACAGTCACACGACTCGGGCACGGAGGAATTAATGTTCATTTTAGATCAAATATTCTTTGGCACAATTATTAAGCACGGAAATAAAACTCCATTGGCTTTTTTAAATTTTCATATTTTGTGCGTTCAGTGCGTTACACTAATACACTTAAGCGAATTAAACAGCGATTCGTTTGGTCTAACAGGAAGGAAGACGTGCGAAATTACGTGGAGAAATGTCATTCATGTAATCAGAGAAGAGATAGTGGAAAAATAGTTGCACCTTTAGGCGAATTTGCGAACCAACTGAAAATAGATGTAACCTTAGAAGAAAAATTGAGAAGGTGAAGCAAAATCATTGGTCGATTATAAGAAAACGTATGATCAAGTACTAATGAAGACAAGTAATAGAAATTTTGGCAGAGTTGCTGTGGGAAATCAGGCTCTTTGATTTTTCATTTTGAAGGAAATCAAAGATTTTTTATGAGATTGGCGAAAAAACTAACGTGAACTTCACCAATGTGGAAGGAGGACTATTTTTTGGACTCTGCATACTTTAAAGATTTGCTTTTTGGGGGATATGTTAAAGAAAAGTTTTGAGCAGTCAGGACTGGACAAATTAAAGTTGTTTTTTGGTTGTTTTATGAATTATTTGGTTTCAGTGTTGAAGGAAAGTTTTGAATATAAGAAATTTGTAATGTTGTGTAACATTGGACCTAAATAGCTGGTTTACTTAGTGGCAATGAATATTTAACCGGATGATCTTGGTTTGCATTCTCTTTTTGTTTCGTGAAGATGTTTCTAGAAAGTTGTTGGGTAATTTTAATTGTGAGTTGGATAATAAAATACAGAACAATTCCTATCATGAAATGTGTATTATTCACTCTGGTAAATCTGTAATTGTAACAAAGTGCAATATATCTGTCAATTTTTGTGACTTCCGAACCACGGGAGCGGCCGAAAATTTTTTTGTTATTCCCTGGGCCGGTTTTGAACCTTGGCCAGCTGGATGATAACCCAGAGCTACGGCCGCTGACATGTTTACAATTCAAGTAATATACAGTGTTTAAAATTTCCATTGTGTATAAACAAAACTTTGAATTGCATTATTTTACATATCAACATTTATGAAGCAACAATAAAACTTAGCAAACAGCTGGCTGTCTAAGAAAATAACACAGCTAATACTTTAGGTCCTAGTACATAAAAGTTAAATACTATTTACAGAGAAAAAAAAAACAGGTGGATTTCGTGTAGAATTGATGGTTTTAGGTAGACAATGCCTAATGTACTGCCCACCTTGGAGAAAACGGGTTTTGGATTAACACAAAGGATTCTTTATGAAATAGCTGTAAAGAACCTTTGTTCGTAATGTCGCGAATTAAACTGCAGACACAGCTAATTTATCCTGTGAAAGATGCTTTCAAAAGTAAATTATTCTTAGTTGAAATAATAACGATACAGACGTGTTGATTTCATTACAACCTTTAGTAACAAAAATTATGGACAGCGACGTATTTCATAATTTTTAATGTTCTGTAATTTACAACAAACACGGTTTTTATTCTTGTAATAGTTGTAAATTATTATTGTGTTTTTTTATATATATATAAAATATTTTCAAACATGTTGATGTGAACGTTAAAATACCAGGTCCCTAAAGTTCGAACCTTAACTATTTTATTTAACAGCGGCAGATAACGAGATTGTCTTTTGGGAATGCCTAGGACCAAAAGAGGAAACTTTGGGTGCTTCCAAATTCTTAACCCCTCCCCAAAAATTTTTGTTTCGGGAGGTAAGTCGAAATTTTTTAATAGTAACCCCACATTTTTATGTTAATTTAGATTTTATGCAAAATATGCCTTTAATGCTTTAAATTGTTATTCTCTAAAAAGAATAAAAAATAAATATAAAAAGAATAAAAAGACCTTTTTATTCTTTAACATTTTTCTCATATGTGTAGAACACTACATTTTCTCAAAGAGATCGGCGAAAATAGATTTTTTAAACTTACAATAATAATTACCTGAAGTAGTTATTCATAGAAAACAAACTGACATTTAAGCTTATGATATGTGCCATTCGTGCAAATATGTATGTTACGAAAGAGCGTAGGCTCAACAAACTGATACCTTAAAAAGTGCTTGCATTAAAGGGGAAAAAGTTGATATTGTGGAGTATATTTCAACTATTATTCCCTCGAAGAACATTGGACGACCTTTATTTTGGCATTAGACTCGTCAAGTTCAACCTTTCTTCTTGCATTTAAGAATGTTTTGGTTCATTCTTATGGAAATAATATTTTACACCACAAATTGCTTAGAACCTGTAATAAGTTGAGTTAAGTACAATGTCTTATTAATGCATACAATCATGTAATTGTTCCCTGATTGCGTTATTGGTAATGGTCCAACAATGTCGCAACTTATTCTTTGAAAGACTTCAGTTGGTTCGACAAATTCTCCTAAAGGTGCAACTATTTTGCACAATCTCATCTTTGATTACATGAATGACATTTCTTCACGTAATTTTGAACGTCTTCCTTCCTGTTAGACCAAACGAATCGCTGTTTAATTCGCTTAAGTGTTTTAGTGTACCTGCGTGTCCTGCAGTTGGGATGTCGTGATGCAACTGTAAAATTTTTGTTTGTAATTTTGGAGTTACTAAGATTAACCTATCCTGTCCTTGTATGTAGCAAATTATTCCTTGGTTTTATAACGTTTGTGTGATTTAAGCTTCTTTTTGACATAAGATGGTATCCCGTAGTTTGCAGTTTCTTAATGTTTAACAATCTGCACATTTCTCAAATTAATTCGGATGTGAACGCTGTTTCCTGTTCCGTGATGATTTGCTTGTAAAGTGTAGTATGGAATAATAATCACAAATAAGTGGCTGTGTAAATTTTGGGGCTCAAATTTTAATTTGGCTTTGATATTTAAAATCCACTTAAATCTAAACATGTCTAAACGACAGTGCCCCTTTACTGATGACTTTCAGCAACAAGGTTCGATCCTGAGAAAAGTTAGTGCTTTTTGATGGTTCGATACTGGACCCAGCTGCCTTTGGTCATTGGGCTATTAATTAATGATCCTGACAAATAAAAACAGCTGATATTTGTCAGTAACAAAGCTACACCTCATCTGATCCATCACAATCATCACACTCACCCCTTCAGTCATACTCACCTTAAAATACGCCAAAGTGCGTCGGTGTTTCAAATGAAGTCTCTAAAGTCTCTCTAAAGTCTCATGTTAGAGTAAATGAAGTAAGAGTAAATGGGAATAGTTCCTTGGGAATAGAATCCTCCTTAATAAATTCCTAAATTCTAAAATTGTGACAAAATCGTTCGACCCATGTAGGAGATTAAAGAAAAGTATCGTAAAGTTATAGGGAAATCTGAAGTGTTGCTCGAGGGGAAAAGTGCCCTGTGCAGATTCCAAGAGTGTAACATTGGCATCCTGGTTGCTGACGCATTTGTGGAAATCGGTAATAAGAAGTACCAGACGTCCGACGACGACGGCCAGCCAGTAGCCAAAATTGACCTAATTCACTTCGTAGACATAAACGTCAATCTATATGCAAAAACTGAGGATGGTGGCTATACGGGTGACATCGTGAAAGAAGACGTTTGGACGGTACTACCTTTCAACTGCCACTTCAAAGTTTTTAAGTTAACGGGTAAAAAAATTGCGAACTGCACTAGAGAGCACTGTAAACACATATGACCCTCAAAAGGGAAAGATGTTCAGAGCCTGCCTTGCAAGTATCAGAACTAAGGTTGCATTACGATTTGTCCAAGGAACCTGGCAAGAGACTGACAGAAGCACTCGATGATAACGCTTTCTACAACGTTGTCATGCCTGACTTTCTCACCAGCGGAGGTGACGACATTCAGTGCATCACAGGCCTAAAATCCGACCAAGAACGAGTGGTATATATATATATATATATATATATACATATATATATATATACATATATATATATATATATATATATATATATACATCGTATGGCTCATTTAGCCAGCCACCATGGTTTAAGAATAATAAATAAATTCTGCGGTGCAGAGCACCTGAGTCAGTATAAGTAAAAATCTAAACACTAAAATAAAAATCAGATCTCTCTTTATAGAGCTAAATCCAGGGCGCTCAGCCATTGCAGCCCAGCTTCACTTGAGCTATGCAGACCGGCCAATCCTTCGGGGAAGGCACTCAGTGGGCACTCTTCGACTATGTGTTCCATAGTTTGATACTCTGCTCCGCAGTCGCATGACTGGTCTTGTGTCATTCCCCATTTGTACTTCCAATAATTACATCTTCCCACTCCAGTGCGGAAACGATTGAGTATAGTCCACTGCTTCCGAGGAAGATTCATACCACCTACCGCTACGGTCGGGTCTTGCAGAACGAGTGGTGCGTCTTGGGAAAGAGGCTGTGGACTATGGGGTAGTATCGGAGTACATGGCGGACCACTCTCCCCGCGCTGAGAACTTTGCACGTCTACAGAGTCGCATTTTGATTGATGAGCCAACGAGTGCATAACCGAGAATAACCTGTGAATAAATTATTTAAAATAATGACTGCGTGTTTAAAATGCTATAATTTAAAACTTTTGAGTATTTTAAAAGGTTTTTATATTTATTTAACTTAAATACTTACGTCAAGGTGCTAGGAAAAATTTATTGGTAGAGTATTACTTAAACTGCTTGAACTTGAAATGTAAATACTTTTTTTGATGTATCAATGGTGGGCTACGCAATGTGGAAGCACATAGGTAGAATTTTGACCTCACAAATCACAGTCCACGGTTGATGACAATACTTCTTTGTAGAGGTGAACTTATAAAGAACTTCGATATCACACATAAACATGAGCTTACGCCTGTGACGTGAGTGAATGCCGTTACTGTACCTAGCTGGCAGGTATTTTGGGTTCTAGTGATGGACACTGAAGGTTGCATATAAATAATATATATATTAAAAGTCATTTGTCGACTCTATAATTTGTTTAGTGATGTGGATATTACATAGCATGAATTATACTATTTTCACAACTTTTCAGAGATTCCCCATAGTGGAGGTAGCGAATCCCAAGAGTAGTCAGAAGAAATCTCGAAATTAAACTTACTTATCATCATATAAATTATGTAAATAAGTAGATTACAAAACCGCAAAGCCGACCTCAAATGGACAATTGATTTTAAAATGGCAGGCGATTAAACTCAAAATCACATGAGTAAAACTTTAAAATAAAACATTTTACAAAGTTTCATCCACCACTTCTACAGGACGTTCCCAACAGGAGTAGGGGATGATCATTGGTCAATGCCGCATCATACATAATTTGAAAGGTATTTGAACCCATAACACTTTGACACAAATCTAAACTTTAAAAGTGGATTATTGAGGAAGTTATTTGATTTTAAAGTTTATTAATGTGATTTTAATGTTAGATTTGACTCCCAGTTTTGAACCGGTTGTCTGTCCATTTGAGATCGGGTTTACGTCATTGAACTCTTAATATTTAGGATCTCTGATTCTATGTACATTGTACATGCCAACCCATTCTTACATTTAAAATTTCCTTCTAACTTGTGTTCTTGTGGTCAGTTCCCCAGAAAAAGGTAAAAGATCACTAAATGTGTTTTAAAATAGTATTTATTGTCCCATATATGTGTTCCAAGTTAGGCCAGTCTAGCATTATTAATAAAAACATTTTAAAGCCATGATTGGATTTTTATCAACCGGAATATGTATTTCTTTACTAAATATAGAGTTATTTGAATAAACAAAACGTGAACTTTTTCCATTCATGATTATATTTTCTTATAAAATCATCGACATTTAAAGTTACGTAGAAGAAGAGGACTTGGTACAACTATCGATGGGAAAACATATTCTGCACCCTGGTCACGAACCTCGCAAGCTTTGCTTTGTAAACAATCCTTGGAAACTGCGAAACTTTAAATTCAATTTACTTTAATAACAGTTAATATGTTATAGATCCCATGTTTTATACTTCATTAGTTACAAAACGATGATATTTTATAAAAGAACGCGATTTGTTTAAAATTTAGAGTTGCAATTTTCATCCTAATGGCTCAATGTGCCCTGTACCGAAGTAAAAGTTATCCTCTATACTCACTATTGAGTTTCATCTGACTTGCGAAATGAGGGCATTCATCCTCTCTTGTTCTTTCTGAATTGAGATGCAAATAAATTAAATAAATGAAAATAGCATGTGTATTAACAGCTGATAATAAAAAAAGAATACTATATTTTTGCCCCAAGCATATTATATCAACCAGGAAACAATAAAAACATTCTTTCTAATTAAGTCTCCCAAGCAGATTAAAAAATACTAGTGGCTCATAGGGGCAATAGCCCCTAAAATTAAAATAGCATGAACCATAGCAGATTACCAGTTCAATAAATTTAATTTTAATAGGCTATATATAATATTTTAAACCCTTTGAACAGGCAACTTGCACCCAAATCACTCTTGACAATCATATACTGTTATGCCACCCGTTTGTAAATGTTTCATTTTGTCTGTTGAACTTATATCATATCGATCTATGAAAAATCAGTTTTGAAAGATATCATAGTCCCTTTGAGCTATGACTTTTTTTAAATATAACATAGAAAAACAGCAATGAGAAAAAAATATGACGGATGTTCAGGGCCCATTTCGGAGTCAATAAACTTTTTGTACCAAAGCCATTTCATTGTCTTGTTTGTCCTAAAATTGAATGGATATTTTAGCTCCTTTCAGATTTTTTATATTTTTTAGTCACCAAATTTAAACACAGAACCTTAAAGTAGATCATCTTCACTTACTGTCAATATTAGTCCCTCCTAATCGAAGCTCTTGATTTTGTATATGTATAGAAAGCAAACTTTTTAAAATCACTATACGTTTGTTAGCATGGAGAATCTTTAAGGAGGACCTTTCAGAAAATAGTTTTTATATACTGTATTTCCCATTTTGTAGTAAAGTTTTTGACCTGCGACATTTTCCATTAGTATGTAGGACAAACGTATTTGATTTTTACTCTCTCCTATAGTTCGGCAATGTATGAGATGACCAAAAGCTTTCTGGGAAAATTCAGGTAACATAATATCAATACTACGTTGACTGATACACTTGAACTAAGTTTTAATTAATGTATCATCGTCACTCAATATGATCATTTGACACTTTTCGTCTTAAAATAAAACCAAAACATAATGTAAATAATGTAGGCGTTTCTCAAACCAAAATTCATTGCCCATTGCATCTGTATCACGAGCAGAATGTATTTTATGATTTGTACACATGTGTGTGTGCGTTTTTTCACAATTTCAATTATTGAAACAATAGTGAAAATCAGCAGTCAACTTGTAATAGTTTGTAAGGTTGTTAATGCTCCTAGGAGAATTTTTAGTCGCTCCAAAGCCACAAAATGTCTTATTATAGTATTAACACTTTAGGTATATTTTTTGTCATTTGGTTATTAATAATTCTTCACTCAATATTATTATCATCTGTCTCTCGTTTTAAAATAAAACCATGACATATTTTTTAATGTACACAAAGCAAGACTTTTTTTGAATCCCCATCTTATTCTTATGGAGGACGTTTTACTATATTTCTCATTTCCTTGTAGCTTTATGTACACGGTGATAGTTTTCCCTTGTGTATGGGACCGAGACCTTAAATTTAAGACCCCTACCATCTTCTGCAATTTGTAAAACGCTCACAATTTTGCTCCAAAAATTTCGCTTACAGAATGACATATACAGATTGCTTCTCTTGGTGTGAATTATTTTATCATCTTCACTCAATGTTAGCATCTGTGTCTCGTTTTGAAATTAAACCATAACACATGTTTTAATGTACACAAAGCAGACGTTTTTTCGAATCCCCATGCTATTCTTATGGAGGACGTTTTTTGTGATTTCTCATTTCCTGTTAACATTATGGGCACGCCGATAGTTTTCCCTCGTGTATGGGACCAAGACCATTAATTAGAGACCACTCCCATCTACCTGCGATTTGTATCACGCTCACAAGTTTGCTCAAGAAATTTCGCTTACAGAATTATATATATAGATTTTTTTTTTAAACTGCTTGGACGGAATTTTGTACATGAGAATTTGCTTTGCACATTCAAAACTACAGTTTTGGATCACAACCTGCCTGGCTACATTTTTAAAACAAGTAACTATGTTTTTTAATACAACTAGTGCACGTGTTGCTCGACATCGAGCAATTTATTTAGATGCAATACAACAGTTATATTTAGTTCTAAATCAATGAAATCTGACCAATCCAATATTGTGAATATCAGTGATCATCAAAAAATACAGCTGTACGTTAACAGATGTTTGAAATGCCCAAACCAATCTCAATGTTATTCTAATGGAAAATTTTGAAATTTAATTTGTGGATAGCTCCTTTATTTAAGTCCGATTCTCATCAATTTTTGGCGGAAAAAACTACAGGCCAAGCCCTATCCAACGAAACCTAAAACTTGAAAATCGGTTGAAAATTGTAGGAGGAGCTCTCTAGGCCTACACAAAAAAACCTTTAGCGTATTAAATAAGTATAGATTTCCAAAACATTTTATTGTTTCAATGACGTTGTTTTATTGCCATTTTACCACTTAATACAGGTGTTTTAATCATTGTTAGGAGTTAAACTACCATTATTTATATTAATCGTTGTTCACCTAGTAATCGTTTTGAAAATAATTCCCAGCCACAAACGCCAACAGAAAATTTTCTCCATTTAATAATAGGATTGATTTTTGTGAATTGAAAGTTGTATTGAATTTAATGAATTATGTGCGGTTAAGGCGTCAGAGCACACCAGACTTCCGTGTTCTATCTTAACTGGTTCTTAAATCAAACACCATATTGTCTTTAAAATAAAAACAAAAAAGGAAAAAAAATAAAAATTGTATGGATGAGTGTATTGATTGTGGATGTTAATTAGTCAAAGGAGTACTACACATGAGTTGTGGCCCCGAACCCACGTGCCGTGCGGCATTCACTGTACGTCGGCCACTGGTTGGAGTCGCCTACTGAGTTTCAGACGCCAGGCACGTTCGCGCCTCACTTCTCTTTGTGATAAGTTTCCTTTCACCTATGACACCCCTTTATATGCGTCGCAGGATCTCGGTTCTGAAAAATATGACAAGGGTTCATTTTACCTTAATTCTTGTGGCTTTTTGCAGTTTTAACCAGGAGAATTTCGTAAATATTCAACTCTAAAATGAAATTTCGAGTATTAATAAATTTTTACACATTTTTTTCAAAACTCGTAGTAATACCTTTTAATACTGTAATATTTTTAATCGGCCCAAACCAATCTTAATCCTTGCCAGTCAGTATGAGAATATCAAGGTGAAACTTGCCTTTACAACATGTAATATGAGGTTCAACAAAACATGCATCAACCACCACATTGTACCTAAATATGTCCAAGTTAAAATAAATAATCGTTCCTTCGCAGCAAGAAAAGCAAAACAAGTTGCAGAATTTGCATGGATTAAAAATTAAATTAAATTCCTCTATAAAAAGAAAAGTATACGTAACACGTTGCTATACAAAAAAAATTTTGCAACTTGCCAATTCTCTGCACCCATCACAGTTTTTTTTTTTTTTTTTTTTTTTTTTTTTTTTTTTTTTTTTTTTGAGGGAGAGACAGGGAAAATGCATTACGACCACTTGTGGCCAGCCTGTAGTGTGGGGCTCAAAATGAGGGAAATTGTTGAGACTAGGAATACGCTTCGATGTCCGTCCCGTACGAGAATTTTTACTCACTTTTTAAGTTATTAGGTGACGCTTTTTATGATTCTTTTTTAGGGAGAGGTGAGAAAAATGCATTACGCACACAGGTGGCAAGCCTGTAGTGTGGGGCTCCCCTAAAAAACGGGTTTACCCACTAAAAAACCTCCTCTACTCTTTAGGATTCTAATCTGGAATTGTTTATCACATTACGTCAGGCTAGGCCTAATTTGGCTTACGCCCATGGGGCTCGCTCCTTATCCAGCAATTCGGTCAAGGGATCTGGGCCATTTCGTGGTCCAAATCGGTTTTCTTTTCCAGGAGGATGCCCGGACGAACTGTGACAAACAATCCCAGTTGCCCTCATCCTCCATAATCTTTTGGCAGACCGTGACCACCGAAAAAACACCGAGTTTTCTTGTGGCCTCCGGGCGGGGCCTTTCCCAACGCGAACAGCGGAAGAAGGTGTGTTCCGCGTCATCGGGAACGCCCGGGCAGTAGATGCAATCCGGTGAACCGGTCTTGCCCATCCGGTTCAGGTACGACTTGAAATAGCCGTGACCTGTCAGGATTTGCGTGAGGTAGTAGTCCACCTCGCCATGCCGCCTTTCCACCCATGGTTGGACCTGCTTGATAAGTAGCGCAGTCCATCGTCCTCGGGTGTCGTGCTCCATGCTGTGTTGCCACTGCTGGAAGGTTCGGGAGCGCTCTTCTGTTCTTGCCGTGTCCTTGCCGATCTCGCCTTGTCTCTGATAAATCGCCTTCCTCTCTCCTGCCAAGAGCTTGACAGGAATGACTCCGGCGACCACCAGGACGGCAGGCTCGGACACTGTCCGGTAGGCGGAACACACCCGGAGCGCCGCTTGACGCTGAACCCGGGCGAGTCGCAACCTGTAACACTCCTTATCTAGAGCGTCTGCCCACACCTCTGCTCCATAAAGAAGAACGGACTGGACCGCGGACATCAACAGACGTCTTCTACTGGACCGGGGACCCCCGACATTGGCCATCAGCCTACTAAGGTAAGTGACTACCTTAGCGGCCTTGTCCGCCGTACGGAAGATCTGATCCCTCCAGCTTAACTTGGTGTCCACCATAACCCCGAGGTATATGGCGGCACGAGTTGATGTGACCACCTCCCTTCCCACTCTAAACGGGACGACGGTGTCGATCCTCTTCGTCGTGAGAATCACGATCTCCGTCTTACTGAGAGCAAGCGAGAGACCGTGATCGGACATCCAGTTGTTGACCACCCGCATAACTCGGTTCAACTTCAGTTGGGCCAGCTCAACGTTGCGTGCAGCAATGAGAGCTGCGACGTCATCGGCGTACCCAACCAAAGTGGTTTCCTCAGGCATCTCGGATTTCAGGAGGCTGTCATAGGCAACGTTCCAGATATCCGGGCCGAGTATTGAACCTTGTGCGGCACCAGAAGTGACTTCCATCGTCCGCGTTCCGTCCCTCGTGTCATAAATCAGGCTTCGAGAACGTAGATAATCCTCGATGAGCCGCAACAGATATGCAGGAATACGAAAGGTGTTGCGAAGCGCATCCAACATATCGACCCACCTCGCAGAGTTGAAGGCATTCTTGACATCAAGCGTAACAAGAAGCACTACTCGGCGGGAGAAATGGTTGTGGCTCTCGGCTCTCTCCACAGCTCTCTGAACTTCGGTGACAGAGTCGATCGTTTACCGTCCCTTTCTGAAGCCGTACTGACGGGGGGATAAGTCCCAGGCAGCTTCCACGGCAGAAGTCATGCGGGAACGGATCAGCTTCTCGAACAGCTTCCCAGCCGTGTCCAACATGCAGAGAGGCCTGTGGGACGACGGCAGCTCGGGATCACCTTTGCCCTTGCTGATCAGTACAAGCCTGGCTGTTTTCCAGGGAGCCGGAAACACCCCTTTTACCAAACAGGCATTGTACATTCTCAACAACAAGTCAGCGTTGATTGAAAATACTTTCTTTAAAGCCTCACTGGGAATCCCGTCCGGGCCAGGAGCCTTGTTGCTCTTCAGGGAGAGAACGGAGGTTTCCAGCTCCTCGAAAGTGAAAAGTGGAACGTTTTCTACCCGTCCGAAGTCAACCGGCGGTCGCTGTGGATGTTCAGGAAACAACGCAGCGACGATCCTCCCCATGGTGGCGCCCTCCATGATGGAAGGTGGAGAGCAGGTGCCGAGTTTCTGTGTTACAAGTTTGTAACCCTGGCCCCACGGGTCGGAGTCAACGTCATCACGAAGTCTCCTCCAGCTATTCGCCTTGCTCCTGTTGATCGCCTGGCGGAGAGATTTTCTCGCAGCTTTATAGGCCTCCGACTTACGAACTCTGTCTGCGGGAATTCTCGCTCTTTTGGCGGCTCGTCTAGTTCTTAAACATGTCCTTCTGAGTTCCGCAATCTCTTCAGTCCACCAGTAAACGGGTTGTTTGTCGCGTCGGGGTTTCCTTCGCGGCATAGACTGGTCGCAGGCCGAGACGATCAGTTCCATTGTGGATGTTACTAGTGCCTCGGCCCCAGCCTCACCAGGATTCCCCTGCGCTCCCCGAGAGATGACTTCGGTGAACTTGACCACGTCCAGTTTGCTGGTGTTCCACCGGCGTTGCCCTTCCCTAGATGCGGAAACTCGACGATTTGCCTGATCATGCAGGTCAAACACGATGTATTGGTGGTCGCTACCCGTGTACGTGGTTGTGGTCCTCCACAACCCTCCAGCCAGAGATCCTCGGAAGGAGCGACTCAGACGCAAAGGTGACGTCGGGGATCGTGCATCTCTGCCCAGGGCGCCGAAAAGTAGGTGTGTCGCCCTGGTTGAGGACGACAAGACCGGCCCTGGCGATGAAATCCAGGATGTATTTCCCCCGGGAGCTGGTAGAGGGAATTCCCCACTCGACGGCCCTGGCGTTGAAATCGCCACCAACGACGACATGCCCAGTGGTGCCGAGAACGCACTCCTCTAGGCTATCTATCTTGTCGCGGAAGTCCTGGATGGCCTCGTTGGGTGTGAGGTAGCAACTGAAGATAGTCACGTCCCTACACCGAACCCAGACGAATCCTCGGCCGCGCCCGTGACTCCGCACCTAGACATCCTGTGTATTACGTGCCCAAAATGCAGCAGTACCCATCACAGTTTGAGAAACAGATGAGTTTAATTGAATCACGTATAGGCAAAAAAGTACTTAAAAAGAAAAATATCCAGAACAAAAAGATAATGAAACTAATGAATGACCAAAAACAACGTGAAGAAATTCTCACCTTTGACTTTGAATTTTATCCTAGAATTGTCAACGAAACTGGAATTAACTTGGACGAAAATGAAACTAACCTCTTAAAAAAAGGGTTTAAAAAGAACAAACGCAGTATAATTGATGAACTAATTGCTGCTGAATCTGTTATTAAATTCGTCCCCAACATTGATGATCGCAACAGCTTACGTGCAATAGTTAATAATAAAATGCAAAAAATTCAGAAAATGAATAATCCCCCAAAAAATGGCCTATTTAATCAAGAACAACGAACACTAAAAAGCATAAAAGATAAACTCCATCTCAGTAATGCAATAGTAACAAAAGCTGACAAAGGAAACTCCATTGTTATTATGTATCATGCTGACTAAATTAAAAAGTAAACAACTTTATCGAATCCAATAACATCATTGAAATAAAGAAGGACCCAACACCCAAATAGAGTTCTATAATAAATAAAGCAGTAAACAATAGCAAGGCTATATTCACCCCTGAAGAAAAGAAGTTTCTAAAAATTATGAACCCCTCCCCCCCAACTTTAAGAGGACTCCCGAAAATACATAGAACGTCAAATAAAATCGAACGTCTACTCAAACCTAAACCACAGCTTGAAATAAATAAATTAGAAAAAACAGGTGTCTACAAACTAAAATGTGAGGACTGCGATAAATTTTACTTAGACCAAACAGGGCGAAAACAATACTTTACAATACAATACAAAACAATACAGGGCGAAAATGTTGACGAAAACAATACTTTCTCCATATATTAAGATATAGGGGTAAAAAGTAAAATTAAATATCCTTGTCTGCTAGCAGCCTACATTAAATTGATCGCTATTATGCAAGATCCGTTTTAGGACGATATAGAGGAGGTATGGAGTTTTTTTTATTGGAAAATGCTTACATATTCTAAATTTACTGTATAAATTAAATATCAAGTTTTAATTTATGTCCCCAACAGTCATCAAAAGTCATATTTCGTTAGACTTTGCTCAACCTCTTTAGCACCACGCCTATTATTTTAATCCTATACTATAACGAGTAATGTCTGAAGGGATGTGTGTTCCACGATCTCGAAACCTAGCGGGTAGATTTTGCTTAAACTTTGCATTTAAGAGTGTTTTAGCGCAAAAATAAGTTTAGAAACAGCCTCAATCCCGGGAATAATCTTATTTGGTCTAAATTTAAGTTTAAAAATCTTAATTTTTAACATTGGTCTTATGGGTTGCTATTTTGGTAACGAAATAATAACGAAAGGTAAACAAAAAAAAGGAACACCAATGTTAAGCAGTCTTTTTCAAACAGATGCTGACTGTGAAGAGGTTTAGTTGGTTGTTGGTGAAAGTATTTAGCTTTATTACCATGATACTATAACAAAAGTGAAGTAAAACCAACGAGCAAGGCTCGGTTAACCTGGTACTAACCCTTGAATTTGAGAATATTTTACATTCGGCCCATGGATGCTGCACTCTAGTATAAATTGTTTGAATCGAACGATGAATTTGTAACACGTGGATTCTTCTACAGGTTATAAGTTGATTTCGTCACTGATACTTATTCTTTTGATTTTCAATAAAATTTCAATCCTACAAATTTCTTAGTTGTTTTATGCCTTTATTTTATTTCAAAATCCGTAGTCACCAGTGCTACAGGAACGATACCCGTTAAAATTGTCACACCCCTCAAACCGCCACGTTACACTAATATAGGGACATACAATAATATTATTTTTTATCCTATACCTAAGTTATTTACAACGTTTTCATGAAATCATTGGAGCCATTTCTAAGAACTTTTTTCCATACATACATAGAAATACAGTATCTACCTTACTCGTATCAGAGAATAGGATAATATGTCTAATCTAAATTTTTTTACTAATTGGCTTTTTAATCATCCACTTATAAACCATATATTTTATTCAAGCCCACACTTCTTTAACTAAATTAAATATATTTATTCGAAGTTCACAGTTATTCGGAATTCGAAATAACAATCACAATCCTAAACACCAGTCATTAGGGGTATTCATACTCACTTAAAATCCTTTGAATATTCAGCAGGGCCGTACTCTACAAATAGATTGCATTACCATAATTATCACCCTGGATTGCTTTAAATCGCTTTTGTCAGCCCAAATATATAAATATATATAAGTAAAGACAAAATAAAAATTCCTAAAATACTTTGAAGTTTAAATTTTTTAATAGCAGTTACTATCAATCAATTAAAATCAATCAATAAAAAAACTGGTTTATTTCAAGTATATACATTTTTCAAACATTACATTGGTCAACATAATATACAAAAAAGATAAACTTAGCCTAACTTAAACTACCTGACCATAAAAAATATGAAATGTTATCTCACATAGGCTTCAGCGCGTGCGTGAGAGTCGTTATTCTAATTATACTACTATTAATACAATGAAAAAACCTATAATATTATCGGTAATTTTACTAACTTACTGCATACTACAATAAATCAAACAAAAGCATTGAGTACATTACCCATGTGTAATTTTGTGAGTATTAAAATATTCCATTAATTGTTTATATGTTACACAAGGTTTAATGATAAACCAATTTGTGAACAGAATAACAGTTTAAAATTGCATGTAGAATTGAAAATCATGTAGACTTGATTAGCAAATTTTGCAATGAAAATTGTGCTCAATGAAAACAACAGTGCTGCGTCAGTACTTTGGTAGGCAAGTAAAAACGTTGTAAGATTAAATCACTTACAGATTCCGTTCTCACAGCTCAGGGGCTATAATCATGAATCATAAAAATGTTGGCCTCGACATAGGTTGTGTATGCCTGGACTTGATAGGTAAGTAAGTATTAACGTAGCAACCAAAATGCAACGACCAGATTGTACACGTTGCGTATTGTGGGTCATATCTAAATCTTGATATCACTGTTTAAATCTTTCTATCGAAACCTGCAATCCTTGACATATTTGCTGCTTTAATCATAGTTCAACTTATATTATGCTTTTCGTATTTTTTATGTTTTTTTTATTTATATCATACTGAATTTCAAAAATCACAACTATAGTGTTTAGACTTGACATTCGTTTTTCATTGCTAAACATTATTTTTAATGATCCTTGCAAGAAGGTAGATAAAGGTTCAGAAGGTTTTCCAGTCCGGTTTCATCCGTTTTGTCATAAACCTTTGAGAACCTGGTTGCCGAGCATTTGCTCGGTAAACTCAAACAGTAATATTCTTTATATAAATATCAGTTATAGTCAGTGCACTGAAATGCACAGTAGAAAAAGGCTTATTTCTTGTTCAAGATGAGCTCGTTTGCCTCCCCTCACTCGATTTCACAAAGAGTTCGTTCGCTTCGCTCACTCGCCTTTCATTCTGTTTAAATGTAGGCCTAGGGTGCTGCACTCTGGTGTGTATTTGTTTCAAATGTTGGATCTGTAACACATTCTAATTATTAAGTCTACAAATAAAAACAGCTGTTTTCATTTTTCTTACTTATTTTTCTGTTTTTAAATCGGAATGAAATTCTACCAATTGATTAGTTGTTTCATACTTTTACATGACTTTTATTTATCTAAAAATTTATAATCAGCAGTATGAAGTACGATTTAAAAATGATAAAATATTTTTATTATGCAGTAGTACCATTTAATAATTTAGTCTAGTAAGTGGCTGTCATGAAAAACCACATTTTTGCAAAGTTTAAAGAAAGTCATTCGAGCCGTTTTATGAGATCCGTGTACATACACACACATACATATAAATATACTTAATTCGTATTAGAGTAAAGGATAACGTGCCATATGAAGTTAAAATGACAGTGAACTACAATGACCAATTGACCAGTATTAAGAATGTTGAGTTTTTCGATCGATTCCGTCAACATAATGCATGTTTCGTATTACACATGTTTTATGTACGTCATTTAGGCAAGCACCGTGATTTATTTTAAAATAATTAATACAGAATCATGTAATTTGATGTAGGTTGATTTTCATTGCTAACGTCAACAGTTTATGTGATGACATAATGTGGAAGCAGGTGCGGTTTTCAAACGGGGATTAGTCATTGTACCCTCCAAAGCCATAATCGCAGAACTTATTTTCATATTTCATTGTGGTTATCGGATCTTAGATAGTCTAGTAAACGCAAATTAATCCCATTAAATTTCAGTCTTGATTTTAGTTATAAACGATAAACCAAACACTATAAAGATATTTTAACATTGTTTGTATTAAGTTAAAACTGTTCATAATTAAACTTTAGCAAAGCTATTGTTATACAAAATATTAGATGTTCATAATAGTTTAATAATCGATTATTTAACAGCAGAGATACATTAATTGTATTAATATTAGGTGTGTACTATTATTGCTTTCCCCGCTTATTTGACCCACTATTGTTACAGCTAATGTCACATACTATACTGTATTGTTGAAATCTATCAAATATTTCAAGTATTTCCATTTGGAGGCAAGTCTGCTTATCAAAAGCCATTGTTGAGGGCATATATTTATGTATATAATTATTCAATTCAAGTGTTAAGTAGTATTAGCTTCTGTCCGTGTTGGTTTTTGTTGTTATTTTGTTTAGTTTGTTGGTCATATTAGGGCTGGTAATAATCATATTTGTACTAAGGTTGAAATAGAAGACATGCACTTAATGTATGAACTTGTGGGCTTTAATAACCTCGAACCCCGACGATTGTATGATAAGTATTTTTCAAACAGAGTCACTTCTCGAAACCAACATTTTCTTCCCACATTCTTGTCAGCGCGAACCCGGGTGTTTTTGCCAAGAAACATTAAACCAGGATTACCGCAGTCTGTGAGGACAGTTGAGCTTAAAGAAATCATTCTATAAAACATTTCAAACTATAAAAAAAAATAAAAAACAATACAGAACTCTAGAGGTTTACAGTTTAGAACTTCAACAGACACTGGAGTATTATTGAACATTTTACTCTGGAGCAGCAGCTTCGTCGTTACCATGTGTATAGAAAGTTCATTCGATATTGTTAGAAACTTACAGATTATCCACTTCCTGTTGGGTTCGTCAAACAATGATACACTAATGCGAGTAAATGAGAATTTATTACATAAAATCCTATTTACAGATGATACAAATTTTACTCCAACTGGTTAATTAAACCTACAATTATGGTATTAACCCACATTTGGTCAGACATAGTTCAATGTCGAGAAAAACACAAATTCTCCAACTTCTTGCTTATCTATTTTCCAGTTTTGTTAGAGTACATCCCTCAAAATAAATGTTTGAACGTTTATGATGGATGGAGACCCATCATATTATAGAGCAAATGTATACGAGAAAAAAACTAAGTGGATTAGAAAAGGCAATACCGTGGCCTGCATGTCTCACCTCTAAACCTCATTGATTTTTTTCTCATGGGGTCATCTAAACAGTTTTGTCTTTTCATTTAAAAAGTATGTGCCCCTATACATATAGTCAAAGAACTAAGAATTGAATTATTAGCGGTTTTTAAACAATACGCCTACCGCTAAAGTTTTTCAAACGTACAGGAATCAACGACTATCTATATATTAATAGGCAAGCATGTTTAATTTCCTCCTTTTTTCTCAGCTTCTGTACATCGTAGGGGAAATCCGCATATACCGTTAGAAAGGTATTGTGCTGTAGATGAGCAGAATCACATTCTAATTCACATCGGTCCCCAGGGCTTTGCCCTACAGGCTTTCAAAGTTTCAATGTTAATCTTATGGGGTAGGATAACTCATTGAATCATTAGACAGCTGTTGTAATGACAAATGCTAGCAAATCAGGAAGAACAGATGTTTTAGTTATGAAACATTTTAAAACTAATTGGCTGATGATCAACTGAATTTTTGGTCGAATTTCGACCAGTGGGCGATCTCTAGTACAAATGAATACACTTGTTTGGCAAACGAGGACCGTAGTTTTTAGCCACTTCTGTGGTCCTTTGCAAACAGTACCTAAACTATAATTATTTATGTTAATAAGTATTTTAAATGTTATCTATTTTAATCACTCAAAAGCCCTCGCTAAAAATAAAAAAATAATACTCAAAATTCAGTATTTTTATTATTTTTTTTCACGCACTGTGAATGTTTACACAATAATCTGCAACAATGCAGTGTAGTATGAGAAATCAGCTGATAGACGGTTGCTCGGCCAATAGCGCGAATCAGCTACAGCAATGGTGGTACAGGTAGAGTAGGGTAGCAATAGTAGTGAAAAAAGAGTTGCTATTAGGGCGTAGCAATAATAGTGCAAAATTTAGGTATATCTCAACTGTTTTAAAAGAGTTTTATACCTCTTTGTAATTTTTATTATTAATTTGTTTTGATATATTGATAATTTTAGTACCATCATTAGTAAAATTAAATATTCTAAATATTTTTATTCTTTTGTCTCTTTAACAGTTTTTTTTTAATATTTTTTAGTTTAATTTTTTTATCTTTGCGATTTTGAAATAAAAAATTGAATCTAATTAATATTATTTTTACATAATAATAAATAATTAAAGAACCTCTGAGATGTAAAATAATTCGTAAAAATACAAAACGGTAAATATGTAGATAAATTTCATTTTAGGATATTCCTTCACAAAACTTATTTTCTTATTGTGACAGTACAACCCATATTAAGAAATTTTGTTTCACATTTTACAGACACCCTGTATAACCAAAAAAATATTCCAGCTTCGATTAACCCTTGATTTAAAGGATGATTTTTTTAATGTGAATGTTACTACAGAAATAATTTAGTCAGCTACATGTTAAGAGTCTTGCAGTTTCCTTGATTTGATTCACTTAAAATATAAAGAAATATACGGTAGTTGTCAAAATGCGTTAATGTGATACATGCAAATTAATGAATGAGATTTCGAACTTTCTGAGCTTGGTAACTATTAAAGCCATCGTTATAAAGGGTAATATTACATACGATTGAAAAAAATTAATATAACACATTGAGTGAAACCATTGAATAGGTAATATCCTGCAAACTTCTAACCATCTAAGAGTATGAATGAATGGTTATGATATGGTTGATAAAGATACAAAGAAATGTCTAGAAAACATATATTAAATAAATAAAATAAGAATAACGCTTCTTATTGAAAGGTTTTGAAAAACTGGGTGTCATCGAAAGTGAATAGTACAATAAATACAATTATGAACAAATTCATTAAATTGTGCTCAAATAAAACATCCACCTAGGCTACATTTAAGATGGTAATTTGCGATTCTTATAAAATTTTTAGAGAACAAACACCTTTTCCCTGTCTTTTTGCTTTATTTATTTACGTGCTTATTTGTATTGTATTTTATATTTTAGGACATAGTTATTCTTTTATTGTTTTCTTTTTAATTCTTTTCTTTTAATATATTCTTTCTGAGGAGGGGTATATGCCCCGAAATTTTGAAGGAAAAATTTGATGTCTTAATTTTAATAACCAAATAAATGAATAGATTTTGGTTTAAAATATGTCATTTTATTATATTTATTTGAATCCCATAAAACCTTTATTAGGATTCTACATTTACCATACAATTACAAGTGAATACTACTCAATATTGGTGAATACATTTTGAAGGGCAAATTGAGTCACAATCAAAGTAATCTGGTCCAATCAACCTAGTCTATTATTAATTCACCTGTACCTCTTCAAAGCGTATAAAAAACATACAATTACACGAGCAACAGTCGTCGTATTCCAGATAAGAGCTGCTAAGCTTGGTTCCGTTTACTGTGCTCGTAAAAGGTTTGTTTTTATTGCTGGGGGTTTTGTTACTATTATACAGCTTTGTCGGGGCAATTCGGCCGTGTGGTCTGGAAAATACAATGTTCAACACAGAAATAAACGCAAGTCGATTTACTCTCATTCATAATCATTGTACCGGTGAACAAGAACTTGTGAACTAAGTTGTAAATTTTTAGTTTTTAACACATTACAGAATTCATGAGGGCCTAAAATATAAGTCTTCAATGTTAAGATGTGAACTAAAAATAAACGTGTTTTCCTACGACTGTCCGTGAAAACAGTTGTTTACGCACTCGATACTCGTCGCAAAACAGGTGATTGCCGTATTCATTCTACTTTGCGCACGCTAGATTTACTTTGCGCACGCTAGATTTACTTTGCGCACTCCAGTGTTCAAACATTAGAACACAAAACAATTTGCATTAGCCAGCAAGGAAATGTTGATTAGTCAGGGATTAAGTTGGCAACACTGGATATAAACATCTGATCTATTGTCATTGTTGTCGTTTTCGATTGAATCAACATAAACATAACCTACAAACCAGCTACAGGTGAGCTACATGTGTAAGTTAGGTGCGCAATGATCAACTATGACAGTGACTTTAGTGATTTAAGTGACTTATTCCCTGACGATCTTGCTAAAACTGCTGAAAACAGTGGCGTTAAATCTTCTGCATGAAAAATCCAATAAATTTTTAACTAAATGTAGGAAGTGCATAATACAGGATATCATTAATATCACTATCTTGAGACAGGGACCTTATATAGTGGGTATTTAACGTGAATATTAAACGTTTATACTTATATAAGAAATTTTTTGCAGTCGTAGGAAAAGTTTAATATGCAACTCGTGCGAAAAGTGCTTTCACTGCACTCGAGAGAAATTATTCCGCACTCGCCTGCGGCTCGTGCATAAACATTTCTCTCGAGTGCAGCAAATCGGCACTTTCCGCACTTGTTGCATAAATAACTATTCCCGTAACCACCGTACAAAATCCACCCAGTTATTCTGAAGTTATATACAAGCAATTTAAAAAAAAAAAAAACATGTGTGACTTTCCCGATTCGATTACCGTGCGTGTAATTTTAGCGAATTTCCATACAAGGAATACGCTTTTACGGTAGTAGTCACGGTAAGACCTAATCCCGGGACCATGATACTTTTTAATTTTGAGATCCCCAAAAGCCAAAATCTCCATTCATTCATTTTCATATACAGTATATGTATACAGGGTGTTCATAAAATAATGTCACAAACTTCGGGGGCTAGTAGTGTGTTTTGGTTACCGCTGGCTCAGGTCAGCTGCCCCGGAAGCCATGCGCCGGGGCATACATCTTCCGGTCGGTTATTAAATCAGGGGGAGGGGTTGGGGTTTGCGTTTGAACCAAACCTGCGCATAAAGTAAAAGTCAGTTCAAAACCGAAATTCAACAGTTGAACACAAGTAGAAGTTAGTTGAAAAAGGAGAGGGGATAATTGTTTCAAGGTCGTCCGGAGGGAGTTTTAAAAAAGACTGAACTGCTAAGAGTTCAGTTTAATGTCGATCGTCGTACAGGTCAGTCGAAACCGACGAGCGACCGAAGAATAGCTTCAAGATCATTCCTCGCCGTCGAAGATACATCCGAAACTTGGACGGGATCCTGTGGATTCGGTGGAGGCGAAGTTCTCGGAGGATTCTCTCTCGGGTGGGTAGTAGATGATATTTCGTGAACTTGTACTTGTTCCTGGTTCGTATCCATCTCTGTGTAGCGTAACCTAGAGCGGAGTTGTTGTCAGTTGAAGAGCGTATAGAATAATGAAGCAGGAATTGTCGTGGGCGCGCTTATATAAAGAATGGTGGGGATGAAATAGAAAAACCTGTTGAACACAGTCGATAGGTGTAACAAGTTCGAAGTTGTAGAAACGTAACATCGAACGTAAAATATTGTGAATAACAGTATCGTCAACGTTAACCCGCGGAGTTCTAGCCGAGTATAACGGGTTAAAACTTAATTTCTTCCTCACTTTTGTTAAATTTGTTTTAGTCTTTGAAACTGATGGTTTGGAATCATTTCGTAATATATGTTGTGTCCGCAAAAGTTTCAATTTCAAACATTGCGTATCCATCACAAGAAGTATGTCAGACGTGTAGAAGTGAGAACAAGACGATGAATGAGATATAACGTCGAGCACGCGAAGGTGATTCAAACAGGACGACATGTGCTAATGTAAATGAAATTTCAGGTTAATAGCAATTAGACTTGTATAATGAAGTTGGCGAAACGTATATATAATGAGTAGGAAGGATGTGAACACCGCAAATGCGAGTTAATTAATGGTCGCGGTGCGATGAACAATCTCCATTTATAACGGCTATCGCGTGGGAAGATCCGTTACGCACGAGCACCCAAGCGGAACCCGTGTTCACTCAAGCGGAACCCCCCCCCCATAAAAAATGGAGATTAAATCCCCCCCCCATAAAAAATGGAGATTAAATCCCCCCCCCATAAAAATGGAGATTAAATCCCCCCCTTCCCCCACTCCTTCCCCCACTCCTTCCCCCACTCCTTTGGGTCAATGGCCGGTTATGACCGGTTGTTGACTCCATCTAGTTAAACTGAATTAAACATGGCAGCTCCCATGGAAAGTTCTAATCTCAAACCTTGATTTCGCTCCGACTCCTCATTTGACTTTTATACCGCTGCGAACTGGACCGTACTGGAGTGAAAATAACCGTACCGCGCATGCGCTAATTCCTCCCACCATCGCGCTTCACTCCCCCACCACTTCCCCCACCTCTCAAAATCCGAGGAGCGATACGAGCCCGATCTTCGCGTCAGTCGTCAACGAATTTTCATAGCGAAAAGTCGTTGGCGATTCGGTAAGAGGTTTCAAATATATAGTAGGCCTATATATATTTGAACTTCTTATACTACGTTGCGTTTTTTAATGCAATGTAGTGTGTGTGTGTGTGTGTGTGTATATATTAGTTGTAAGGTGCACTTATTTTAAGAATTAATATGCGCATTGCGATGTTAGTTATAAGTTGTGTTTAGCTTTAAGGTGTATTAATTTTTAAGAATATTGATGGTATTTTGGTTGTGTTGAATTATTTTGTTTTTAATAATGATCTGTTGTTTTGCCTTACAGCTAGATGATAGGGGGTAGATTAACTGTAAATTCAGAAGTTCCGTTGAACTTCACTTAGAAGGGGTGGGACATCCGCAAATTGCGGACTAGGTTTTTGCATTTTGTTTAGGAATATGATGGGTGGGATTAGTTGGGTGGGTGTTAGAGTTGCGTTTCTGCATTAACTGTTCCAGTTTCCCTTCGAATTCACGGTTACGGACGGACCCGGACCGGCCCGTTACGGATGGACCCGGACGGGCCAAACAAAATTGCATCGATGGCCCTCGCAGAACGTAACTAGTGGGTTGGGAGTGGGAACCGTTAGGCAAACAGGGTGGTGGGAACAGTTACTACTGTTCCCATCACCTTGGTTTTTTATAAATGTTGAACGACCTTGACCCACTTTCGGAAGGGTCAACGACCGTTCCGCATGAGCACCCAAGCGGAAACCGTGTTCACTCAAGCGGAACCCCCCCCCCCATAAAAAATGGAGATTAATTCCCCCCCCTCCTTTCCCCACCACTCCTTCTCCTTCCACCTTCCGGTCACGGCCGGTCGCTAACCCTTCTCATTAACATACCGTTATAAAAGACGCACCGACTACGGCTAACGTTTTATTCTGATTCCAGACGTTACGCTGCGAATACAGACTTGTAACCATGTCATCTCTGCCTACAACATCTTCTACTACGGCTTCTACCACGACTTCCACTTCTACAACTTCTTCTACTACTACAACTTCTACTACGGTTTCAACTCCGGTGAAGAAAACTCTTCGTCTGAAAAATGTTCCTGCCTGGTGTAAGGATCGACTTCAATCCACGCCTTCGACTTCTGGAGCTCCTTTTCCTCCGGCCAGCAATAACGCATCTCGCAGCATATTTTCACCGCCTTCGTCTTCAAATGACTCCATGCCGCCACCGCAGAAGCCAGCTCCTCGATCTAACGAACCGTCAATCGAAACCTTAGTTCACCACCTAAGTGCACCTGTTATTCCACTCTCACCAATGCCTCCTACTCCACCACTTCCAGTTCCTAAAGATCACACCTATCCTAAAAATCAACCACCCAGGTCTGCTCCTTCAGAGCGTTTCCAATTATTAAAAGAAGAGCGTCGTAGGGCATTTAGCCGCCCTACTACTTGCCCTGAAATGCTCACTAGGGGAATTAAGAAAGGATCAGCTTGTGGAAGGAAATGTGTTAAGAACGAGAGTTTCTGCCGTGTACATGTCGTGAAACATCTTTCCAAACCACAACTGGCAGAAACCCCCACTGTTGAAGACGATTCTGAAATAATATCCGTCAGAGGAGAGAGGCTTAAGAAAGGTTTGAGATATTTTTTTCTAAGTGTTGTTGACCACCAACACATATTGGCAAAATGTAACGGCAAAAAAATCAAATTAAAGTTTGTGACAATTTGTGTAAAGAGAAGAGATTTAACACTTTAGATTCTCAAGACTTTCTCCTCAGGGATAAAAAGGATCGTATTACAAGGTGGGGGCGTAAACAGTAAATTCACATAGTCTTTTCCAAATTTTGTTTAAAAAAATAATGGGGGAGAAACACAATGCGTTATAGCATTGTGTTTCTCCCCCATTATTTTTTAACACTCTAAGTCCCGTGACCTACTTTTCTGAGGTCGATGTACAGTTATATGACCTCTCTGACTTGCATTGTTTTGCCGGTGTAGGTTCATATAGCGTGCAAGGAATGGTGTGTTAATGAAATATCATCAGCATTCAAAGAGAAACTCCGCATGTTGTTTTGCAAGTTAATTAGTCTTTATTAGCACACAACAATTATCGCGTGAGAAGATCCGTTCCGCATGAGCACTCAAGCGGAACCCGTGTTCACTCAAGCGGAACCCCCCCCCCTTCCCCCACTCCTTCCCCCACTCCTTCGGGTTAATAACCGGTCATGACCGGGACTCATTATACCGTTCCAGTCACGGTTACTAGTTACATTCGCTTTCTCATTCCGACTCCATACAGCGATGCCGCCGGTCGAGACACCAGTATTCCACGAGCACGTTGTTGACACCTACGAGGTTTCGGAACCCGAAGGTGACAACAACAGGCTTGAGATTCCATACCGGATCCAGTACGATGAAATTATAACAATCTACGCGGATCCCCAAAACCCTCGTCTGTCCCTTGATGGGGTTTTCAGAGAAATGTTGCAAATCATAGAGGATGGTGATGTGCTAGAAATAACAAGCTTTGTGACCGACGACAAAGGTCAACACAGCTTGTTATTTCAGCAACCTCTAGGATTTGACGATTTGTACTGGTGGCTCGATCGTTTTTGTACAACATTGCGGCACGAGCCTCAAACAAGCCCTTGCTTCCAAGCTATAGCTCATAGTTGGTAAGCTTTGCCTTAATGAGGCAAAAAAACGGCCCTTTTCAGGGCCACCTAAGACTTGAATTTACGCATGTAAGCTACTCAGCTTACTTGCGACTTAGAAATAAGTTCTGCTACGCGGCCAGTTTTGTCCGTGTAGTAGTAATGAAAGGAGGGTTCTGTGTTAGGAGGGGTCAATGACCGTTTCGCATGAGCACTCAAGCGGAACCCCCCCCCATAAAAAATGGAGATTAAATCCCCCCCTTTCCCCTCCTTCCCCCCACCACTCCTTCCCCTACCACTCCTCCGGGTGAATGGCCGGTCATGACCGGTTGTCTACTTATATCTAACCGTTACACTCGCTACTCCAGTCTTCATTCCAATCCGAGAGGCCATTACCGCAACAACGTAGCTATGACTACTTTATTTACATTATGCTTGCAAGAGATACTTGCAAATAGAGACATGTTGGAATTTGCATTTAATGATGCAAACTTTCCACCACCACTAAAAGAAGTTCTGTATTCCTTTTTTAAAGAAAACTTTGGATACATTGAATACTTTTGGTGGAAATTCCAAGATGGAACTCAAATGTGTTGTGAGTGCGGTTTGGCTGCAACAGATTCTAATCTCGGACTCTTTTTAAATGAAGGTGGAACCTACAAAGGAAGTTAAGATTGGGCATACAAGTTCAATCTTCCAAATGATAAATGCGATATTTGCGCAAATCCTTTATACAAGTGGGTACACACCGAAGTCCCTGTGTGAGTTTAGCTCCATAGGGACAAACGGCCCTTTTCAGGGCCACCTAAGACTTAAATTTAGGGATGTAAGCTATTTAGCTTACATGCGACTTAGCAGAAATAAGTTCTGCTACGCGGCCAATTATATCCGTGTAGTAGTAATAGAAGGAAGGTTCTGGTCCCTTGACTATCGCGTGGGAAGATCCGTTCCGCATGAGCACTCAAGCGGAAACCGTGTTCACTCAAGCGGAACCCCCCCCCCCCTCATAAAAAATGGAGATTAAATCCCCCCCCCTTCCCCCCCCCCTTCCCCCACCCCTTCCCCCACCCCTTCCCCCACTCCTTCGGGTTAATGGCCGGTTATGACCGGTTGTTGACTCCATCTAATTAAACTGAATTAAACATGGCAGCTTACATGGAAAATTCTAACCTCAAACCCTAGTATACGGATCGGAATCACTCCATGCTATTGCGCATGCGCCAAGTCTGTATTACTCCATTTAGTGCTACTGCGCCTGGAAAGGCGAGTTCTCCGGATCGGAACAATCCATGCTATTGCGCATGCGCCGAGTCTGTATTACTCCATTCAGTGCTACTGCGCCTGGAAAGACGAGTTCTTCGGATCGGAATCACTCCATGCTATTGCGCATGCGCCGAGTCTGTATTACTCCATTTAGTGCTACTGCGCTTGGAAAGTTCTAACCTCAAACCTTGGTTTAACGTTATTGCGCATGCGCCGCATCCACTTCTTCGTTTTATTTTTACACCGCTATGAACTGGACTGAATTGAACCAATCCCGTCACGCTCCCCCCACGCCAGTCTCCTCATTTGCATACTGCTATATAAGTGGAGCAAGAGTTGTTCTCTCCTTCATTCTGCTTTCACGCGCCGCACTTTTTGTTTTGTCTTTGACAGCATTATTTTGTTTTAAAATGCTTCCTCACGTTAATGAAGAGTTCAATCCTTCCGAATATGCTGATGTTTACCATCAACATGTAGAAGATCCGATAGATTTCTACGATAGTAGCAGTGAGAATGAAGATGATAGTAGCAGTGAGAATGAAGATGACAATGAAATTCGCATTGAACTTGATGAACAAATGAGACCATTTTATTTCAATGAACTAGATCCCCTTGATATGGTAGACAGATTCATTGCGGAAGCGCACAAATGGCTAAATTTAGGATATAATATTATAATTGGTTCAGCTATTCTGTATCATGATAGTAAGTTCTTTTGTGTAACATCAAATACTAGAGAACGTATGTTGACTTGGCGGGATGATGTATTGAGGTGTCACGAGTATAATATTAGCATTGGTGGCTACTTTGTCGCACAAGTGGGCTCGTGGGTCTAATGTGGCTAGTGTCGTCACACAAACCTTCCCTCACCCCCCACCCTATCCCCTCCCAATCCTTATTCCTTCCCCCTCCCCATTTTTAAAACTCATAAAAGGCGGACTATGAACCTCCAGGTTTTTAGTCTGTACTTGCACCGTCAAGATGAGTACTAGACTTGATGGTTTCACAGCCAATGATATTAATATATGGAGTTTGATAACAAACTTACGCATTAAAATTGAAGAAACAATTATGGCGAACAATGGGATAGGAGTTGTTGTTATTGTTTCATTACTAAGACATATTGATTATTTGTATGATATAAAAGTAACAATCAAGAATATTAATGAACTATTTCCCTGGACAATATTTATTCGCGATAAAGTTGAAGAGCAGAAAATTATAGTAGATGTGCTAGCAATGAAATATAACCTAGATAGAGAAGAATAACTACAAAACGCTCTCCCCCACCTTCCTTTATGTTGTGCAAAAGAGTGGGGAGTAAAAGAATATAAGACTAAGAAAGCAATATATAGTTTGTTATTCGAGGTAAAAGAAGTGGTGAACAAATATGTTGTCTAAAGATACTCCATTTGTTAATTATTTTGAAGTTAAAAATGTTTATATCAGTACAGACGAAATGGAAGAAGACAATATAGAGGAAAATTATAACGAAACTGATAATTATTCAACGATGGATGAAGAAGAAATGGAACAGTTTGAACAAGAAATCTTTGAAGAAATGATAAATGATAGTGACGAAGACATAGTTAAAGAAGCAATTGATATATACATATTAGATTCATCATTGGATTCACCCATATCACCTTTACTGTCTTCTGAATCCGAATCCGAATTGGACTAAGGTAGTCCCCCCACTTTATTGTTTTTAAATAAGTCCTATAAATTGCGAATTTTATTATTAGTAAGTCAACATTTGTTGGAGCTGCATGTATGGTTAAGAATGTCTCCTAGAGATACTTCTTTTATACAATTAATTGAAATTGTAAAACAACGAAATATTACGTTAGTTGAAGAAGAAGATGAAGTTGAAACAACCGACATAATACAAGATCCTGTAGAAGAAGCGATAGAAGTAACAGAAATTGATCAAGAACCTTCAATGATGGAAGTAGTTAAAGCGCAAAATGAATCTCAAGATGTAGAAGAAACTGTTCCATATTCTGTTTTTTGGGATTTTGCATCAAATACTTTTGTTGTAATTCAAATTGAAATTAATAATCTTGAAGAAGTGGTGGGGGAAAATTCTCCCCACCACTAGTTTAAAGTTGGTGGGGGAATGTTCATAAATGTGTTGGTTATTTGCGTAGAAGCTTATTCGTCAGGAAACTGTTGACTAAAAATGTTCAATCCTAACGCACCATCTTCTTCAAGAAACTGTCAAGTACAAACGTTTTGTGCTGTACCTTTTGAACCTTCATACTATAAAATGATAGGTATTCATGAAATTGCAATTAGTGATCAGAAAATGTTCAAAGTATTCTGTTCTCGACTTAATAGAACCTTACGTCTACCACCAAATACGTTCACTTACAGGCTACCCCTGATAGACAAAGATGATGTCAGCAAAATAACAATGATTCAAGTGAAATTTCTGGAAGATGGAATTCTTGTTAATTTAAGAGAAGTATATCATAATGAATATTCGAAAAGACTGGCTTTCAACTTTCTTAAGGAAAATATAGGACGTGAAAAATACCAGTATCCAGAACCATTTTACACATACCTTTTTGAAAATGGAGCAAGTGTAACAGTGGAAATAAGTATTAAATTAATGTAATTCTCCCCACTACTAGCCTAAAGTTGGAGGGGGAAGTGCATAAATGTGTTGGTTTTCTGCGTAGAAGCTCATTCTTCAAGATATCGTTGACCAAAATGTTTCGTCATATTCCTTGTGATCCAACCTCTTTGTTCAGGGAGAATCAAAGATTAAAAAGACTAGAAAAGGAAAAACAAGACCGACAAGATATGAACATGGAGTTCAATCGACTACAATTTCAAATACCCGGAATTGCAATGGGAGCACCGAAATTGAAAACTCTACACTGGGCTGGAAGTTACATCAAGTATTTAAAACTACAAGTCGAAGCAAGAGATTTAAGATTGAAGAAATTGGAAATGGAAAATCGGGAAATGAAGAAATTAATATCACACATGTCTGGTAATACTACAGTTCAAAAAGGTGAGGAGGAAGGAAAAGAAATATTAGGAATCTAAATTATCAAAACAATCCTCTTAGAGAATGGGGAATAGATCACTTTGTGGTAATGGAATAACATGCCGCTTAGTGATCTATTCCCAGTTCTCGCTTGATATCCAATGACCTTGACCTATATAAAAGTGGTGGGGGGAAAATCATATAAGAAAAAGGTTTTAGATGTGACTATCAGTTTAAGTCTAACACGATGGATAGGTTGTTAGTTCTGTGTTTACAAGAAATTATCAATAATGGGTTTCTTTACCATTACATCATAAGATCAAATGAGTGTGAAATACCTAAAGCAATTCGTGAAATGCTCATTGAATTTAAGAAAGACAATTATGGATTTGCTATCTATCTTGCTTATACTTTTAAAGACGGTACAAAAATGTGTCATGATTGTGGAAAAGCGTCTGTTTTAGATTTTGAACAATTCCAAGATGATGGAGGTAGGTTAGTTCATTTTGTAAAAGCTCAAATAATGAAATTCCAAACATGTAATAAAATTTGCGACATTTGTGCACAGTGTTTGTTTGAATTTATTAAGTATTGTGCATTCAAACCATAATACCCCTTCCACGTATAAAGGAGAGGGGGAAAATAGCTAGGTGAGACTAAGAAAAAACCTAAGAATGAAAGAAAGATATAAGAGAGAAAAGATAGAATTGACAAAATTACAATTAATGGTGCCTACCATTGAAATTGGATGTAGCAGAATACAGACTTTACAGAAAACCAACGCATATTTGATAAAATTATTGGACACTATCGAAGAGTTGAAGAAGAATGGACATTCTCATAAGTAACATCTGCACACACGTTTCCTCCCAAAGAAAAACAACAAAAAAGTATAAAAAATTAGCAAAACCCAAAAATATTAGATGTAGAATAGAGAGCGAGGAATAGATCACTTTGTGGTAATGGACTAACATGCCACTTAGTGCTCTATTCCTCGTTCTCGCGTTATATCGGATGACCTTGACCTATATTAGTAGGGTGGGGGGAAATTGAAAGTGGTGGGGGAAAATGTATAAAGGACGAGCCTACTATAGTCGAATTATTCCGAAAGCGAACTTGTAACGAGTATGGACTTGACTACAAGTAAAGACAATAAGAAACAAAGGCTTCGAGAAATGGCTAAAGCAAGAGAGTCTAGAATAAAGTTTAAGTTTTACAGACTACAGAGATTGATTCCTGGTGTTATGTTAGGTGAAATACGAACAAGAACGGTGGACAAAGCGGCTGATTACATTAATGAATTACGTACAGAACTAATGATAAAACAGGCAAAAATAGAAGAATTGGAACAAATAATAAGACAACACATTGAAAATTCAAACAGTCAACCAATAAACTATGTAACAAAAGATTAAAATAAAAAAGGAAATGGATTTGGACTTTGGCTATTGATTGAACACTTCTTAGAGAATGGGAAATAGATCACTTTGTGGTAATGAAATAACATGCCGCTTAGTGATCTATTCCCAGTTCTCGCTTAATCTAAAATGACCTTGACATACTTATCAAAATATCATATAAGCCGAATCGCAAAGAGTTATTCCTCATTTACTTGAAATGGCTCCTGTGGACAACACCGATTATCCAAGGAAACCTCTTGTTGAAATATTGTATAAAATTCAACTAGAAGATTTAAATATGGAAGAAGAGGATAACATCAGTGAAACATCACAAGTAGAAAGCGTAGATGATATGGATATAGATCTAATAACATCAGAAGTTGAAAGCATCAATGATGTGGAGAATGAAGATTTAAGTGTAGTAATATCAGAATCTTCGTCATCGTTTGAATATGAAGAAGTACAAACTGAAACTCCAACTGGAATAGAAAATACGAATGAACAATCGGTTTGTAGAAGACTATTTTCCTCGGATAGTGAAGAAGATGAAGATGAAGATGAAACAGTGGTGGGGGAACCTTTATAAAAGGAGGAACAAAAGAGCCCATTTCATTTCTCGGCGAAATTTGGAAGAGTAAACATGTATCGTTGCGATAAATGTTCGGAATCGTTCAACGATGATATTCTATTAGAAATACATAAAGAACTATTTCACAACAACGCAGAAGAACAAGATGAAATTTTAGCAGGACCTTCAACTACTTTACCAAATCTACAAGTATTTGCATTACCTGGTAAAGTCATAATGCATCATAAAATTCAAAATGAAGACTTAAATCTAGAAGAATTTATTGAAGAAGCAAAACCAATTATAAGTAAAACTTTAAAAGATGAATTGAAAAGATTGAACTTTCTTAAATTTGGTTTATTACTAGAAGCTATGTTTATAAATGTACAAGAAGAATTATCACCAAGAGGATTCATAACAAAAAACCGAACCATCATAGGAAGTTCAGACATTGATTCAATAGTAGAAAATTGTATAGAAGAAATATTAACCAAACTTCAGGAACACGAAGGAAGAGGATCCGGATGGAGTCCTACAAGCATTGAAGGATTAGATATAAGAGTTCACAAACATGGATATGGACTAATGGGATCTAGTTATATTCCTTTGCCAAAAAGAATTGAAAATTCTAAGTCTTGTATTAATGTTCAAAATGAAAATAATGAATGTTTTCGCTATGCTATGACGTCAAAGTTTGTATTACGAAATCCATGTAGACCCAACCAAGAATATGAAGATGCAAGACACAGGTATAACTTTCAAGGAATAACGTATCCCGTTTCTACAAAAGATATATCAAAGTTTGAAAAGAAAAATCCCGGCACGTCTATTAATGTTTTTGCATTAGATAGTTCAAACAAAGTGTATCCTTTACGTATTGCAAAAGAAGAGCTACCAGATCATACGGATTTACTACTACTAACGCGAGGAGATGTGTCTCACTATGTGTACATAAAGAAATTTGACTCTCTTGTTAATAAGCAACTTTCAAAAAATAGAAACAAAAAGTTGATTTGCAAGAGATGTTTTAATTTTCAACGAGAAGGAAGACAAGGAAGAGAATGGTTACAAGAGCACAAAAGATTATGTAACAATAATTATGAAGCAAAGATTATTTTACCTCCGCAAAGCAGAGCATTCGTTTCATTTGAAAAAGTTCATCATCAATACCGTATCCCTTTAGTTGTGTATGCAGATTTTGAATCAACACTTGTTCCAGTTGAAGATGAAAATTGTGAAGCAAGAAAAAGTGTAAAGTATCAAATGCACAAACCAAACAGTTTTTGTTTAGTGGTCAAATCAACATTATCAGAAGAACATTTGAACAGATATGGATTAACTTCAGAACCTCTAGTATATCGTGGTGAAAATGCGGAAAAAATATTTCTTGATCACCTATATACAATAGCTAGAAATACACAAAGCTTATATACAGATATTGTACCAATGAAACCGATGGACGAAGAAGAAGAAATTCAACATGAAAATGCGACTCACTGTTTCTTGTGCAAAAATGATTTTACTATTGAGAATTATAAAGTTAAAGATCACGACCACCTCACAGGTTATTACAGAGGTGCTGCTTGTAATAAATGCAACTTGAGCTATCGTTTACCACTATTTATTCCTGTGGTTCTGCATAATCTCAGTGGGTACGACGCTCATTTTATAATACCTGAATTAGGAAGAGACGACGGTAAAATAGATGTGTTAGCTGAAACTTCAGAGAAGTTTATAAGTTTTTCCAAAGAAGTTGGAAACGTCAAATTAAGATTCTTGGACTCCTACCGATTTTTGCCGTCGAGTTTGTCCAAACTTTCTGAAAACCTAAGGAAACAAGATTTAATCGAAACGAAGAAGATTGTAAACAGCGACAAACTGGATCTGGTACTTCGAAAAGGAGTTTTCCCATATGATTACATAGACAGTTTAGAAAGATTTAATGAAACATCACTACCTCCAAAAGAAGAATTTAAAAGTAAACTGTACGACATGGATATATCTCAAGATGATTATGATCATGCATGCAAAGTATGGAACGAATTAGGATTTAGAACATTGGGTGAATATTCAGACTTCTATGTTAAATTAGATGTGACTTTATTATGTGATGTGATGGAAGAATTTAGAAATACGTGTTTTGCGTCATATGGATTAAACCCTCTACATTCGTACACTTCGCCTGGACTAGCGTGGCAAGCCATGTTAAAAGAAACAAATTGTAAAATACAACTTCTTACAGATATAGATATGGTGTTGATGTTAGAATCAGGAGTTCGAGGAGGATTGACGCAAAGTGTAACACGTTATGTTAAGGCGAACAACAAATATTTGCCCGATTATGATGCATCAAAACCAACAACATTCCTGGGTTATTTTGATGCAAATAACTTATACGGATGGGCAATGTCGAATCCCCTTCCATATGATAATTTCAAATGGATACACCCAGAATCAATTGGAAACATAATGGATATACCGAAATATGGAGAAACTGGTTACATATTTGACGTCGATTTTGAATATCCCGAACATCTTCACGACGAACATTACGATTTACCACTTCTTCCGAAGACTGAAGTTTCTCCAACTGGAAGATGGCCGAAATTATTGATGACTTTAACCAACAAGTCTAGGTATGTTGGACACTACTGGATGATACAACAGGCCTTAGACTTGGGATTGAGAATTACAAAAATTAATCGAGTACTACAATTTTCTCAATCTTGTTGGTTAAAACCGTACATTGACAATAACACAAGAAGAAGAGCTGCCGCTACATCAAGTTTTCAAAAATATTTCTTCAAACTAATGAACAACGCAATATTTGGCAAGACTTTGGAAAACAAAAGGAAACATAAGGATATCAAATTGGTAACTGATCCAGTAAAATTACAGAAATTAGTGCAACAACCAAACTTTGGTTCATCTGTAATTATTAATGAAAATCTAGTTGTTATTTCCATGAACAAGAAGTCAGTTGTAATGGATCGTCCTTTGTATCTTGGAATGTCAATCTTGGATATTTCCAAAACACACATGTACGAGTTTCATTATAAGAAGATGGTTAACTATTATGGAAGAGAGAACATTGGTATTGCATATATGGATACGGATGCACTAATTTACTGGATTAAAACAAATGACATGTACGAAGATTTACGCACCTTTATATATAAAGATGATTTCGACTTTTCAGATTATCCCAAGAACCATCCAAATTACGACAACGACAGAAACAAGAAAGTATTGGAATTTAAGGATGAAACAAATGGTGTACCGATGATGGAAATTGTAGCATTAATGTCCAAACTATATTCATTTCAACTGTACATAAGCGAAAGGAATCAACATCAAGTCACAAAAAAGGCCAAAGGAATAAAAACCTCTTTCCTGAAGAAGAACGTACAGTTTGAACATTATAAAAAATGTTTGTTTGAAGATGTCGAAACAACTGCAACGTTCAACACTATTAGAAGTTATAATCATCAACTTTTTAGTGTCAAACAAACAAAGTGGGCATTAAGCTACAAAGATGACAAGCGCCATATTTTAGAAGATAAAATTAATACTTTACCGTTCGGCCACTACTCCCTGAACCCTATCGACCAGTAAACCTGTTCTTCGTCCTCTACCTTCTTCCTTTTTCCTTTCCGTAAAGAAGAGGGGACATGGCAAGCTCAATGCCATGTTTCCTCTTTTTTACACTAATATGAAAATGGCCTTGACCTATATTCATACTATATAAAAGAGAATGAACTATTGTACGGATCAGTATTTTTACAAGCTGTGTAAAAGCAACACCTAAAGATGGAAAGTGTGAAGGACAAGATTGTAAATGAACTACATAAACCAGCAAGAAGAAGATTCCCAGAAGAAGTACAATTATTAAGGGAATGAATGATCTTTATCAAGCTGATCTAATTGAAATGATACCGCACAGTAAATTAAACAAAGGTTTTAAATATATTTTAACAATTATAGACTGTTTTACTAAAATAGCTGACGCTTTACCATTGAAGGATAAGACTGGTAAAAGTGTTACTAAAGCTATGGAAACAACGATACAAAGAAATAAATTCAAAATCAAACATCTACAGACCGATGATGGAAAAGAATATTTTAATAAAGACTTTGGAGCTTTGATGAAGAAATATCAAATAAATCATTATTCTACAAATTCTGAAGTTAAAGCTTCAATAATTGAAAGATTCAATAGAACATTGAAAGGAGCGATGTACAAACAATTTTCAAAACGAGGATCATACGTGTGGTATGACATATTACCACAACTTATAAAAGAATATAACAACAAATATCATCGTACCATCGGAATGAAACCTATCCAAGTAAACAGTGCTAATGCTAAAGTTGTATTACAACGCATCAGAAATAATACAACACCTAAATTGGAAAGGTTGCAACCAAAGAAGTTTAAGGTCAACGATAAAGTTCGTATAAGCAAATACAAAGGTGTATTTAGTAAAAGATATCTACCAAATTGGACTAATGAAGTATTTACAGTTTATAAAGTGCAACCAACTATACCTGAAACTTACTTATTGAAGGATAACAAGGGTGAATTACTTCAAGGTGGATTCTACGGACATGAATTGTTGAAATCAAATGTCGGTGATGTATATCTTGTTGAGAAGGTTTTACAAAGGAAAAAGGATATGGTTAAAGTCCGGTGGTTAGGATTCGATAAAAGTGAAGACTCATGGATTCCTTCAAAAGACTTGGTATAGTAATTTAATAGCTCATTGTGTGTTTAACCTTGACACAAGATGGAGATTGTACAACAAAAAGATCGATTTAATATCAATAATATTGATGAATTGACAGTTGACAATGATAAGTTAAATCATGGTAAACATGGTGAATTACTACCAAATACGATAAGATGTCTAATAACTGGTCCTTCAAATTGTGGAAAAACTAATGTTGTTTTTAACCTTATAACAAATCCTAAAGGATTGCGTTTTAACAATATATACATTTTTTCAAAATCATTGCAACAACCAAAATATCAATTATTGGATAAAGTACTTGCAAGTGTACCTGAAGTGAATTTCTACAAGTTTAATGCCAGCGAAACAATTATGCAACCAAATGAAGCAAAACCATTTTCTATTTTTATTTTTGATGATGTGTCTTGTGAAAATCACGACACTATAAGGAATTACTTCGCTATGGGAAGACATCATAATATCGATAGCATTTATATTTTGATTTTGATTTTGGGTGTATCTACGCCAGTGGCATTTTTTAACGTTTTGAAGGGGAACGGTCCAAACCCCAGTCTTGTTACTATCTAACATCGACCAGTTGTTAGAAAGCATCATTAATTAATAGCCCAATGACAAATGGCAACTGGGTCCGAAATCGAACCTTTAAAAAGCTACTAACTTTTCTCAGGATCGATCCGGCAACCTTTGGATTCAAAGGCGAGCACTATAACCACTCAGCTACCCAGCCAGTTATATTGGTCAAACATACAGTAAGATTCCAAAACAACTCATAAGAGACAATGCAAATATGTTGATCATCTTCAAGCAAGATGAAACAAATTTAAAACATATATATAATGATCATGTAAATGCGGATATGACATTTGAGAAATTTAAAGAGATGTGCGGCAAAGCATGGAATGAGAAATATGGGTTTCTCGTTATTATGAAGGAAGAAGATATTAAAAATGGTAGATATCGTATAGGGTTGGATAAATTTGTATTTATGCGTTGAACTACCGGTGCTACATCTAGTTACACGTTGAACTTCACAGTGTAAACATGGCGAATCAAGAAAAACTATTGAAAGAAATAAAATCACTCAGTGATTCTATTAGGATGAAAAATCGTGCATTGAGGATGGGTTTAAGTGAAAGAGAAGAATTTCTAGAGACTACATTTAAACCTATTACGGAACCTTTAAAACAAATATCAGAAACTATTGGTAAACCTCGTTATGAAGGAGATGTTTTACTACCAGTTTCTAAACAAGAAGTACAAGCATTAAAAAAAGAAGAAGATGATGATTCATATACAAGTGCTAGTGAGCAAGAAGAAACAAAAGAAGAAGAACCAATTGTTGAAAAGGAAGAAGAACAGCCAATACCTGAAGCTGAACAATCTATTCCAAATTTAACTCAATTGAGTAGCGATATAATACAACATGGACCTCTTGGAAGAAAATATATAATGAAAATGCTACATGACATGAAATCAAACCCGAATTTGAGTAGATCACACGTATACGGAGCAAGAATTGATGGGAATGAATTAAAGATCGGCGATTCAAAGCTTGAAATAACACAAGACGATTACATCATTATTGGTGAGCATAAATATAAAGGAACAAAAGGACTATATGAAATAATTTTTAAAAACATACCACTAAGATATTCATCCAAAGATTTAAGTGTTTTTAAGGAGATTCTACAAAATACTAACGCTCATAAAAGAAACTACTTAAAGGATGCAATGATTAATCGTTCACGTGCAACAAAATATAACATCGTTATAAAAAAGTTGTTTCCTCCACGAAAATTGCCAACATTACGTACTGCACCCGCGGTGAGACAACCACTGAAAAGAAAATCTTTATCACTTATGGATTTATCACTTCTTGAACAACATGGTAAAAAGAGTAAAGGAGATACTTCAACATCTGGCAAAGGATTGATGAAAAATCTATACAATACGAATGTGATTTACTACAACGACATCAATAAATTGGTTGATAGAATGAGACTATTGCATGAAGCCATGGAAGCCAATCATACAGGTTTAAATAATGAATGGGTAGCTCTGATTGACGAACTCAGGAATCGCGGCATAATCGTATAATTATCCGCGGATATATAAGAGTTACAGGCGTATAATGTGTCAGTTCTAACATGAGCGTCGACAAGTTCGGACGGTACTCCGCGTTAGGAGTGCAAGTTGGAGAAAACAGAAAAAGAAGTGGATTACCGCAAACACCCGAAGGTGACTATAACATAAATAATAAACGTTTAAAGTTTGTTAAAGATCCAGAAGAAGATGGAGATGCAACAAATTTAAAAACAGTAAAGGAGGAAACATCTACAAGTTTAAAACTTGACAATAAACAACTGTATGATGCAAAATCTCACAGGGTTATTAACGTTGCAAAACCAGTCAACAATGGAGATGTTGTTAATAAAGGCTATTTTCTATCTGCGATGGAATACGCTTTACTGTTGGAAAAGACTAAAAGTGGAAAAAAGTACAATGCTTTAAATTATAAAATAACTAATGTTGCAGATCCAACCGAGGATACAGATACAATTAATAAGCGTTATTTGCACTCTGTAATACCAGAAAAGAAAAAAGATGGATTTTCTTCTATAAATATACTATAAACGATATTGGATATCCTAAAGAAGAAAGTGATGGTGTTAATATAAAATACATTAAAGATAATTGTATTTTATATAATAGTGCTGTTATTAATTGTCATGGAAAAGTGTTGTCCAATCTGGAAGATGGTTCAACTCCATCGGATGCTGCTACCGTGAGACAAATGAATGAAAGCTTGAAAAAAGGAACATCCGCTTTTGTTAAACAAAATCAGGTGGTGTCAAAGAAAGGTGATGAGTTTATGCAAGGAAGTGAAAAGTTTACCTTACTACAACTAAAAAATGACAAGTGGGATGGAAAAAATAAAAGATTGTCAAATATAAGTTTAGGCACGGAAGAACATGATGCTGTTATTTTAACACAAGTACCACAACTATCAGCTACTGGTGTTAATTTTATATGTAAAGGTAGACGATTAACCCAAGTTAAATCTGGTAAAGATGATCAGGATTGTGTTGTTGTAAAACAAACTATAGTTTTAGATAAAATAAATAACGTATATGATGGAAAAAATAGAAGAATATCTAACATATCAGCAGGAATAGCTCCGAATGATGTTGCTACTATTAATCAAGTTATAGCAACCTCTACAAACGATCCATCTGCGTATACATGTAATGGTAAACGTATCACATATCTTGATAATCCTACACGTAACAAAGATGCTACTAATGTAGAGTATGTAATGAATCTTGTAGGTAATGTAGTTATTGATATGCATAATCATTTGATTAATGCATCGATGAAACACAATAAAATCGAAGATTCTCAGAGAAACCAATGGATTAAAGATGAAATCATTGATAGATACTAGTAAAACTTATGAATATTTAAGTATAGAATACACAAAAAAAGGATTCATTATCATAAAGTATTTCATAGAGTGAAGACGTTGGTTACATAAAACAGCATAATGAAGACCGTATCGCTCAGTCGTCGTCAAGACATTGGCAAGAGAGGACGTGGTATAACATCAGCTGCATTATCCCTGCTCAAACGGATTCCTGTTGGTGCTGTTGTAAATCGAGCGATAGACGCTTTACCATACGAATTACATCTGCCCGGAGGTTATCAATATTGTGGACCTGGAACTAAGTTGGCAAAACGTTTAGCAAGAGGAGATCCTGGAATTAATAAATTAGATAAAGCTTGCAAAGAACACGACATAGCATATTCAAAGTATAAAGATTCAACAAATAGATCAATAGCGGATAAAATTCTAGCGGAAAAGGCTTGGCAAAGAGTAAAGTCAAGTGACGCAAGTATTGCAGAAAAAGCATCGGCTTGGGCAGTAACTACAGCCATGAAGACGAAAGCTAAATTTGGTGCTGGAAGACGACGACGTCGCAGAGGAAGACCTGCAAAGAGAAGAGCTCCCAAAAGAGGAGGAAACATTAGGAAGAGACGTCGTAGAACTCGTAAAGCAAAAGTAAAGAAAGCTTCTATTTGGTCCATGGTAAAAAACGGAGCAGGTTTATACCTAAGACCGTACCGTGTGTACTAAATAAGAAAAATCAATTGATAATTCCAAATAAAGCTTTAACAAATCATCAATTAAATGATTATGTAAAATGTTTAAAAATACCATTCTGTCGAGGAGTTTTTATGAAAGATGAATTACCAATTTCAATATGGAAAAATGAAACTGGAATAGTAAATTTGGATTCCACCTATGGTCCAGGTACTCATTGGGTATGCTATAAAAAACTCGGACAAACAGTTTATTACTTTGACAGTTTTGGCAATCTACCACCGCCAAAAGAACTTCAACATTATTTTCGAAACTCCAAAAATATTTTTTACAACTATAAAGGAGAACAACCTGACAATACTGAAATGTGTGGACATTTATGTTTGGAGTTTCTAGCGAAGAGTGTCAGTCAGCTTTAAGATGTCATCGTATACAGTGTCCCTGAGTGGAAATTCATCCACATTGAAAAGTACGCTGTTCCCAGCATTGCGTCTATCCAAAGAAAGATTATGGGAAGCGGCATTACTTGATTTGACTACCTACAACTCAATTCCTAATGTTACGGAAGGAAAGAACAATTTACTACATTATTATGAAACTAAGGATGCTTCAGGAAAATATTCAGAATTGAAAATAATTACATTTCCAACTGGAGCTTATGAAATTGATGATATAAACCAATTACTACAGAAAACACTCGGAGAAGAAAATATCACCGTTAAAGGAAACAATAATACTTTAAAAGCAGAAATAACTTCGAAATACTATATTGATGTCAGCTTGGAACATTCGATTGGAAGTTTACTTGGATTTACAGATACAACAAAAAAATCTTAACTCCTGGAACAACTCATTCAGGTAATACAACTGTAACAATATTAAAAGTAAATAGTATCGATGTAACGTGTAATATTATACACGGATCGTATAGAGAGGGAGTGAATCAGCATATTTTACATACATTTTATCCAACAGTAGCTCCCGGTTTTAAAATTGTTGAAAAGCCACAAAACTTAATATACCTACCGTTAAACACCAGTTTCATTTCAGACATCGTACTGAACATATTGGATCAAGACGGTGTTAGTGTTGACTTTAGAGGAGAAACAATTACTATACGGTTACACATCAGAGCGGCAACATAAAAGTCGACATGGGATTAACATTTAAACCGCAACGGAAGGGTCGCTAGCTCAGTAGCTCCTCGACATTGGAAGAGTTAACATCGGACAACATTCGTTTTCTACAGAAGATTGGATTGAAACTTAACAACGATGGATATCCTGGATATATCTCAAGGACCGACATTCGACGAAACACTATGGGAGAAGGAATATCACACGCACAACCCTTACACTTCATCAAAATTAAACAATAACGATGAAATAAGGATTCCCATTCAACAACAAGATATTTACACGTTACCGTGTGAAAGTTATTTGTACATTGAAGGACGGGTACTTAAATTGGATGGAAAAACTGCTTCAACGGTTCCTTTTATAAATAACCCGATGGCATACCTTTTTGATGAAATAAGATATGAGATATCAGGGGTTACGGTTGATTCGACAAAAAAGGTTGGTATAACAACGACATTGAAAGGATTAACATCATTAACACCGCATGAGAAGAATTCAATAGTCACCGCCGGATGGGTTGCCCCTGATAAAGACACTATAACACCAGCTTCCAACGGTCACTTTGATTTTCATGTACCTTTACGATTGCTTTTGGGATTTGCTGAAGATTACAAACGAGTAATAATAAATGTCAAACAAGAGTTGGTATTACTCAGATCTTCAACTAACAAGGACTTGATACTTGCAGAACCTGCGACTACAGAAGATAAACAAGAATGGCAACTACAGTTGGATAAAGTTGTGTGGAGAGTACCTCATGTAAGATTGGCCGATGAACATAGAATCGTATTATTGAGGAAGTTAAAATCTGACCGTGATATTGTAATGCCATTCCGAAGTTGGGAATTCCATGAATATCCTACACTACCTCAGACAGAACGACAAACATGGACCGTCAAGACATCAACTTACTTGGAACGAGCAAGGTATATAATACTTGGTTTTCAAACTAAGCGAAAAGATGTTATCACTGCAAATGCTGGTCAATTTGATCACTGTAAAATAAAGAATTGTAAGGTTTTCCTAAATTCTCAATTCTTTCCATATGACAATTTGAATGTCATGTTCAGCAAAAAACGTTTTTCCATTTTATACTATATGTATGCAAGATTTCAATCGTCATATTATAGAAAAACTAATACACCGCTATTATCACCTGACCAGTATTATTCCAAGGCTCCGATAATTGTAATCGATTGTTCGAAACAAAATGAATCGGTAAAATCATCAAGTGTGGATATAAAAATTGAAATGGAATTTGAAGAACCAGTAGAAGATGGAACTTCGGCATACTGCTTAATTTTACACGATAAAATAGTTACTTACACACCGCTAACCGGAATTGTGAAGAATGTACTTTAAGAAGAATTAGTACAACGTAATTGTATAAATTTTAAGATTTAACAAAAAACATAAAAGCGAGAAAATAATGAGTAGAAATTTCATTATATCTTCGACCGTCGTATGGGAAGCATCGTTCGCAAGATGAGTTCTATTAACGGAGAAGAAAATACACCTCTGGTTGATGATGATAATAGTTCTGATATAGAAAAACAAGTTGAACGAGAAATGGATGAATTCCTCAAGTTTAACAAACATAAGAAGAAAGAAGAAGAAGAAAAGGAAGAGGTTGAAAAAGAAGTAAAAAGGAAGAAGATTGAAGTTAACATTACAACAAATATTTTAACAGAAGTATTTCTTCGAATTTGCTACCCCATTTCTGCATGCATGACGAAAAATATATCAGTTGGAATTTTAAAAACATTGGATTACTCACCGATTGTTATTTTAAATCATGGAAATAAAATGGTTTCATTTACTGAAACTTCTTGGGAATCATTTATGAAACATCTACATCTTTTGGAATGTTATTTAAGTAACAACACATTTGGAAGAAGAACAAGATTAAGTTTATTAGAATCAAATATTGAAGTTGATATAGTCAAACATCGTGGAGGACATATCGTTCGCTTCAGAGATTTAACTAGACATGTTGTAAAATTACATTTGACAAAAGAAGAATTTTACACTTTAAGTTGTACTACCGGTCCCGTCACCAGATATTTAAAACAACTAATATTTTCAAGTGCAATAATCAAAGACTATCTAATCGATACATTGGACAGACAACCTTTCGTTCCACTTTTATACGGTCCTGTGGATACTTCTATTTTTAATCGAATACCTCAAGAAGTGGATATGTGGAGACAATTGAACAACTATCACACCAACTTTAATATCGACGAAGAAGCGCAAGAAGTTAAAGAAGAACAATCGTGTATGTAGTCAGTTGCTGATGAGACTTCATCATGAACAAACGGGTTTCGTTTTCTAATACGCCACATTTAATGGATGTTAAAAGAGGTATAATTGAATTTCAAGCTTTTCGAGGTAATGATGGAAACTTTATTATCAAAGAATTAGTAATTTTGGATATGAACACATCTGTAGTTTATCATTACTTATTTAAACCTCCATTACCATTCAGTAGACTAACAACTAAAGCGAAAGTTACAAACAAATGGTTGAACAAACATTTTCACAACTTAAGATGGGATGAAGGTTTTATTAATTATAACATGATGCCGCACATTATGAATCATTACTGCAAAGAATTCAAAACTATCTACACAAGGGGATTGGAAAAAGCTAATTGGATACAATCATTTACAACTAACGAAGTGATTAATGCAAAGATGGATAGAGATTTCCAATGCTACTTTAATGAACTTTGTATTTCATCAAAGAGTTTTAAACATCGAAGGTCACAGTGCGCTTTGAAGAATGCTTACCGCTTGAATAATTTCCTTCAACAGAATGGTGGGGGTAACATCGATAATAAAAGCGAGAGCGCTACCATGACGCAGCATGAGTATTACTCGAACCTCCGAAGAGACAACATCTCCGACGGACATTATTATTAACAACAAGATTAACAATAACATTAAGATGGCATCGCAGAACTTCCTTCAGAATTTGGTTGATCAATTCAACGCTCATTCGAAGTCAACAATCTTACCAACGAAGAGATGTTCGGAACTAAAAGAAGAAAAACATTATATAATACATACAATCAAGAAGATGGACACTTCAGTGGGCGATGCTATTAATTGCACATTGAGCGAGGCGCCGTATACAGTTGGTGACGAACCGAAGTTTCAGATATTCCTACCGAAACGATTCGTACAACTTCTACAGAATGAAGATCTTCGTGTTATTCAACCCGGCGCACTCTATTTGGTTTCACACGGACCGAGTGGAAACAACTCAACTGAACTAACTATTCATGTAACACCTTCTACTAATTAGTTTGTACATAGTATTGTAAATATATGTGTTTGTAATGGTTTCTCAATAAAGATGATATAAAACAGAAAAGAAAAATAAAAGAAGCAACATATTGTTATGTCTTTATACATAGCAATATGTTGTTTTTTTTTAAATTCCACGGGATGACCTTGACCCAATTTTGTGTGATAATAAAAGTGAAAATTAACTTGTGAAATTCATCAGTCTACGACTACCTTTCGTACCGTACACATCTCGCTCTCTATCACTAAATACAAAACTTCAACATGTCCCTAAAGGTTAAGTGTGCATCTTACGATACCAACACCATTACAAGTTTTGAACAACTTGAAGATTTAACAAACGAAATGCGAGTTTTACTTACCGGTGGTTATCATTTAACTGTTGATGTTAGTGCTACTAATGTAAGGATGTTTACTAAAACAAAATATTGCGATGATGAAGTATTTCTTTCTACACAACCTACAACATCTTCATCGCCGACTGGTCAACATAACATCAAGTTCCACAAGTATTACCAATGTTAAATAACTTTTAACAAATAGAACTAAGGAATCACGTGATCAATGTCAAGTGGGGTGATATTTTGTAAAACTAATCATTCGCTTCCCGACTGTCGCTGCGTCAACACCTAATTTTTAAAGATGTTATACAGAATGATGATTGAACTTGATGGAAAAATCTATGGAAAAGATTACAATACAGTTGAACAAATGACTGAAGATTTAGAAATATTAACTAAAGAAGGATATCAAGCTAAGTTAATTTTGAAATTTCCTGAAGTACATCCACTATCAACTGAAGAACTTATCGCTATGGCTAAAGCGGAGAGAGAGAAAAGGTCTGAAGAAAACAAACAGACAAAGTCTGAAGAAGATAAACAGAAATAAACTTCTTAAGTATCAACATTCCTTACATTAGTAAGGTATAATTTTTTAAAACTTCGTTTGGATGACCTTGAAATTACCCCCCACCACTTTTTGTAGTACATAAAACTCGCTATTCAACACTATAAGCTCTTATTCTTTCACTGGACACAGCAGCGTCAACATGGAAGAACAAAAATACAAATACGAACCTCGTTACTGTTGTGAACAACAATGTACAGATTTAGGACCAATGATGGTGGACGGGTTAGCTTGCACTAAATGTGAATTTTTTGGATCTTGTTACTGCAAGTGCAAAACAAAACAACTACCGCCACCGGAATTGCGAACCTTCAAATTTTACAAATCAAGATATTTTCATACATGCTGTCCTCAAAGATGTTTCAAATTTCATCCTCTCGATCTAGCTCATTGTCAACGCACCAAGTCTCATCAAAATGATTTTTGTACACATATGATAATGAGATGTAAATACAGATCAGATTGGTATTCCGATCCTGTAGAACCATCAAATGTGTAAGTTCGGTTTTACACTATTTTTTAAAACTTCAATTGGATGACCTTGAGCTTTCCCCCACCATTGGTTTTTTAGATTTCCCCCTACCATAAGTCTTTTAGATTTCCCCCCACCATTTGTTTAAGTTTTGTATCTTATTGAATCCACCTTTGAAATTATTTCACTTCCAACACTCCGACTAACAACATGGGATCGCCTTTCGTCAAGTTTCAACATATAATAACTGACAGGGAAGAGTTGGAGGAAATATTTCAAAATTTGCTCTCTGTCATGGATAGATATCCTATGAGATGGATCAGACTTGATGTTCACTATTTACGTCCTCGTGAATATTCTTCATCATCGAGTGAGGACGAAACAACGACTACTTCAGCTAGGATGTTTCGATTTTCTTCATCATCGAGTGAAGACGAAACAAGGGCTACTACTTCAGCTAAGATATTTGAATTGAAAGACGAAGAAGAGGAACTTAGCTATTTACTTAATAACAAGCTCATGCTCACCGACAAATAAGCCTCCTTCCTAAGCACCGATCTTCATTCACTCACCGACTCTCGCCCGATGAACAACTCTCCGTTGGCACGAATGAATTCTAGTTTCGAAGTAAATTCTAAAGAAGATTTGCAAGAGATATTTAATACTTTACACGAAATTGTTAGTAAATTCAACACTGTTAAAATGAGTCTGGAAATAACTTACGCCTGTCCTATTTGTGATAAGGTTGACAGTTCTGATGAAGATAAGTTGCTAAATCTTACTCCACTAACACCTCCACAATCAGACACGACGACAGCAAGTACGGAAACAAATGGTGAGCAACCTCCTTCCCCCACCACTTCGTTGTAATTCAACTCCCCCCACCGCTTCGGTGTAATTAAATTCCCCCCACCGCTTCTTCGTTTAACTAACGTTCCTCGCTTTAACTTCTCATTCCGTCTCCAACATTTGAACTATCGACATCACTTGTTTCAAAATTTCAAACACCAAATAACAACACTAATGATGGATATGATGGATGAAGTTTCCTTCGTCACAAGGATGGAAGAGGAAAAGATGAAAGAGGAAAAATTGAAATTGGAAATTAAACGATTGGAATTGGAACGGCAAAACCAACTCGAGATATTCCGTTTCTTCAAACTCGTCAAGGACGTCATCTGGGGACTCTGCCTCTACCTCATCCTCGTCGTCGGCGTTTGCTTTTACAACTCCGTGTTTCATCACAAGAATTCAACCTGTATTGCACATTGATTGTATTTGTTTTTGCACATTGATTGTATCTGTTTTTTTTTACGAATAAAATTCAAAGAAAATTAAATCCGCCTATCCCGCTATCACCGGGTAGTTCGACTCTCAGAACTATTTCCTGTGGTATCGGGATAGGCTTTTTTAAAACTTACTCGGGATGACCTTGACATACTTTCCGTAACCCACTTATCAAGTTGAATTTCAATTTTGAACTAACTTTTAATTTATGCGTACCTCCCCCTCCCCTGATACCTTCTCTAACCGACCGGAAGCTGTATGCCCCGGCGCATGGCTTCCGGGGCAGCTGACCTGAGCCAGCGGTAACCAAAACACACTACTGGGGCTGATACTACTCGTCAGTTTGATCAAAAAACGTCCTCTTGATACATGTCAAAAAATCTTCGTTTAGTCACTATAGCCGCCAATTTGTTTTATACAAAAAGAATTCTATTTCCGTAACGGATCATTATTTAAGTTCTAGCATGACTGTTAATACACCAATGTTTATTTTCAGGTAAAAAAAAATAACTTTTTACGATGTGTGTTTTCAAAGTGGCGGCCATTTTCAATTTTTAAACACAAATATTTCAAAAACGGAAAATTTTACAAGAGATAAAAAATTGAAAAATGAAATTATCTAACCAATAATACCAAATTTGTAAGGATCTGAAGATAAATAATGGATTATTCCGATTTTTATGTGTAAAAGCATTGGTTTTGCATTATTATGAATGCGAATTAAAGTAATTTTTATGGGAAATCGCAATAACTCCATTATTTACAAACTTAGTATTATTGGTTGGCTAATTTAATTTGTCAACTTTTTGTCTCTTGTAAAATTTCCATTTTTTTATATTTTAGTTAAAAAAATTAAAATGATCGCCATTTTAAAAATACAAATCGGAAAAAATATTGGTTTCCTGAAAATGAACATTGGCGTGATAAAGGTTCATGACAAATAAGAACTTTAAATAATGATCCGTTACGGAAATAAAGATTATTTAGTGTAAACAACAAATGGCGGCTAGCGGTTAAACGAAGGATTTTTTGACATATGTAAGTAGGACATTTTTGTTCAAATTGACAATTACTTTCAGCCCCCGAAGTTTGTGACATTTACTTACGCTCCTTTCACACAGCCCGGTTTTTAGCCGTGCGGGAAAAAAACCGCACGATTTAAAACCGTTCAGGTAGTTTTCACATAGCACGGTCGGACTTGGACGGCCCAGGTATGGCACCCCGTGGCGTGGAACTTCAGTCGGCTATTCGCAGTGTCAGTTGAATGTGCCTGTGTATTGTACTTTGTCATTGAAATAAATAAAAAACAAGCGATTGACCTGTGGTTGTGGTACAGATGGAGGAAGAGACTAGAGAAGTCGTCGCGTTTAATAGATGCACCCAATTAACCAGAAAAGAGAGGAATCAGGGCTTTATTATACATTATTTGAAGACCTGCGAGGAGATGAAAAAAGTTCTTTAACGGTCTTTAAAAAACGTCTTGTCCCAAAGCACAGGTTTAGACTCTATACCAAAGATATAAGCACTTCCGCATCGAAATCATACATATCTTTCTACGAGCAACACGCACTCCCCTTGTGAACTGCGGGACGACTGAAACCGTTCCGTGTGAAAGAACTATAAACTCCAATGCGCTACTACTCAGTTAGACGGGACGGCGACCGTCCCATTCTAGTGGCAAACGGCAGCTGCATCACGGCAGATTGGTTGCAATCACGGTGAGATTGGACGGTGGTCTCAGGTGGAACGAACATGTGAATAAACTTGCAAAGCAGCTGGCTTCAAACATTTTTGTTTAAAAAAATATTTCTTCTTTGAATAATATTTCATTATCCAAACTAGTATATTTTGGCTTGATTGAGAGTCTGATTAAGTAATCCTTTGGGGCTCTTCCAATAAATGTAACTTAAATAGAATTTTTGTCCTTCAGAAGAGAGCTATAAGTTGTATCTTAAGACTTAAGCCAACTGACTCTTGTTTTGATCACTTTAAAGAACTTCAAATTCTAACAGTACCCAGTATTTATATGTTTGAAGTTATTAGTTATATTAAAGAAAACAACCTTGTTACAGCTCACCAGCATTCTCACAACACTAGAAATAGAAATATCAACCCGTCTATGCCTCACAATTTAAAGCTTTTTGAAAATAAACCAGACATTGGCCTAAAATTTTCAGTCAACTTCCACCACAAATTGCCCAGATAAGTAACTTTAAAAGATTTAAATATGAGCTCAAAAAGTACCTCATCGATAAATGCTTTTACCAACTTCCATCTTACCTGACATGACCCAAACCGTTGATATGACCTTCTCACACCCCCCCCCCCACATATGCCTCTGCCTACCATGACAGCATCTGGAAGATGTGCCTCAAGAACTCAAGACTGGTCCTATGCCGAATATGGTCAATCAGGACGACGTGGGATATGTATGTATATGTATGCAGCCGTGCGGTTAAAAACCGTCGCCGTGCCTGTGTGAAAGGTCTTATAAGATTCTTCGCGCCATCATTGGACTGTCCGCCGTGCAATTTTCAATCGTATGGGCAAAACCGTGATGTGTAAAGGGGCGTTATAAACACCCTGTATTTATGAATTTGAACGTATGGTGTTTTTGGCTTCTAGGGACCTCAAAATTAAAAAGTATCATGGTCCCGGGCTTAGGTCTTACCGTGACTACTTTCGTAGCGTATTCCCTATGGGGAAATTCGCTAAAAATAAGGAAATGATAAAAACATGATAATGACAAAACTATAATGATAATATGAATTATAAAATCACGATTTTTTTACAATCTATTAATAGAATCAGTAAACTTAAACTGAACAATTAGTTGCAAAAAAACTAATTCGTATTTTACATGCAAACATAAAGTCCTATGATATATTTTTAATGAACATTAAAAATCCCCCCCAAAAAATCTTATGATGTTTATTTCCTGGCGTCATAATCCCCCCTTAGGCACCTCTCCACATTGCAATTAGGAGAAGTAATCTTATGGCATCAGGGCCTTATTTTCCTCTCTTTTTCAAGAGGAAAAACTAAAAAGTTTTACATGCGATGTCCCAGTTCGATGTACTTATTCAGTTCTGTCGGCATTCAGCGAGTTGGTAGTTCCGACGAACGCCACATACAGCGTTAGTTGTCGCTTGCTTGATGGCTACTAGTTGACGCTAATATTAGCTTTTTCACAAATTATTTATTTTTCATTAAAATAATATAAAACATTTTAGAATATATTTGATTTTTATCGAATGCAACTTAATTGCACGAGTTTAATCAATTCAGTAAATAAAATAAAAGTATACTTAATTATTATAAAATTTAGTCAACTGATATATTTTGATTCTCATCGTTTTTAATTCAAATTGGAACCTTTATAACCGAAACCAGATTATCGCAGGTACAGATGAGTTTGTAATTGTTTTTATGTAAGGTCCCGAGCTGCAATCATTACCTTGGTTCAGCTTTGAGACCTAATTGATGTCTTACTTCAAGATCCCTAATATAACAGACGATCCCTGCGCAGGTGGATGATACTTGTTAGTTTTTAACACAACTGACAGTTAAAACTAATCTCTCCAATTGGCTCCACACGGTCAGTTTATCCGACAGTCTACCTCGGTCCACCAGTTTGTGTCGTCCGTTGAAAAGCTGTTTGCCACTGATAAATTACTGACGAAGAATTCCTGTTAAAATACATGAAGTACATTCTTGCCCCCTAAACAGTTCTTTAAATTCCAGTAAGTCTCTGCTCCTAGAAGTCATACTTAAGGCTACTACAACCCTAACACCGCACTAAAAATACTTTTCCCACCTAAAAAACCTCACAAAAAAAACACGGTTAAATGTAGAAATCGAGACAACAGAGTTACTAAACGAAGTGATAAAAGCAAATCAGTGGCCTGTTGTGCGGGGCAGAAGGCTGGCACGTGCGCGGAGCTACATTGAGCATGCGCAAATTGCTGGACTGAGCGTCTAAACTTAAGTGACCATACACACGGTAAGTTCGGGCTGCTGTCAGATTTATCAAAATTTCATCAGTCCAGTTTTCTGGCCTGAGCTCAGTCCAAATCTTGCCTACAGACGATCAGTTTTAACTGTTAGTCTAAACTGTCAGTTAAAACTGATCGTCTGTAGGGGGCTTTACCATAATGAGATCTTTTGAAATAATACACGGTTGGAACGCTCCATTGCAACTACCGAACCCGAGCCGCTCCTCGTGATTTGCGCATCTATTAAACAAAATGATACTTAGACTTGCAAAATCCCTACTGTACTTATTTAGTACGTCAAGGGTTTTTTTTTTTAAGATAACTGATAACTCCTAAAATTATTTTTTCCACTGATTTTCAAGCTTTTTGCGTCATTGTATAGGGCTCGGTCTGTAGTTGTTTCCCCAAAAATTGACGAGAATCGGAAGTCGGCCTCCATAATCCCTTACTTATTTTACATGCAACGTAAAATAAGTTGGCGTAAAAGTTAAAGCGTAAGTTGGGTGAGTCGGTGGCGTAGTGGTTAGCGCGCCGGACTTCGGGACCATGGCAGCGATGTCGTGGGTTCGAATCCGCGTTCTGCCAGTGACTTTTATCAGTACCTTTCACCTTGTACTGTAGCGGCTCACCCCCTTACTTTGTCTAATACGATCCACGCACAGATCAAATAGTCTATGTGGACGGGGCAAAGTAAGGCAAAAAGAGGTCCGCCAACCTCTTTTTCTTTTAAAAAAAAAAAAATAATAATAATAAAAAAAAATAATTGAAATTTGAAATTTTCCCATTAGAATAACATGGGATTAAGCCGAGAATTTTTAGCATATCTTAATGTACAGCTAGGTATAGTTTTAGGCGATTCCCGAAACTGATAATCATTCATCATTTTCATCATGAATCATTATTTATTGAGAGTTTCTTGATCGCATGAACTACACTAATATATATGCTTGATTTCGAGCAACTTTTGCATTAGTTTCATTTAAATGCACGATAGACATTAAGGTTACACCCCACAACCCTTCAAAGATTTGGGTCATTTTAAAATTTCTAATGGAAGACTAAAATTTACACGGTTATAAAATAGGCCTAAGCAAAAATTTAACAATCGTCAAGAAAAACGTTTGTTATTGTTTTCATAACAGAAATCTTTCCTTCGTCTTCGCCCTGTGTTCGGAATCAAATCGATTATGCTGGTTTTAATCCACGGTTTTTTTATGTTGTTATATGGAAAGGGAAGTAATGCCGATCACTGGTGATGGAAACTACTTTTTTCGGTCCGTACCGTATGCTGAATGGCCATCAAAATAGTAGCGAAATCCTTGCTTAAATTGTGTACGCATTAGTTAACGATTCGAATGTATAGCGTACAAAAAATTCTTCGTGTGGGGGGTGATGAGTCTTACTTAAGAGAAATTTTTAATTGAGAACAAGTTAAATTATCAGTAAAATTATCAAAAGGAGAATATTTTCACATTATGAAAATAAGAAATATGAATGTTTTAACAATATTTAGGTTGATTATGCAGTGACAAACGATCTATTTTTGTTTACAATCTGACTTTATTCATATGGAGGTAATCAGCTTTTGAGTTACAATTCACATTGAGACCAATTCTCTACGGGCAGATTGTCGGCGGTGGATTGTCGGCGTCGATCAGCTGATAGTTTACCGAGAAGTGGATTTTAAATGGGAGCTGCTATACGGGCAGATTTTTAACGCGCAACGACTCGGTATATTGTCGATTACGCCGCCGATTTCGCAACCCCTCGTAAAATCTTGCAGTTTCTCTCTAGTTCTCACAGTTTCTCGTCCACTGCGAATATAAACATCAAGAAGGCAAAAGTTGTCCCGGGTCAACTTTAAAACTGGTTTATACTAATTGCGAAGTTGACATTGGGTACAGCAAACGAATTTGTCATAACACTGTTGTAAGTCTTATGGCTGTCCACTATGACAATTTCCCTTCCTTCATAATCCATTCATGTTCAAGCCAGGGAGTTAATGCGAACTGCATGTAAACCCCTAGCTGAAATATATGATCAAGACAGCAGCGGATGGGGAATGCGACGGGCATAGAAACCCCTAACTGGAACATGAGTGGACAGTCCCTTGTCTCAACTTTTCTTTCTTCAATATCCCATCCTTCCGGGGGTTTGCGCAAAATGCCCATTAGAGGCAGACGTGCTCAACGGTTCGGCGGGGGTCTCCTTATACATCAACAGCGACAAGGCAAAAGTTTTCGCGCACTCTTATGAATTATACAGTGAACACTGTAAGAAAAGGCTTTTTTCACTTCATTCCAAGCATTTCAAGGAATCTAAAATAAATAAATAAAGAGAAGGTAGGGTCCAAGACATGCAGCACCCTCTGTGTACCATGTGTTATTTTGCACCTATGACATCATCTTTATCATTACCAGAATTAGTAAATGGTGATGTCATAGGAGCAAAAGAACACCTGGTGCATAGAGGGTGTTGTATGTCTTGACCCCTACCTTCTCTTTATTTATTTTAGATTCCTTGAAGCATTTCATCTTCGTAACTACAAGGCCTCCGTTTCCAGGACTTCACCAAGGGGTTAAGCGAAAATGAAAATCTGTACTGTTTCCCAATAGGAAAGTTTCTTTAAACAGACAGTCCAAGACAGTTTTCTCTTTTAGGTTGATGACTTTAAAGAAAAATTGAGTCATATTTCCATAGTTATTAAATGTTAAAGAAATACTATACTAAACTATTAAAATCATTGAATTGAAATTTCGTTTTAATTAAAGAATATATATTAGATTAAATTATAGTATACGATGCAACCATACTATAATAAATATTTACTATTAACATCAGTAGTGAATAATGAATTGTATTGTATGGAGGGCCGGCTCGGAGTGGTTTGCCCGCGCAATAGGCGGATTGTGGCCTACCGCGTCTTTCGGCTGATTACACCTCTATAGAGCTGAATATTCAATTAATTCGCATTATCTTGCTGATAACAGACTGTTCCACAGTTCCATATATTGTTAATTCCCCTTTCTATTGTATTTCCAAAGTTGACCACTAATTGAATATGTTTCAATAACTTTGTAAAAATCACAAAAATATTGTAAGATAGAATAAATGCCTTTACAACAGTCTACATACAGCACATTTCATTACAATTAATTCTCGATCTATTCCTCGTAAATTTTTATAAATATTCATACGTATGTTTTTGTGTTCCACTATGTTTGAACAGTTCCGGAACGGTGAAATTATTGTTTTTCCATTATAAATAAAGTAATGAGATTTGGTACATCAGTAACAGCCATAAACGTCTACTCTTTTAAGCTATTATCACCTTTTTATCTCTTAAGGGGGTCGGCCGACGAGGAGCCAGGCAAAATTCTTAAATAGCAGCGTAGGTTGAGTTGGTATCAAATTAAAGGTCTCACTTAGCAGAATACAATTCCGCAAACTAGTCTTCAAATGGATGACCGAGACAAGTGCAGTCAAAATGCAAAGACGTTCAAAATTGTGTATGATGAGTCAGAGGCCAAAGAATTTTCAATTTAAACACCCTTTAGAAATGTCCCTCTTAGAAGCCTTACAAAAATCTGCTTTGGCCTTTGTCAAATCACACATCATCTTAAATGTATTTGCATTTGGGGAAATATCCAAACTATGTGGCATTTTAATTTGCTAAGTGAGACCTTAAATTTTATACCAAACTTGACCTATGATGCTATTCTAGAATTTTGTCTGACTCTTGGGCCGTCTCCCTTAAGGGATAGAAAAATGATAATAGCTTTTGAGTAGACATTTATGGCTATCAAGTTACCATTATTGATATACCAAGTCTCATTACTTTATCTATAACGATTAAAAAATATATTTCACGGTTCCGGAACTTTTCAACCACAATGTGTATATTTGGTTATTATAACCCTTTGAATACATACACTATGAACACAACTAGATAAAACAGCTGACAGCTGGGCTTTATCGGTAAAGGGCCTGAACAAATGAGGTTAAAATACATTGTGCAACAAAGATAGGAAAGTTTGTCCCTTTTCGATTGGCGCCATTTCCCCCAGGATTCCCACTGTGTCCTTGGTAACCAGTCTTTTGTTTACACTTTCCAATCCGTTATCAGCCATTTTACCCATATCTGTCCGACGTTACCTTGGTAACCAATTTAAAATCAAAGTGGTTTTAAAAACAAACAAAATATCGGAAGTTTTACGAGTATAATGTATATTGTTAAGCTTATTGCGACCCATCAGAACAGCCAAACCTGGTAATCAAGGAAACGAAAGTAACTGTGGGAAAAATATTGGCGATGAAAAGAGGACAATAAATTAACATGTGTTTATCACTCTTTCCTCATTGGTCTGGAAAGTAACAAACATTTACAAAATCGAGCTGCATATGTAAAATATAATGTAACAACAAATTTTCTCAAAATAAAGTTAGCGTTTCAGATATAATCTGAAGACTTCTATTAAATTAAGTGTACCGTAATAGATTTCCTGTGATAGTAAGTCTTAAAATATATGAGAATGTCATTTCGTATATATGAATGTTTTGGTTATTTTTTTATTAGTTTACTAAATAAATGTCTACATAAAATTTGGGCTACTGTTATAAAATTTAGCAGGCCCATTGCAAAATTTGATGAGCCACTTAAAATAATTTATAAATTGAGAATTCGGTCTTTCCTTCAAAGGTATTAAATTATATAACTAAAAACGGTATGATTTAGAATAGCCAGAAAAGCTTTTATATCTAAAGGTAAAAATGAACCTAAACTATTGTCAAGAGTAAAAACAAGACACTAAGCAAACCCTTGTAAATAGAGTGTTTCAGAACCCCTGACAATATTTTAGGGTACTGTTTCAGGGCCAAAACCAAATGTAAATATCATATTATAAATGTCCCAAAGTCCCCAGATACCCTCACAGCCGCCATTTTTTTCACATAATTATTTTTGTAACGGATAGTTGTATTCAGTTCATATTTGGTATGAATCTTCATCACACCAATGTACTTTTTCAGGAAAAACTTAATTTTTTCCAGTGTATATTTTCAAAATGGTGGCCATTTTAAATTTTCAAACTCAAATATCTCAAAATCGGTAAGTTTTATAAAAAATTTAAGACGCAAAAAAGTTGGCAAATCGAATTATCTAACCAATGATGCCAAGTATGTAAGGATCTGACAACAAATAACGGAGTTATTGCGATCTTTCTCCATAAAAAACATTGATTTTCCTGTTAAAATAGCCTTAATTTGCATTAATTTTAAAGCATCTTTTGCATAATTTTTTTCCTGAAAAAGTACATTGGTATGATGAAGATTCATACCAAATATGAACTGAATACAACTATCCGTTACGGAAATAAAAATTATTATGTGAAATAAGCAAAATGGCCTCCGTGTGGGTAACTGGGGACTTTCGGACATTTATCTACTATATATTTGTCAAATACCACTCACTCATGTGTCAGAGTATCTCAATGAGGGCTCCATCAGGGCTCCACCACACAGGACTTCAAAATTTCTATCTAATGTTATTCTTATGGCCAATTTTTTATACAAATCTAGGAAACAACGAATGTGGAAAACCATAGGACCTATGATGTTGAAATTAAGCATGGGCGTTCTGCTTTGCTAATAGGTGCTCACTAAGAAACGGTTTTACAAAATCCCATCAGGGCTCCGCCCCACAGGACATCAAAATTTCTATCTAATATTACCCTTATGGCCAATTTTCTATGCAAAACAAAGCAACAACGAATCTCAAAAACTATGGGACCTACAATGTTAAAATTGGGCATGGGCGACGTTATTTGCTCATAGATGCTCACTAAGAAACAGTTTTACAAAATTCCATCAGGGCTCCGCCACACAGGACTTCAAAATTTCTATCTAATGTTATTCTTATGGCCAATTTTTCATACGAATCTAGGAAACAACGAATCTGAAAAACTCTAGGACCTTTGCTGTTGAAATTTGGAATGGACGTTCATTTTTTTATTATGGGTCCTCACTAACAAACGGTTTTTCAAAATTCAAACAGGGCACCGCCCCACAGGATTTCATTTCTGATCTAATGCTATTCTTATGGCCAATTTTTAATATGAATTGAAGAAACAACGAATATGAAAAACAAGATGACGTAAGGGAATCATTTGGAACATTTGGAATGGGAGATCCACTTTGATAATCATCGGTGCTCATTTAAATACGCTCTTGGAAAGCACCTTCAGGGCTCCGCCCCACATGACTTCGAAATTACTCTACGGCCAACGTGGTTGAAATTTGGCAGGGACGTACCTCTTTGCTCAGAGGTATGCATTAATAAACGGTTTTGTAAATATAGTTTTTCTAAATAATTTAGGGCTTTGCCCCACTGGACTACAAATTTACTCTAGGGCATACAGGGTTGAAATTTTATGTGGACATTCCTCTTTTCTCTTATGTACTCACTAAGAAACGGTTTTATAAATATAGTTTTTTATGTCCTTTAGGGCTCCGCCCCACTGGACTTCAAAATTACTCTATTGCATATGTTTTTGAAATTCGGCTTGGACGTTCCTCTTTGCTAATAGGTATTCACTAAAAATCGGTTTTGCAAGTATTGTTTTTTTTTTTTTTTGTTTTTTTTTTTTTTTTTTTTGTTTTTAGGGCTTTGCCACACTGGACTTCAAAATTCTCTGGGGTTCGGGGTTCAATTTTAACGTGGACGTTACTCTTTACTCATATGTACTCAATAAGAAAAAGTTATTCAAAATATACTGTAGGTTTAGAAGACCTTTAGGGCTCTGCCCCACTGGACTTCAAAATTACTCTAGAGCCTACGGGGTTCAACTTTGACTTGGATGTTCCTCTTACTCATACGTACACATTTAGAAACGGTTTTGCAAATATAGTTTTTTAAGTCCTTTTAGGGCTCTGTCCCACTGGACTTCAAAATTAATATTGAGCCTACGGGGTTCAACTTTGACATGAATGTTCCTCTTTACTCATACGTACACATTTAGAAACGGTTTTGCAAATATAGTTTTTTAAGTCCTTTTAGGGCTCTGCCCCACTGGACTTCAAAATTACTATTGAGCCTACGGGGTTCAACTTTGACGTTTATGTTCCCCTTTACTCATATGTACTAACTTAGAGATGGTTTGGAAATATAGATTTTGAAGTTCCTTAGGGCTCTGACCCACTGGACTTCAAAATTCTCTGGGGCTTACGGGGTTGAAATTTGACGTAGACGTTACTCTTTACTCATATGTACTCAATAAGAAAAAGGTATTCAAAATATACTGTAGGTTTAGAAGACCTTTAGGGCTCTGCCCCACTGGACTTCAAAATTACTCTAGACCCTACGGGGTTCAACTTTGACTTGGATGTTCCTCTTACTCATACGTACACATTTAGAAACGGTTTTGCAAATATAGTTTTTTAAGTCCTTTTAGGGCTCTGTCCCACTGGACTTCAAAATTAATATTGAGCATACGGGGTTCAACTTTGACATGAATTTTCCTCTTTACTCATACGTACACATTTAGAAATTGTTTTGCAAATATAGTTTTTTAAGTCCTTTTAGGGCTCTTCCCCACTGGACTTCAAAATTACTATTGAGCCTACGGGGTTCAACTTTGACGTGGATGTTCCTCTTTACTCATATGTACTCACTTAGAGATGGTTTGAAAATATAGATTTTGAAGTTCCTTAGGGCTCTGTCCCACTGGACTTCAAACTTCTCTGGGGCTTACGGGGTTGAAATTTGACGTAGACGTTCCTATTTACTCATATGTACTCACTAAGAATAGAATGGTTTTACAAATATAGATTTTTATGTCCTTTAGGGCTCCGCCCACAGGACTTCAATTTTACTATATAGCCTATGTACATGGTTGAATTTTGATGTGGATGTTCCTTTTTGCTCATACGTACACATTTAGAAATGGTTTTGCAAATATAGGGTTTGAAGTCCTTTAGGGCTCTGCCCCATACTGGACTTCAAAATTACTCGACGGTATACGGTGTTGAAATTTGATGTGGACGTTACTTTTTACTCATATGTACTCAATAAGAAACGGCTTTGCAAATATAGGTTCCTGTAGAGCTCTGCCCCACTGTACTACAAAATATCTCTGGGGCCTACGAGGTTGAAATTTGACATGTACATATACAGTAGGAGCTCAATTAGAAACGGTCTAGCAAATATAGACTAGTTTTTGAAGTCCTTTAGGCCCCCCCTCCCTACAGGTCTTCAAAATTACTATATGGTTTATGGGGTTGAAATTAGACAAAGGATTCGGCAAAATTTATTGCTCTGCATACACTACTTCAATGTTTTAATATAACTCTTAAGGATGCAGATTTCGTTTCTCTTTAAAGAGATTTTATCACATATAAAATAAATTCAATCACGGGCGAAGCCGTGACGGGCAACAGCTAGTATTATGATATTTACATTTGGTTTTGGCCCTGAAACAATACCCTAAAATATTGTCAGGGAGTTCTGATACATTCTGTATAACTTAACGTAACAGTAAAAAAAGCGTAAATTCATAAAGGCTAATATTCTACTGAACTGCTTTGGAAGCTTATAAAATAAATTTTAAAATACTGTACTTGTATTAAACAAAATTAATTATTACATTCACCGATTAATACAGTAGATTTGATCATAACCGTTTATTTATTGGGGTGTAAGCCTTACACAAATCACAAGACTTGCGATGGAGTTTTCAGAACATTAAGAACTTTAACTCGATAACAAAATCACTTCCTAATTGTTAGAAAGTTGAAAACAGTGTAAGATAGGCGAAGTGGAAAGTGATTACTTTCTGCGTCGACTTTTTGGCTGATGATGCTCGAAACTGTGAAGTTATAAAACTTCAATTCGCTACATATTTCACAATATTCATCATGTAGCTGTAGTACGAATAATAATATTTCAATGTGTAAAAACAGTAGTTATTAAAATTACTATTAATTTCAATGTATATTTCATACGAACTAAGCTTGAAATCTGGTAAAAGTAAGAATAAATTTGTTAATGCAAAATGTATATACGTTTGTTTTGTAGGGAAACCTAAAATTAAAGATAGTCCAGCGCGTTAAAATCGGGGGTTTATCGGGGTTCATGATTTTAGGCACAGTTGTTTAGAATGTGGGTCTGATGATTAAACCACTATCGCACTCAGGTGTAGAAATCGTCATGGCCTTACATAAAAAACCAATACAATTTTTATAGTTTTTACTTATTTGTAATTTTCACCTAAAAATTCTAGTTTTACGCAAAGAAAAGTCCTTAGATTATTAAAAGCTCAGTATTTTTCCGTTTAAAGGAATAAATGTTGTTTTAGCTAATGAAATGGGGAATTTATGGTGGTGGATAGTTCAGTGGGGCCAGGGTGGACCGGTAGGGGAGATGGAAAGATGCTTACACGATTTAAGGCAGAATAAAATTAAATATGGGCGTACTTCATACAAATTTAATGCATCTAAAGTAAATCATATGACATCTCCATATCTTAACCTCAGTGACAAAACTTTCAATAGTTTATGTAGTCCCAAAATGCGGTCACACATGCGCATCACAACGAATTACTACAACAAAACTAAATGAAACTCACTGCCGATACACAAAGCCGCACTTACACCTTTTACTACGATAACCATCGCAACTTGGGGATTCAATAATTATTTTAAACGGGTAAATTATATTAGATATTAAAACAACAAGAGCAATTCCCAGCCGCCGGCGCGGATCACAGGAATGCTCCTGAATTTGATGTAAATTTAAACTGACTTGTGGGTCTTAAAGCGACTCCCAGCTCGTTGTGAGGCACAGGAGCGCTGAAAACAATATTTTGACTTAATTTTAATTTTAATCTAGAGCGGTTCCCATCTCGTTTGAGATTCACAGGAACGCTCTGGTACAAATGTAATTCAAGTGAGCGATTCCCAGCTCGAGGTGAGACACAGGAATGCTCATTGTGATTGGAAATTTAGAGAAAAGAAATTTATTTTGATTGAACCCGAATTGAATTAATTAATTTTATGAGGTAGAGCGATTCCAAGCACTGATTTAGAGACACAGGAATGCTCGAACCTGTCTGATTTAATATTTAGTTTAACTTTAAAGATTCCTTTTCTTTTAGAAAATGTATTTATTAGTGCAAATCCAAGCTCTAGTACAGAGACACAGGAATGCACCAATATTAAAAGTATACAAGGTTTATTTTAACCTAAAACAACGAGAGCGATTTCCAGCTCGTGGCGAGGCACAGGAATGCTCAAGTCGAGACTGATTCGAAAATATCATTTAAATTTAATTTAGTAGGTTTAGTTGGACCTAATAACTTTAAATAATTTAAAACCAAGACTCAAATTCAAAACCACCTCGCACAGAATTAATCACTTAGGTAAGATAATTAAAGGGACTTACAAAAACATACACTTACTGGAAATGGAGCTGGCTTGTCCTCGGGGTCATCACCTGTCGCCGACTGACCGCTAGAAAAATTAATTTCGTACAACTACGGAGATTCCCGAGTGTAGGCGGAAATGCCCGAACGCGGAGGTAGGCTTATCAGCCACGGGTCAAGAGTCAAGTCCTCTACACTAATAATTTTTTATTAAACAGATATAGCGGTAAATTTTATTTTGAGGCATCTGTATTTGGTTAAAAAAACCAATATTGTCACTTTGTATACAAATATACCAACTTAAAATGACTGTATCCATGGCACCTAAAAATTCAGAAGCATTTTAAATTTAGAATATGAAAAAATGACGAAAGCAGTATCCACTTTTAATAAAATTTGGAATGGGCGTTTTAAATAAGGTTACAACTTATATGAATAAATTTTTACTTTCCAATAAATAAAACTAAGAGCAATAAATTTAATGTTTTGTGGGGTTTCAAAGGAGCTAAGAGTCACGATTTCATTTTTCACAATTTTTCATTAAACTGCACAATTTTTGTCCAAACCAATTTTTTAGAGCTCATTAATTAAATAATTTATCACTATTACATTTTAACCTTATAGGCCTAATTATTATTTTGCGGAGAAAATGAAAAAATATGAAAAACATCTCAAGTTTATTCAAGTGAAAATATGTTAAACCCAATATAGTGGTTATTTTTAATTTATCTTCATTGTTCGAATGTACCTCAATATGGTTGGGATTAATTTATGGTTGCTCAAAATATTCCATTCACGGTATTCTTCCGTATTCAGCCAGTTAGTCAGAAATTTGAGTACATTTTATAAAAATGAATCATCTACTGTGCTGTAAAAGTACTTCGGTAATTAGTAATGTATATGGTATAAGTTTGTTAGAATTTTGAGTTAATTTTATTTATAATAATGAATTATGTACTGAACTGTAAAACTACTTCGGTAGTTATTCATATATTTGGCATGCTATGTATATGGTATATATTTTTACCATAGAATTGACCTCCGCAACCAAGAAAACTATGATACAATGGCTAAAATTGCCAGTTACTAAAGCGAGAAAATTACAAAATACTGACATTTGGCTTAGTTAAAACAACATACAATACCTAATGTTTGATGCGATCACCCAATACACATGCTTATGAGCGCATCTTTCTTTGAATTAACTATGGTGCCTTGTTTATGTCAGACAGTGACTAGCACCATAATATTTTTTTTCATAAAAACTATTTAAAACAAAAAAATCCGAAGTGGAAAAAGTATAAGACTTTGAATTAATGAAAGTCGAAAACTATTAAGTATATAGCGATGATTAGGGTCTAAAAATTTCAGGAAACTTAATTTTTGTATAAAAGGACAGATCTTTTCGAAAAAATACCTTCTATGAGAAATGTACAGGAAAAATAAAAAAAGGTTCAAAAGTTTTAAGTTTTTGATTTTATGACATGATACCTTCATCACCCGTGTAAAAGAATGTTTTAATCATCAGATGAACATGCTAAACAACCATGCCAAATATCATAAATAAAATATTTTAAGCATGGAAACCCCCTTGTTAATTGCATAGTTACTGAGCTAAGATCAAGGTGGCCAAGGTTCATTTTCATGAAACAAAAAGACTAAGTGAAAACATTGTATGAACTAAAAACAATGATCCAATTTTAACTTGTTTTTAAATGGGGATTAGTGATGCTATAATACAAAAATATCTTTATACTAATCTTGTGTGTATCGATAAGATAAACAAACCACGGTCGACTTGGTTTAATATTCTACGGAGCTGGGTTCCTGCGATGAAGCGGTCATGCGTAACATCATTCCCGGGAGCTAAGAAAACCAAAATAACAAAAGTTCTATTCCTGTTCTTAAGATTTTTCATAAAGAATTAAAATTAAATTTGTCTACTTATAGGAAAGTAATATTTTATTACTGTATTTAACATTATACACAAATTTAAGTGTTTTTACTTATTCTTTTGTTATCGAGTTCTAGTTCTTATTTTGCAGAATCTACAGTTAAGATATAATACAATTAAGCATGTAAAACATATGCTATCTTAAGCATCCGTGTTCATATCGAATTTAACTTAACAGCTACAAACAAATTTATGAAAAAAATATATAAAAAAAAAATAATCACAATAAACAACAACAGTATAAATATAACTTTAGACCAGCCACGGTCACTACTGGTCCGTTCGTGCGAAAGTCCATGTCGGAGATGGCGATAATTGGCGAGTGGTTCCCCTGTTAACAATCCCCTGTTTCAAAAATCTTTCATGAGTCCCCCGCTATCCCATACAAGTCCGTATGAGCTATCCATAAAGACGTCTTGGGCTATCAAATAAACAATATTGATGAGGGTGTAGGAGCCTAACCCGTAAGAAGCTCTAAACTATATGTACAGCCAAAATTCAACTTTGATGGTATACTTGCATTATCTATTTACTTAGCAGACAGTTGTACTATTCAATTAAGTGTTGTTTACTTGTCACTTCGAGCGAATATTCAATTTATATTTATATGTTAAAATGTAAATGTAATTTCAAGTTGTTAATACATATTACTACTCAGGAATTATGAGTATATACCCAGTTACCTAGCTAACATAGTATTGATCTAACCTTAAGACATGAAAACTTTTAAGTAGAATATGTATTTGTATTTGTTTTAAACCTTCGATCTTCATAATCCTTAATAGGATATCAATAAATGTGTTTATAAGTTTTACTTTTTGTAATTTTGCGTGATTATTAAAAATAAATACTGAAATCTTAGTGCTTTCCGCAGTGCAAACATTGTAACGAGTGTGCGTGGAAGATCAATGTAGGTTTAGTGGACATCAATCTTCGGTATTGTCCCCCGTCAAACTCACGCACATGTTCCACATGATCCCGGCCTACACGCACCACAACACGGATCGAACACACGTGGGCTGACTGAGGTGTTTATCACTGTTCTGTATGACTTGATTTATATATAATAAAGAAAAAAAATAATTCCATGCATCTAAAACCACAAAGATGATTTGGATATCTGAACGCATAATGGAAAAGTAATACGAATGATAAAATCTTCACCGGTCTAATAATTGAAAGTTTTTTTTTGAATATATTTAATGGCAACGCGCCAGGAGTGAGGGTGGTGTACAGCTTTTCAATCGAAGATTGAGGATCCTTATGGCGTTATATAATTATGATGATCTGTTCTTGAAAATCACGGATTTAAAATGTTATATAATGTTACGCAATGCGCTGCATCATTCGAATGGGGTCGACACTTAAGTTGTTCGATAGTTTTTATTCTGCTTTTAACATGTGCTCTTCTGTTAAACTTTCTCACTAATACAGTAATAGCCATTTTAGCCATCGATGCAATATAAATTATCCCCTATGTTAATACTATGGTCACACATCAAACTTTAAGGGCTCCTTAAACCATAGAGAGTAGACATTTCGGAAATCTAAGACCTTATGGCAAAACTGCAACCTGAGGTCATTTTTGAAACTTCAAACACTAAAATTGGTCCAGAAATAAGGAAAAAGTCTTATTCACAAAAATCGGCTTTTCGTAGTAGGATAATAATTACGATTTTATTCGTTATATTCGACTTTGATAGCCTACTAAACTAAATGAGGGATGATGTTGACATGAGGCAGGAAAAGGATTGGCGAAAGACCAAGGTGATAAGCAACCATAAATGCAAATAACATGATAGAATAAAATACCCCCGTCGCAGCAGACCTGCGTACTCAGCGAATTTCCAATGGAATTTTGGTATATTTTCTATTTCCCCATAAAACCTATGGGGATGAGAGTATGTAGGTTTGCCGCCATATGGGTTTTTTTGGTAAGTGTAAGTTAAACCCTACCTAGTGATAATACATACCAAATTTTATACGGCTATGGTGTTCTTTTTTATTTTCCCCATAAACCCTATGGGGGGGAGTACGTAGGTTTGCCGCCATATGGGTTTTCTAAGCAAATATAAGTTAAACGCTTCCTAATGAATGTACATATCAAATATTATCAAGATATGTCAATAAATAAGCAAGACGGGAGGTTTAGTTGATTTCCCATAAGAATAACATGGAAAACATACTTTTTTTTTTTTCGCCATAACCATATAAGCTAGGTAAAAAATTCAAAATACTAGATTGTTTGTTTTTCTTTCAGCTCTTTTAAATGGTTTAAGTTAAAATTGTTGAATTTTCGAAATAAAAGTAAAAAAAGCCAAAAACCCATTTTTAACCCTTTTGAAACCCCATAAAACCCCGTTCCCATGGTCCGATCATTGTGGTTCGCGAACTCAACCTAGTAGATGCTGGCTTACACCCCTGTACCAAATTTCATAAAAATCGGAGGTTCCATTCAAAAGTTATCGTGTTCACGGACACACACACACACACACACACACACACACACACATATATATATATATATATATATATATATATATATATATATATCAATTTGAACGAACGGTGTTTTTGGCTTCTAGGGACCTCAAAACGAAAAAGTATTATGGTCCCGGGCTTAGTTCTTACCGTGACTACTACCGTAATAGCGTATTCCCTAAAGGGAAATTCGCTAAAAAAATAAAAAAGGAATTGGAAATTTACATTTTAAGAGTTGACAAAAATACAAATGGCACAAGGATATTTGCATGTTAAACACAAAAATTTCATCTTTTATGACTTGAGGCCTGGAATGTCTTACACTTAACTTGAGACAACTCACCAAAGTTGAACTTCAAGGAAAATTAGACGTTACCATAGTACATTTCTTTTCACTTTCAGTGTTGTTTCTTGCTTCAGTTCATTCATCACTGGTTTTCGCTAGTAAAAAGTTCTGTCATTAAAAATACTGGGTAAAGATGGGTAAAACAATACAATTAACCTAAGCACTAAGTAGTACAAAATATGTGGTAACATTTTCAGTGGAGGTAATCTCTTACAGGCTGTGGCCGACCACACCGCTCGGTGATTCGTTGAATCACAGACGTTGGGCCAGCTTTGATTGATTGAGGGCTGCTTCAGCGGAGTATTAAAGCAATCTAATTGACAACCACAGCAAGTTTGAGTTTAGAGTTGTAGTCGTGTAGCGATGATACTGCATTGTCAACTAAAAAGCGTGATTCTGAGTATTTTTTATACCAAAAAAGTTTGATAAGACAAGAATTATAAATATATATGTATACATCGTATGGCTGTCATAGCCAGCCGCCATCTTAAAGATAATAATAATTCAATACATAAAAGATGTTCTGCAGTGCAAAGCACCTGCGTCAATACATTTAAAATAAAACTAAAATAAACATTAATGATCTCTCTATAAAGCTAAATCCAGGGCGCTAAGCCATTGCAGCCCACCTTCACTTGCACAATGAAGGCCCATCAGCCCTTCCGGGAAAGCACTCAAAGGGCACTCATTGACTATGTGAGTCATAGTCTGGCACTCCGCTCCACAGCCGCATGACTGGTCTTCTGTCATGCCCCATTTGTATTTCCAATAATTACATCTTCCCACTCCAGTGCGGAATCGATTGAGAACAGTCCACTGCTTCCAAAGAAGATCCATACCACTTACTGCTAAGGTTGGGTTAGCAATCAAAAAGTGATTCCTACCTTGGAAAGAGTCCCAGGAGGAAGTCCAGTCGGTATGGATTGAAAAGTTTGTGTCCATCAACTGGGATGCTGTCCGCAGTGGTGGTCTTCGGGACCTCAATCTGCCCGTCTCCTGGGGTAGGTAATCATGGTTGGTTAGGTGTGGAGCAGATAAGATCTTAGTATATTCCCTAATGAGTGTGCATCCCTTCGTCTGGTTTCAGGTGGAGCGATATTACACAGGACCGGGAGCCAGGGGACGGGTTTTGCCATGAGTGTACCACTAATGGCTCTCATAGCCCTGTTTAGCTGAACGTCGATATCCCTGACATGTACACTGTTCAACCACACGGGAGCACAGTACTCAGCAGTTGAGTAAACTAGGGACAGAGCAGTGGTTCGCAGAACTTGTGCGTTTGCTCCCCATGTGGAGCCAGCAAGGTGATGGACAATGTTAGTCCTGGTTCTCACCTTGGCTGCTGTCTTTTGTAGGTGGGTTTTGAATGTCAGGGACCGATCTAAAGTGACCCCCAGGTACTGTGGGTTTTCATTGTGCTTTAGCTACACCGTCAAATATGATTTTAAGCTTTTGGTGGGCCATTCTATTGTTCAAGTAGAAGCAAGAAACCTCGGTTTTTGTTGGGTTTGGATTTAGCTTCCAGGCTTTAAAGTATTCACCGAGGGTCGTGAGGTCATTTGTTAGGGTTTCCTCAGCTAGTTGGAATTCCTTGTCCTGATAAGCCAGAGCTATATCATCTGCGTAAACGAACTTTGAGGAGCGAGTGTCTGGAATGTCGGCTGTATACACATTAAACAGCAGTGGGGCGAGCACTGACCCCTGTGGCAGGCCATCCTTTAGTTGCCTAAAAGTACTTTCCTTTCGTCCCAAATATACTTTAATCATCCTGTTGGAGAGCATTGAGTGTAGGAGACGCAACAGGAAAGGGCAAGGAATCAGGTTGTAAAATTTAATAAGGAGGCATTTTCTCCAGACAGTGTCATAAGCTGCAGTAAGATCTAAGAAAGCAACGGAGGTTTTCAGTCTGCGCTCAAACCCATTCTCGATGAAAGAAGTAAGAGCTAGAACCTGGTCACACCCAGGTCTAAACCCAGCTTGTTCGACGGGGATGCTGGAATCGAGAACAGGGAGGATTCTGTTGTATATCAACCTCTCGAGCAGCTTATAACAGACACTAAGAAGGGCTATGGGTCGGTAACTTTCGGGCAGTTTTGGATCTTTACCGGGCTTCAAGACAGCTATTATTTTGGATTTTCTCAATATACTAGGCAAGTCGCCGGTTTCCATAATGGTGTCAAAAACTGCAAGAAGCCACTGTCTAGCCTTTTTACCCTAGTGTTTTATAAACTCCGGGAAGATTTCATCCAAGCCTGCTGCCAATTGGCATCGCATCAATCGCCGCATCTAGATCATCCATAGTGAAAGGTCTAGAGACTTCCAATGGTGCTTGCCGACTTTGTTTTATTTCATTTAGCTTAAAGTTCACCTTCCTGTCCGCAGACGTACGCATGGGTTTAGACAAACAGGAGAGGCGTTTTGCAATATCACAAGGGCGAGGTTGCGAGACAGTGTTTTTATCATTGGTTTTACCAGTGGAGAGCTTTCTTAGAAGAGACCAGGCTTTGCGACTGCTTTGGGTGAAGTTCATGTTCTCAACGGTTTTCACCCATTTCTCTCTCCTGGTGTTGTCGAGAGAGTAAAGCAGTTGGTCCGCTACATCTCTGTCAGCAGTATCAGTGAACTCACTGTAAAGGTCTTTGCACTCTTGACTCTATCCTGGTATATACTCTTTCCTGAAACCTCTTGGAATAGACGCTTTAGCGCAAGACAGAACAAGTTGTGTGAACCGATCGTAGTTTTTTATTTTAGGAGGTATGTACCTGATGCCTTTGTCGAGAAGGAGAAGGTGGAGAAGGCCTCCCACTCAGCTTTGTTGAAGTTCCACCTAGGCCGAGGAAAAGATCTTACGAGAGGAATTTGGATTCCCACTGATATCAGTACAGGCCTATGCTGAGAATGAGGAAAGGCACCTAGGACCCTCCTGCAAGTTGGTGTAGGTGTTGTTGATCGGTCACAAGAACAAAAGCACAAGTCTGGAGAGTACCCACGACGCCATCGAGCTGAATGGAAAGTGTGTGGGTCTTTGGCATTAAATACCAGGAAAAAGTTGTTATTTTCAGCCCAGCTTGAAAGACGAGTGCCGTTGTCATCATCGGACGAGTATCCCACTGGGTGTGGTGACTGTTAAAGTCACCTACATATACCACAGGATGTTCAAAAGTTGGGAGAACTGTATCTGACCACTGGATGTTCGGCGGTTTATAGACATTTACAATGGTAGTCTCAGATACATTAACAGCAACAGTAAATATGCTGTTCACACAACTTTTGTGGGAGACTGACACGTCGTCTATGTCTTGCCTAACGTAAGTCGCCACGCCATAGACCCTGTGTCCTATTGCATCCACAAGCCTATATCCTGTGATGTTGCCCCTCGCACTGTTCTCTAAGTCTTCTACATGTGTATCTTGTAGTGCGAGGACATCGACATAATTTTCTAGCAGCACTTTGCTGAGGCAGTACACTTTTGGATTTGCTTAGACCCTCTGCGTTGAAATGACAAATATTTAAAACTGAGCCTATATTTCTGAAGTGGCCCTGGAAAGGGCCGTTTGGATTTGGTCTGGTAGCTGGCATAGCTGAGAGATCACTTGCGCAATAGTTCAGCTGCCAAAAATTGTTGTTCGTTTAGCACCACCCGGGGAGTACGTGCAACTTTAATGGAATGCTGCGGATGCGAACAACATCACCCCCAGAATCATAAATTAAAAATAGATTCTTATTTATTATTTTTGCGATGGTAGTTGACTAAACATAAAGAATAATGTGTAAAATAAAAAATTAACCAAAGAAATATAAATAAAGTCAGTTAGAACAAAATCAATATTTAAATTGACCGATCTCCTGTTACCAGCTTAACTTAAAAAGTGAAGTAAAACTTTTTTTAATGTATTAGTTAGCAATATTACTGAATTGTTCAAAATATACTTCTTCGAGATCGAAGAAAAACCTAGCTTCCCTGGGCCCAGGGAACCAAGAATAAGTACATTTCAAGAACTAATATCAACGCATTGAATATTTTATGTGTGAATACAGGGTGGGGACAATTGAAAAGTTTTGGAATACGAAATTCAAATATACCCAATTATGTGAACAAAAATATTAATTCCTTGTGACGTCGATTGTGGTTGTGTTAGAAAATTTTCAGAAACTTGTTCTAAATTTTTTTTGCAATTTATTTTCTACCCTACGAGTATATTTGAATATACAGATGACGACGCAAAAGTCGCCGCCACGCCGCGCCGGCCGTCACGTGGCCGCAGATGACGAATTGCAGCTGCAACTAAGTCTGACACCGGTGACGGAGTTAACAATGTTTGACGGCCTGTCCATAACTGCATCTCGCTTGTTTGGCGAAACGCATCAACAGTGTGCATCTGCACGAGTGCATTTAACCACGTTGATTTTGTGTTGTCCTTTTTATAAATGTTGTAGACATATTCAAAGTAATACTATTTACAATCGTTGATCGTTTTCTATTGGTAATTTTTTGCTCCTGGCTATAATGCCATAAAATTAGCTCAAATTCACCTACTTATCCATAACATGTAAATATCTTTATTTAAAGACAAAATTCAGATCACTCATCACAAGTATAACTGTGTAAGTTTCCAATAATTTTTAAATATTTAAATAAACTTTGAAATATTTAAATATTTGTTAAGTTTAAATATTCAGGATGATTGAAAAGTCACTGACTATTTTATTTTGTTTTACTATACATGTTATAAAATAAACAAAATACCTAGCTATAGTTATACAATCCATAAATTTTTAATACAATTTCAGTCACAAGCGTGACTGTTATACCGGATTTTTATGTTCTGTGTTGGTATATAGGGTAAATTATGTAGAAAAATTTTCTTTCATTCGTAGTGTAGTAAAATTAAGCTAGAATGTGGCTGGGAAAAAAAATTTGGACAGCCAATTTTTTTTCTAAAAAGTGTTCTATGTCAACCCCAGACCTCCCTCAAAAAAGTCCTTTAAAATCCCCTATGGGCAACATGCGAGTCAGTGGAGTCAGAAATAAATCTTTCGTCGGCCAATAGGTTTATGTACATCTAATTAAAGCTCTTAAGTAGTAGAATTTAATGCCACAAACCCCAACTCAAAGGTTGCCTGAGTCGAAAGTGGTAGCCTGTCAAACTTTGAATACAAATCAAATTTTAACCTAAACGCTTAAAAATGTAACAATAGTCGAACTGCCTGACCTTTGAGGTGCGGTTTGATTTTACAATTACGTTTGAATATAAGGATAGCTTGAAATATGCCTATCATATTACCCTTGAACCACCCTCTTCATGCACGTCCCAAAGAGGAAGTTCTAAAAACTTTCTTTTAGTCCATAGCCAAGCTATACATAATTTTAAGTAAGGAGAGTACATATCCGAAACCATACCTCAATAGGTAAAATATGTCGAAATTTTTTTCATTTAAAAGTTTTAATGATATAATTTTATTCTAAATTTTTAACGACTATCATTTATTACCCGATTGTTATATTGAGGTCGGGTTTACAGCATTGTGTTCTTCATTTTAAGACCTTTCGTTTTGATACATATTAACCCTCTTGAATGTACTTTAAATTTTTATGCTACTGTATTTAAATTTAGTATGCTTAATATACAATTTGATTGTAACTCCTTATGTGCCAATCCCTCATTTTCGGGCAGGATCGCCACATAGGATATCAGGGGACTTTTCTGAGGAAGGTCAGGGAATGCCACAAAACATATTTCAAAAGAAATTGGATTTCCAAAAATTATTCGATTCTTCCCGGATAATTTTACTACATTCTATTGATATTATGGCCTAAACTTTAATCCTAAATCTGCTTTACCCCAAAGGTAATTGGATATCCAACAACACCTTAAAACCTTGAGTTATTTGACATACCACCCCCAGAATCCCGTTAGAAATATGAAGAAAAAACTCTAGTAGTTTATTTAATACAAATTTCATCCATCCGGTATATTATTTCCTTTATGTATTCCCACAAAATGGAGTGGCAAGAGAATATGTCTGAAAAATGAATTGGAAAATGTGTCGAACCATTGCCCAATTAAACTTTTAGAAAAACACTCATTTAAACAGTATGGACATCTAATTAAGGGCCAGAAAATCCTTTGGCGCATTATGTTAGAACATGATGGGGAGATGGCAGGTGTGTAATGTTATTTTTATTTTTAACTAACTACATGTTTAATAAGTTAAAATTATAATTTGTCTTAATAAAATTATATGGACTACGTAGCTTTCTTATTTTCAGACATATTTTTTATTTTATGTTATAATGTTGTTGAAAACAAGCAAAATCGGTATCACTGGCTAGTGAAACAAAATTTTGTTATACCCCAGGCAACCAACACGGCTAGAACATCAAACGTTGGGAAATAACAGACTGGCTCATGACTGATAGAATCGTAGGCTTAATAATTTGTGGACACCCGGTATGCCTCTACTCACTGTCATATTCCATTCACTCTCGTTAGACTCAGATGGTAACATGAGTCTTGTTTTGTTTTCACTAAATCTAGTTATTTGTAAATTATTATTATTACTAGGATTAGATTAAGAGATCAATCCCGTGGAGCTCTAGGAGCCCTACCAGACGGTAACACACTCAATATCTGTTCTTGGGCGTTTATATAAACTATGTTCATGACTTATTGAACAGTAATTGACTTTTAAAGACTTGAGGTCGTATATTTTCATAATTTGTAATGAAGTCATGTAAGTAATTGTTATATTGAAAGTAATTTAAATAATACATTAAAATTGTCAAGTTCGATTATAACCAATTTGTACCCTGCATGTTATCAAAATAAAATTACTTTTACAATAATATTTTTCAGTTTGAAAGTAAAAAAAAGGTGAATTACTACAAAAAGATCTATTGTGCTTGCAGATCTTAAGAACAATTTCTTTTAGTGAATATTTACAACGTTTGATACAGTTTATAATGTAAGTAAAAGTTAAACGGTTGCACTAATATTGGTGTATGCAAACGAGAAACTTTGTGTATTCTTAAATAATTTAATTCTAAAACAACCAAATTCGTCGTATAGTAATACTGTTTTAGTCGTTTAATGGCGAAAGAAATACTTGTTATCAATGAATAATATTGTGAAAAAAATTGTGACTGACTATGCACATTCGTATTCTAAACACCACAATAAATCGGAAATACTCAAAAAATCTTTTTCGATTTCGGCATCGTTTAGCCGCTATCATTTTGTTTTTTACATTAAATAATTTTTATTTCCGTAGCGGATCATTGTATTATGTTCATGTTTAAGCCTTTATCATACAAATTGAAATTTTCGCAAAAATTTTTCGATGTGTATTTTTAAAACCACGGACATTTAAAATGTTTAAACTCAAATTGCTCAAAACGGCAAATTGTATCAATATTGTAAGTTTGAACATAAAAGTTGACGAATTAAATTATCTAAACAACAATACCAAGTTTGTAAAAATCCAACAACAAATAAAGGCGTTTTTACAATTTTTCTTTTAAAATAGACTAAATAGGTGTCTCAACATATATTATACATTGATTGTAATACTAAATAAATGTTTTATTGCAGAAAAATCGCAATAACTCCGTTATTTGTCATCAGATCTTTATAAACTAGGTGTTATTGTTTAGATTATTTAATTTGTCAAATTTTTAATTCATTGTACAGTTTTAAACAATTGCCCGTTTTTGAGAAATTTCACTTTACAATGACCGCCATTTGAAAAATTCACATAAAGGAAAATTATTATTATAAATTAATTTATATATTAATTAATTTAATTTTTTTACAGCAAATTTGTATGGTAAAGGCCCATGGAAAATATGAACTTAATATAATGATCTGCTATGGAAATAATAATCATTTATTGTAACAACAAAATGACGGATAACGGCTAAATGAAGACTAAATCAAACACACTTAACTGAATATTTTTTATTTATTTCCATGTGTAAAATACGAATATACATAGCTCATGGATTTTGTGACATCCTGCATCATGTAACATTGTAAAATAATTTTCTAATGTTTAATTTGTAAACAATTTCTTACTATTTATTTATTTATTACAAAATGTAAATAGATATGACGTTTCATAAAAAACTTATATATCTAAATAAATGTTAACTTGTTATTATCTAAATATATTGAAGTTTATTATAAAGGTTGTTATTTGTAACCAATATTTTAGCAGCGATATTGGTTTTTCCGGACGAAGTTGTCAGATATTGGGTTACGGGAGGGTGAGGCAGCAGATGGCCACTACGTGATGTATCAGTATCGGAGAGATACACCGCAGCCACGCGTGACCGACCAGGGCGTCATGTGTGAAGACTCACGAGGGTGTCTCAACATAACCTGCCGTGTGTTTTTGGGGGTTGGCCACTACGTGATGTATCAGTATCGGAGAGATATACCGCAGCCACGCGTGACCGACCAGGGCGTCATGTGTGAAGACTCACGAGGGAGTAGTGTGGTTTGGTTACACCTAGACCGGAAGTAGCAGCTGCCCGGGAGCAGTTGCCCGGGCAGCTGGCGCCAGCTGCCATGCCATATAGCTTCCGGTGGGGGTTAGAGGGTATATATGAGATGCTGTAGTTATATGTTATGCCATATAGGTTGGGGTGGAGATGGCGATAGTGTTGGCGTTAGGGTGAAGTGAATTTGCGCATAAAGTGGGGTTGAACTAAAAGTGAGCATAAATTAAAAGTTAGTTTAAAATTGAAATTTGTCGGTGTTAACGAAACTCTAACAGTTGAACAAAAATTAAGAGTTAGTTGAAAATTGAAATTCAAACTTATAACTGGGATGTGGAAAAATATGTCAAGGTCATCCAGAGTAAGTTTTTAAAAATTCTATCCAACTATCACCAGAAATAGTTTTAAGTTGAAGTAGTTGGTGATAGCGGGATAATTGATTCGTGCCATGGGAGAGGTGTTTATCGTTTGAAAGTTGGCGATCGAATGAGAAGCGCCGCCTAGGGAGAGGGCTTATAAAACGGCAACCTTCCCCCACCACCCCTTCCCCCACTCCTTTAGACCAATAACCGGTTGCCGACTCTATGTGTTGAAACTGAACTAGACATGGCGGCCGCCATGGATAATTCTAACCTCAAACCTTAGTTTTGCATTGGTGAGCATGCGCCACCCCCACTCCTTTACCTTTCTTTTATATTTTTAAAACCGAACAGATGTCCGGGCAGCTGCCCCTATGGGCAGATGTTCGGGCAAGTGTTGGGGGCAGAAATGTTGAAATATTGGGGTGGAGATGGCGATAGCGTTGGCGGTCGGTTGAACTGAATTTGCGAATAAAGTAACTAGGGTTGAACTAAAAGTGCACATAAATTAAAAGTTAGTTGAAAACTGAAATTTGACGGTGTTAACAAAACTCTTAATAGTTGAACAAAATTAAAAGTTAGTTTAAAACTGAAATTCAAATTTATAAATGGGATCTGGAAAGTATGTCAAGGTCATCCAGAGTAAGTTTTAAAAAAGCCTACCCAACTACCACCAGAAATAGTTCTAAGTTGAACTAGTTGGTGATAGTAGGATAGGTTGAAGTAACTTTTGAATTTTATTAGTGAACATACAATTAATGTGCAACAGCAGAGTTTAAACAAGTTGAACTTTTGTGATGAATTACAGAGTTGTAAATGCAAACACCGACGACGATGAGAAGGTAAATGCAGAGTCCCCAGATGATGTATTTGAAAAGCTTGAACAAATGTAACATTTCGAGTTGGTTTTCCTGTTCCATTTCCAATCGTTTAATTTCTAATTTCAATTTATCCTCTTCCATTCTAGTTACGAAGGGAACTTCATCCATCATATCCATCATGATTGTGTTAGTGTTTGAAATTTTAAAACAAGTGATGTTGATAGTTCAGAAGTCGAAGACGGAATGAGAAGTAAAAGGGAGAAATGTTAGTTAAATAAAGAAGTGGTGGGGGGAAGGATGAATTACAAAGAAGTGGTGGGGGAAAGACGTTGCTCTTCATTATTACCATCAGTAGTGTCAGATGGTGCAGGAGTTAGATTTAGTAAACTGTCTTCGTCTAAACTTTCAACCTTATCACAAATAGGACAATCGTATGTTATTTCCAAATTCATTTTGATGGTTGTAAAATTATCTACAAGTTCTTGTAAAATATTAAAAATGTCTTGTAACTCTTCTTTAGAGTTTATTTCAAAATTAGAATTCATTCGGGCCAATGGAGAGTTGTTCATTGTTGGAGAGACGATGATGGAATGAGGATCGGCGCATAGGGAGGGGGCTTATATAATGGTGACCTTGAGCAGGCGTCTAGGGAGGGGGGCTGTCTAGGGAGGGGGCTTTTATATGGGGAACCTTGAGCTTAGGATTGAATAAAATGTTTAGTTCTTCTTCTTCGTCTTTTAATTCAATTATTTGAACCGAAGTAGTTGTTTCATCTTCTTCACTTGATGAAGAAAACAATTCACCAGGATTTAAATATTGAACTACAATTCTGAACCATCTTATAGGATATTCGTCAATGATAGAAAGTAAGTTTTGAAACAATTCTTCCATCTCCTCCCTGTCAGTTATTATATGTTCAAACTTGATAAATTTGTTTTCCATGTTGTTAGTTAGAGTGTTGGAAGTGGAATGATTTAATATTATATAAAAATTAGAACTAGTGGTGGGGGAAATCTCAAGGTCATCCAAATGAAATTTTAAAAAAGAGTGTAAAACTGAAATTACACATTTGATGGTTCTACAGGATCGGAATACCAATCTGATCTGTATTTACATCTTTTTATCATATGTGTACAAAAATCATCTTGATGAGACTTGGTGCGTTGACAATGAGCAAGATCTAGAGGGTGAAATTTGAAACATCTTTGAGGACAACATGTATGAAAATATCTTGATTTGTAAAATTTGAAAGTTCGCAATTCCGGTGGCGGTAGTTGTTTTGTTTTGCATTTGCAATAACAAGATCCGAAGAATTCACATTTAGTACAAGCTAACCCATCCACCATCATTGGTCCTAAATCTGTACATTGTTGTTCACAACAGTAACGAGGTTTGTACTTGTATTTTTGCTCTTCCATGTTGATGCTGCGGAGTCCAGTGAAAGAATAAGAGTGTATAGTGTTGAATAGCAAGTTTTATGTTCTGTGAAAAGTGGTGGGGGTAATTTCAAGGTCATCCAAATGGAGTTTTAAAAAATTATACCTTACTAATGTAAGGAATGTTGATACTTAAGAAGTTTGTTTCTCTTTGTTTTCTTCAGACTTTTTATCTTTCTCAGCTTTAGCCATAGCAACTAGTTCTTCTATTGATAGCGGATGTACTTCAGGAAATTTTAAAATTAATTTAGCTTGGTATCCTTCTTTAGCTAATACGTCTATATCTTTAGTCATTTGTTCAACAGTGTTGTAATCTTTTCCATAGATTTTTCCATCAAGTTGAATCATCATTCTGTACAACATTTTCTTAAATAGGTCTTGTCGTGGTAAGAGCTGAGAAGCAAATGATTATTTATTCAAGTATCACATCCTTTTTATTAACTCACATTCAACACGTGATTCTTTAGTTGTAGTTTTGTTTGTCAAAAGTTATTCAACATTGGTAATATTTTTGGAACTTGATGTTATGTTGACCAGTAGGCGATGAAGAAGTTGTAGGTTGTGTAGAAATAAATATTTCATCATCGCAATATTTTGTTTTAGTGAACATCCTTGTATTAGTAGCACTAACATCAACAGTTAAGTGATAACCACCGGTAAGTAAAACTCGCATTTCGTTGGTTAAATCTTCGAGTTGTTCAAAAGTTGTAATGGTGTTGGTATCGTAAGATGCACACTTGACTTTGAGAGACATATTTAGTTTTTTATATTAAGCAATAGAGTGAGCGAGATGTGTACGGTACGAAAGGTAGTCGTAGACTGATGAACTTCACAAGTAGATTTCTGCTTTTATCATCACACAAAATTGGGTCAAGGTCATTCCGTGGAATTTTTAAAAAGCAACATATTGTAATGTACAAAGACATTACAATATGTTGCTTTTTATTTTTTTGTTTTATATCATATTTATTGAGAAACAATTACAAACAAATATTTACAATGTTATGTACAAACTAATCAATAGTAGGTGTTACATGAATTGTAAGTTCAGTAGAGTTATTTCCACTTGGTCCGTGCGAAACCAAATAGAGTGCGCCGGGTTGAACTACACGAAGATCTTCATTTTGAAGAAGTTGTACAAAACGTGTAGGTAGGAAGATTTGAAACTTCGGTTCGTCACCAACTGTATACGGTGCCTCGCTCAATGTGCAATTAATAGCATCACCTACTGAAGTTTCCATTTTCTTGATCGTATGAATGATGTAATGTTTTTCTTCTTTTAGTTCAGAACATTTCTTCGTAGGTAGAATTGATGATTTAGAATGAGCGTTGAACTGATCGACCAAATTTTGAAGTAAGTTCTGCGATGCCATCTTGATGTTATTGTTAATTTTCTTGTAAATAAGAATGTCCGTTGGAGATGTTGTCTCTTCGGAGGTTCGAGTAATACTCATGCTGCGTCATGGTAGCGCTCTCACTTTTATAATCGACACTACCCACACCACTTTTTTGAAGGAAACTATTCAAGCGGAAGGCATTCTTTAAAGCGCACTGCGACCTTCGATGTTTAAAACTTTTTGATGAAATACAAAGTTCGTTGAAGTAGCATTGGAAATCTTTATCAATTATTGCATTAATCACTTCGTTGCTTGTAAATGATTGTATCCAATTTGCTTTTTCCAATCCTCTTGTGTAGATAATTTTAAACTCTTTGCAATAATGATTCATAATGTGCGGCATCATGTTATAATTAATGAAACCTTCATCCCATCTTAAGTTGTGAAAATGTTTGTTCAACCATTTGTTTGTAACTTTCGCTTTAGTTGTTAGTCTATTAAATGGTACTGGAGGTTTGAACAAATAATGATAAACTACTGATGTGTTCATGTCCAAGATTACTAATTCTTTAATAATAAAATTACCATCATTTCCTCGGAAAGCTTGAAATTCAATTATACCTCTTTTAACTTCCATTATGTGTGGTGCATTAGAAAACGAAACCCGTTTATTCATGATGAAGTCTTATTAACAACTGACTTAAAAATTGAATGAGCCGACGTTTATAACGGACAGGATTGTTCTTCTTCTTTCACTTCTTGTGCCACTTCATCGATATTAAAATTGGTGTGATAGTTGTTTTATTGTCTCCATATTTCAACTTCTTGAGGTATTCTATTAAAGATTGAAGTATCTACGGGACCGTATAAAATTGGAACAAAAGGTTGTTTGTCCAATGTATCAATTAGATAGTCTTTAATTATTGCACTTGAAAATATTAGTTGTTTCAAATATCTGGTGACGGGACCGGTAGTACAACTTAAAGTGTAAAATTCTTCTTTAGTAAAATATAATTTAACATTGTGGGTAGTTAAATCTCTGAAGCGAACAATTCGTCCTCCACGATGTTTTACTATATCAACTTCAATATTTGATTCCAATAAACTTAATCTTGTTCTTCTTCCAAATGTGTTGTTACTTAAATAGCACTCCAAAAGATGTAAATGTTTCATGAGAGATTCCCAAGTAGTTTCACTGAAAGTAACCATTTTGTTTCCATGATTTAAAATAACAATTGGTGAATAATCCATTGATTTTAAAATTCCAACTGATATACTTTTTGTCTTGCATGAAGAAATTGGGTAGATAATCCGAAGAAATACTTCTGTTAAAATATTGGTTGTAATGTTAACTTCAACCTTCTTCCTTTTTACTTCTTTTTCAGTTTCTTCTTCTTCTCTCTTCTTATGTTTGTTAAACTTTAGGAACTCGTCCATTTCTCGTTCAACTTGTTTTTCTATATCTGAACTATTATCATCCATTAGAGGTGTATTTTCTTCTCCGTTAGTAGAATTCATCTTGCGAATGATGTTTCCCATACGACGGTTGAAGATAGAATGAAGTTTCCACTAATTATTTTCTTGCTTTTATATTTTTCGTAAAATCCTTGAAATTTATACAATTACATAATTGTTTGTTTTCAACTTGTCTTTCACAAATGAAATTCTAACCTCAAAAATTGAAGCAGATAATTCTAACCTCAAAAATTTGCAGTCGTTGTACAATTCTTCTTAAAGTACATTCTTCACAATTCCGGTCAGCGGTGTGTAAGTAACTATTTTATCATGTAGAATTAGACAGTATGCCGAAGTTCCATCCGCTACTGGTTCTTCAAATTCCATTTCAATTTTTATATCCACACTTGATGATTTTACCGATTCATTTTGTTTTGAACAATCGATTACAATTATTGGAGCCTTGGAATAATACTGGTCAGGTGATAATAGTGGTGTATTAGTTTTTCCATAATATGACGATTGAAATCTTGCATACATATCGTATAAAATGGAAAAACGTTTTTTGCTGAACATGACATTCAAATTGTCATAGGGAAAGAATTGAGAGTTTAGGAAAACTTTACAATTCTTTATTTTACAGTGATCAAATTGACCAGCATTTGCAGTGATAACATCTTTTCGCTTAGTTTGAAAACCGAGTATTATGTACCTTGCTCGTTCCAAGTAAGTTGATGTCTTGACGGTCCATGTTTGTCGTTCTGTCTGAGGTAGTGTAGGGTATTCATGAAATTCCCAACTTCGGAATGGCATCACAATATCACGGTCAGATTTCAACTTTCTCAATAATAGGATTCTATGTTCATCAGCCAATCTTACATGAGGTACTCTCCAAACAACTTTATCCAACTGTAGTTGCCATTCCAGTTTATCTTCCGTAGTTGCAGGGTCTGCAAGTATCAAGTCCTTATTAGTTGAAGATCTGAGTAATACTAATTCTTGTTTGACATTTATTATTACCCGTTTGTAATCTTCAGCGAATCCCAAAAGCAATCGTAAAGGTACATGAAAATCAAAGTGACCGTTGGAAGCTGGTGTTATAGTGTCTTTATCGGGGGCAACCCATCCGGCGGTGACTATTGAATTCTTCTCATGCGGTGTTAATGATGTTAATCCTTTCAATGTCGTTGTTAAACCAACCTTTTTTGTTGAATCAACCTTTTTTGTTGAATCAACCGTCACCCCTGATATTTCATATTTTATTTCATCAAAAAGATATGCCATCGGGTTATTTATAAAAGGAACTGTTGAAGCAGTTTTTCCATCCAATTTTAATACCCGTCCTTCGATGTACAAGTAACTTTCACACGGTAAAGTGTAAATATCTTGTTGTTGAATGGGGATCCTTATTTCATCGTTATTGTTTAATTTTGATGAAGTGTAAGGGTTGTGCGTGTGATATTCCTTCTCCCATAGTGTTTAGTCGAACGTTGGTCCTTGAGATATATCCAGGATATCCATCGCTGTTAAGTTTCAATCCAATCTTCTGTAGAAAACGAATGTTTTCCGATGTTAACTCTTCCAATGTCGAGGAGCTACTGAGCTCCCGACTCTTCCGTTGCGGTTTAAATGATAATCCCATGTTGACTTTTATGTTGCTGCTCTGATGTGTATCCGAATAGTAATTGTTTCTCCTCTAAAGTCAACACTATGACCGTCTTGATCCAATATGTTCAGTACGATGTCTGAAATGAAACTGGTGTTTAACGGTAGGTATATCAAGTTTTGTGGCTTCTCAACAATTTTAAAACCGGGAGCCACTGTTGGATAAAATGTATGTAAAATATGTTGATTAACTCCATCTCTATACGATCCGTGTATAATGTTGCATGTGACATCGATACTATTTACTTTCAATATTGTTACAGTTGAATCACCTGAATGAGTAGTTCCAGGAGTTAAGATTTTCTTTTTTGTATCTGTAAATCCAAGTAAACTGCCAATCGACTGTTCCAAGCTGACATCAATATAATATTTCGAAGTTATTTCTGCTTTTAAAGTATTATTGTTTCCTTTAACGGCGATATTGTCTTCTCCGAGTTGTTTCTGTAATAATTGGTTTATATCATCGATTTCATAAGCTCCAGTAGGAAATGTAATTATTTTCAATTCTGAGTATTTTCCTGCAGCATCCTTAGTTTCATAATAATGTAGTAAATTGTTCTTCCCTTCCGTAACATTGGGAATTGAGTTGTAGGTAGTTAAATCAAGTAATGCCGCTTCCCATAATCGTTCCTTGGATAGACGCAATGCTGGGAACAGCGTACTTTTTAATGTGGATGAATTTCCACTCAGTGACACTGTATACGATGACATCTTAAAGCTGACTGACACTTTTCGCTAGAAACTCCAAACATAAATGTCCACATATTTCAGTATTGTTAGGTTGTTCTCTTTTGTAATTGTAAAAAATGTTTTTGGAGTTTCGAAAATAATGTTGAAGTTCTTTTGGCGGTGGTAGATTGCCAAAACTGTCAAAGTAGTAAACGGTTTGTCCGAGCTTTTTATAGCATACCCAATGAGTGCCTGGACCATAGGTGGAATCCAAATTTACTAATCCAGTTTCATTTTTCCATATTTTAGTTGGTAATGCATCTTTCATAAAAACTCCTCGAAAGAATGGTATTTTCAAACATTTTACATAATCATTTAACTGATGATTTGTTAAGGCTTTATTTGGAATTATCAATTGATTCTTCTTATTTAGTACACACGGTATGGTCTTAGGTATAAACCTGCTCCGTTTTTTACCATTTGCCAAACAGAAGTCTTCTTTACACTTGCCTTATGAGTTCTACGACGTCCTTTTTTAATGTTTCCACCTCTTTTGAGAGCGCCTCTCTTTGCAGGTCTTCCTCTGCGACGTCTTCCACCACCTAACTTTGCTTTTGTCTTCATGGCTGTAGTTACTGCCCAAGCCGATGCTTTTTCTGCAATACTTGCGTCACTTGATTTTACTCTTTGCCAAGCTTTTTCCGCTAGAATTTTATCTGCTATTGATCTATTTGTTGAATCTTTATACTTTGAATATGCTATATCGTGTTCTTTGCAAGCTTGATCTAATTTATTAATTCCAGGATCTCCTCTTGCTAAACGTTTTGCCAACTTAGTTCCAGGTCCACAATATTGATAACCTCCAGGAATATGTAATTCGTATGGTAGAGCGTCTATCGCTCGATTTACAACAGCACCAACAGGTATCCGTTTAAGCAGGGATAACGCAGCTGAAGTTATACCACGTCCTCTCTTGTTGCTGTCTTGATGATGACTGAGTGATACAGCCTTCATTATGTAGTCTTATATAAACTGGTGTGTTTACTCCACAAGATACTTTACATAAATGAATAAGTTATGTATAATTTTTTATATTTAAACACTTAGTTATTCAAATTAATGATATACTGATTTATAATTCTATTTTTAATCCAAGCTTCCCGTTCATCGGGTTGAATTATCACATGACTCGTTGTACTAGCTATATGATTATGGGTATCAATAAGTAAATTGCCCACTATTCTTATCAAACAATCTAAATTTACAGCATCTTTTGGATGTTGAGGATCATGTAATTGCATAATACGTTTATCATTACATGTGTAAGCTGTTGAATCACTTTTTGATGTTTTTATGACTTGTCCAATAGTAGCAGCATCATTTGAATCTTCACCTGGTAAAATATTAATTATTTTCTTCGTCTTTGCATCATATTTGGTCCCAAAGTGTTTATCCCAAGTTATTGTTTGTTTCATTGTAACACAATCATTTTCTTCGTAACCAGGATAAATATCTTTTATTCTTCTATTACGACCATTGTATGTACCTAATGTACCACCACTCGCAATTAATGTTTGTACCATTAGAGGTACATCTGAATCTTTTATACCAAATCTTCCATTTGTTATTGTTTTATGTCCTGCATCCCATTCATCATTATTTCCTTGCATTAAATTAAACTTTTCATTTCCATGTATAAATTTATCTCCCCGCTTTAACACGGCATCTTCATGTTTTACGAAATTGGATGTTTCCTTTTTTAATTCTTTAGATAATTGTTCCATAGTAACAGCATCTTTTGGTTGAGAACCAAACTTTACATTTGTCAATGTTTTACCATGACAATCGATCTCATTAACATCTTGTAAAATACAGTTGTCCTTGATGTATTTTAGGTTTACAGCATCACCGTCTTCCTTTGGGTATCCAATGTCATTTATAATAAATTTATAAAAAGAATATCCATGTTTAGTTTTTTCCGGTATTATAGAATGTAAATATTCTTTATTAACTGAATCTTTATCATTTTTGGGATTTCCCACGTTGGTTATTCTATAATTTCCAGCATCATATGTTTGTCCATCTTTTAAGTTGTTACCCCATTGCAATTTTAAAGTATTTGAAAGTTCATATGATAAGTACTCTTTAGTAATTGCATCAGAACCTTCAGTTGGTTTACCAACATTAATTAATCTATGTGATTTAACATCATAAGTATTCTTATGTAATTTCAATGATGTTGAAGTAGCTTCTTTTACTGTCTTTAAATTTGCTCCATCAGTATCTTCTTCTGGATCTTTAACTAATTTTAAACGTTTATTACTTATGTTATAGTCACCTTCAGGTGTTTGCGGTAATCCGCTTCTTTTTCTGCCTTCTCCAACTTGCACTCCTAATGCGGAGTAGCGTCCGAACTTGTCGACGCTCATGTTAGAACTGACACATTATATGCCTGCAACTCTTATATATCCGCGGGAAATTATACAATTATGCCGCAATTCCTGAGTTCGTCAATCAGAGCTACCCATTCATTATTTAAACCTGTATGACCAGCTTCCATGGCTTCATGCAATAGTCTCATTCTATCAACCAATTTATTGATATCGTTGTAGTAAATCACATTCGTATTGTATAGATTTTTCATCAATCCTTTACCAGATGTTGAAGTATCTCCTTTACTCTTTTTACCATGTTGTTCAAGAAGTGATAAATCCATAAGTGATAAAGATTTTCTTTTCAGTGGTGCTCTCACCGCTGGTGCAGTACGTAATGTTGGCAATTTTCGTGGAGGAAACAACTTTTTTATAACGATGTTATATTTTGTTGCACGTGAACGATTAATCATTGCATCCTTTGAGTAGTTTCTTTTATGAGCGTTAGTATTTTGTAGAATCTCCTTAAAAACACTTAAATCTTTGGATGAATATCTTAGTGGTATGTTTTTAAAAATTAATTCATATAATCCTTTTGTTCCTTTATATCTATGCTCACCAATAATGATGTAATCGTCTTGTGTTATTTCAAGCTTTGAATCGCCGATCTTCAATTCATTCCCATCAATTCTTGCTCCGTATACATGTGATCTACTCAAATTTGGGTTTGATTTCATGTCATTTAGCATTTTCATTATATATTTTCTTCCAAGAGGTCCATGTTGTAATATATCGCTACTCAATTGAGTTAAATTTGGAATAGATTGTTCAGCTTCAGGTATTGGCTGTTCTTCTTCCTTTTCAACAATTGGTTCTTCTTCTTCTTTTGTTTCTTCTTGCTCACTAGCACTTGTATATGAATCATCATCTTCTTCTTTTTTTAATGCTTGTACTTCTTGTTTAGAAACTGGTAGTAAAACATCTCCTTCATAACGAGGTTTACCAATAGTTTCTGATATCTGTTTTAAAGGTTCCGTAATAGGTTTAAATGTAGTCTCTAGAAATTCTTCTCTTTCACTTAAACCCATCCTCAATGCACGATTCTTCATCCTAATAGAATCACTGAGTGATTTTATTTCTTTCAATAGTTTTTCTTGATTCACCATGTTTACACTGTGAAGTTCAACGTGTAACTAGATGTAGCATCGGTAGTTCAACGCATAAATACAAATTTATCCAACCCTATACGATATCTACCATTTTTAATATCTTCTTCCTTCATAATAACGAGAAAGCTATATTTCTCATTCCATGCTTTGCCACACATCTCTTTAAATTTTTCAAATGACATATCCGCATTTACATGATCATTATATATATGCTTTAAATTTGTTTCATCTTGCTTGAAGATGATCAACATATTTGCATTGTCTCTTATAAGTTGTTTTGGAATTTTACTGTATGTTTGACCAATGTAAATGCTATCAATATTATGATGTCTTCCCATAGCAAAATAATTCCTTATTGTGTCATGATTTTCACAAGAAACATCGTCAAATATAAAAATAGAAAATGGTTTTGCTTCATTTGGTTGCATAATTGTTTCACTGGCATTCAACTTGTAAAAATTCACTTCAGGTACACTTGCAAGTACTTTATCCAATAATTGATATTTTGGTTGTTGCAATGATTTTGAAAAAATGTATATATTATTAAAACGCAATCCTTTAGGATTAGTTATAAGGTTAAAAACAACATTAGTTTTTCCACAATTTGAAGGACCAATTATTAGACATCTTATCGTATTTGGTAGTAATTCACCATGTTTTCCATGATTTAACTTATCATTGTCAACTGTCAATTCATCAATGTTATTGATATTAAATCGGTCTTTTTGTTGTACAATCTCCATCTTGTATAAAGGTTAAACACACAATGAGCTATTAAACAACTATACTAAGTCTTTTGAAGGAATCCAAGAGTCTTCACTTTTATCAAACCCTAACCACCGGACTTTAACCATATCCTTTTTCCTTTGTAAAATCTTCTCGACAAGATATACATCACCAACTGTTGATTTCAACAATTCGTGTCCGTAGAATCCACCTTGAAGTAATTCACCCTTGTTATCCTTTAATAAATAGGTTTCAGGTATAGTTGGTTGCACTTTATAAATTGTAAATACTTCATTAGTCCAATTTGGTAGATATCTTTTACTAAATACACCTTTGTATTTGCTTATACGAACTTTATCGTTGACCTTGAACTTCTTTGGTTGCAATTTTCCAATTTCGGTGTTGTATTATTTTTAATGCGTTGTAATACAATTTTCGCATTAGCACTGTTTACTTGGATAGGTTTCATTCCAATGGTACGATGATATTTGTTGTTATACTGTTTTATAAGTTGTGGTAATATGTCATACCACACGTATGATCCTCGTTTTGAAAATTGTTTATACATCGCACCTTTCAATGTTCTATTGAATCTTTCAATTATTGAAGCTTTAACTTCAGAATTTGTAGAATAATGATTTATTTGATATTTCTTCATCAAAGCTCTAAAGTCTTTATTAAAATATTCTTTTCCATCATCGGTCTGTAGATGTTTAATTTTAAATTTATTTCTTTGTATTGTGGTTTCCATAGCTTTTGTAACACTTTTACCAGTCTTATCCTTCAATGGTAAAGCGTCAGCTATTTTAGTAAAACAGTCTATAATTGTTAAAATATATTTAAATCCTTTGTTTAATTTACTGTGCGGTATCATTTCAATGAGATCAGCTTGATAAAGATCATTCATTCCTTTAATGATTGTACTTCTTCTTGGAAATCTTCTTCTTGCTGGTTTATGTAGTTCATTTACAATCTTGTCCTTCACACTTTCCATCTTCAGATGTTGCTTGTACACCGCTTGTAAAAATACTGATGCATAGAATAGTTTAATCTCATTTATATAGTTTGAATATAGGTCAAGGCCATTTCATATTAGTGTAAAAAAGAGGGAACATGGCATTGGGCTTGCCATGTCCCCTCTTCTTTACGGAAAGGAAAAAAGGAAGAAGGAGAGGACGAAGAATAGGTTTACTGGTCGATAGGGTTCAGGGAGTAGTGGCCGAATGGTAAAGTATTAATTTTATCTTCTAAAATATGGCGCTTGTCATCTTTGTAGCTTAATGCCCACTTTGTTTGTTTGACACTAAAAAGTTGATGATTATAACTTCTAATAGTGTTGAACGTTGCAGTTGTTTCAACATTTTCAAACAAACATCTTTTATAATGTTCAAACTGTACGTTCTTCTTCAGAAAAGAAGTTTTTATTCCTTTGGCCTTCTTCGTGACTTGATGTTCGTTCTTCTCGTTTATGTACAGTTGAATCGAATACAGTTTGGACATTAATGCTACAATTTCCATCATCGGCACACCATTTGTTTCATCTTTAAATTTTCCTAATACTTTCTTGTTTCTGTCATAGTCGTAATTTGGATGATCCTTAGGATAATCGGAAAAGTCGAAATCATCTTTATATATAAAGGTGCGTAGATCTTCATACATGTCATTTGTTTTAATCCAGTAAATTAGTGCATCCGTATCCATATATGCAATACCAATGTTCTCTCTTCCATAATAGTTAACCATCTTCTTATAATGAAACTCGTACATATGTGTTTTTGAAATATCCAAGATTGACATTCCAAGATACAAAGGACGATCCATTTCAACTGACTTCTTGTTCATGGAAATAACGACTAGATTTTCATTAATAATTACAGATGAACCAAAGTTTGGTTGTTGCACTAATTTCTGTAATTTTACTGGATCAGTTACCAATTTGATATCCTTATGTTTCCTTTTGTTTTCCAAAGTCTTGCCAAATATTGCGTTGTTCATTAGTTTAAAAAAATCTTTTGAAAACTTGATGTAGCAGCAGCTCTTCTTCTTGTGTTGTTGTCGATGTACGGTTTTAACCAACAAGATTGAGAAAATTGTAGTACTCGATTAATTTTTGTAATTCTCAATCCTAAGTCTAAAGCCTGTTGTATCATCCAGTAGTGTCCGACATACCGAGACTTGTTGGTTAAAGTCATCAATAATTTTGGCCATCTTCCAGTAGGGGAAATTTCAGTTTTTGGAAGAAGTGGTAAATCATAATGATGATCGTGAAGATGTTCAGGATATTCAACATCGACGTCAAAAATGTAACCAGTTTCACCATACTTCGGTATATCCATTATGTTTCCAATTGATTCTGGGTCTATCCATTTGAAATTATCATATGGAAGGGGATTCGACATTGCCCATCCGTATAAGTTATTTGCATCGAAATAACCCAGGAATGTTGTTGGTTTTGATGCATCATAATCGGGCAGATACTTGTTGTTCGCCTTGAAGTGTCGTGTAACACTTTGCGTCAATCCCCCTCGAACTCCTGACTCTAACATCATAACCATATCTATATCAGTAAGAAGTTGAATTTTACAATTTGTTTCTTTTAACATAGCTTGCCATGCTAATCCAGGTGAAGTGTACGAATGAAGAGGGTCCAATCCATATGCTGCAAAACATGTATTTCTAAATTCTTCCATTATATCACATAATAAAGTTACATCTAATTTAACATAAAAATCTGAATATTCTCCCAATGTTGTAAATCCTAATTCATTCCATACTTTACATGCATGATCATAATCCTCTTGAGATATGTCCATGTTGTATAGTTTACTTTTGAATTCTTCTTTTGGCGGAAGTGATGTTTCATTAAATTTTTCTAAACTGTCTATATAATCATATGGGAAAACACCTTTCCGAAGTACAAGATCCAGTTTGTCGTTACTTACAATCTTCTTTGTTTCAATAAAATCTTTCTTCCTTAAATTTTCAGAAAGTTTAGACAAACTCGATGGCATAAATCGGTAGGAGTCTAAGAATCTTAATTTGACATTTCCAGCTGTTTTAGAGAAACTTATAAATTTTTCTGAAGTTTCAGCCAACACATCTATTGAACCATTGTCTCTTCCTAATTCAGGTATTATAAAATGAGCATCATACCCACTGAGGTTATGCAGAACCACAGGAATAAATAGTGGTAAACGATAGCTCAAATTGCATTTATTACAAGCAGCACCCCTGTAATAACCTGTAAGGTGGTCATGATCTTTAACTTTATAATTGTCAATGGTAAATTCATTTTTACATAAGAAACAGTGAGTTGCATTTTCATGTTGAATTTCCTCTTCTTCCTCCATCGGTTTCATTGGTACGATATTCGTATATAATCTTTGTACATTTTCAGCTATTAAATATAAATGGTCAAGAAATATTGTTTCCACATTTTCACCACGATATACTAAAGGTTCTGAAGTTAATCCATATTGGTTTAAATGTTCTTCTGATAATGTTGATTTAACCATTAAACAAAAACTATTTGGTTTGTGCATTTGATATTTGACACTTTTTCTAGCTTCACAATTTTCATCTTCTATAGGAATTAGTGTTGATTCAAAGTCCGCATATACAACTATAGGGATACGGTATTGATGATGAACCTTTTGAAATGTAACAAATGCTCTGTTTTCCGAAGGTAAATTAATCTTTGCTTCATAATTATTGTTACATAGTCTTTTGTGCTCTTGTAACCATTCTCTTCCTTGTCTTCCTTCTCGTTGAAAATTAAAACATCTCTTACAAATCAACTTTTTGTTTCTATTTTTTGAAAGTTGCTTGTTAACAAGAGAGTCAAATTTCTTTATGTACACATAGTGAGACACATCTCCTCGCGTAAGTAGTAGTAAATCCGTATGATCTGGTAGCTCTTCTTTCGCAATACGTAAAGGATACACTTTGTTTGAACTATCTAATGCAAAAACATTGATAGACGTACCGGGATTTTTCTTCTCAAATTTTGATATATCTTTCAGTGATACAGGATAAGTGATTCCTTGGAAATTGTATCTAAATCTTTGATTTTCATATTCTTGGTCAGGTCTATTCGTATGATGTGGTACAAATTTAGCTGTCATTGCATAACGAAAACATTCATTGTCTTCATTTTTAACATTAACACAAGATTTTGTATTTTCAATTATTTTTGGTAAAGGAATGTAACTAGATCCCATTAGTCTATATCCATGTTTATGAACTCTTATATCTAATACTTCAATACTTGTAAGACTCCATCCGGATCCTCTTCCTTCGTGTTCCTGAATTTTTGTTAATATTTCTTCTATACAGTTTTCTACTATTGAATCAATGTTTGAACTTTCCATAATGGTTCGGTTTTTTGTTATGAATCCTCTTGGTGATAATTCTTCTTGTACATTTATAAACATAGCTTCTAGTAGTAAACCAAATTTAAGAAAGTTCAATCTTTTCAATTCTTCTTTTAAAGTTTTACTTACGATTGGTTTTGCTTCTCTAATAAATTCTTCTAGCTTCAAGTTTTCATTTTGAATCTTATGATGCATTACTACTTTACCGGGTAATGCAAATACTTGTAGATTCGGTAAAGTAGTTGAAGATGTTGCAGTTATTTCATCTTGTTCATCTTGTTCTTCTTGTTCTTCTTGTTGTTCTTGTTGTTCTTGTTCTTGTTCTTGTTCTTGTTCTTGTTCTTGTTTTTCTTCTGGGTTGTTGTGAATTAGTTCTTTATGACAGTCTAATAGAATTTCATCGTGAAACGATTCCGAACATTTATCGCAACGATACATGTTGAGATGTTTACTCTTCGAAATTTCGCCAAGAAATGAAATGGGCTCTCATGTTCCTCCTTTTATAACGGTTCCCCCACCACTATTTCATCTTCTTCACTATCCAAGGAAATCAAACGTTTTGAACAAAAATATTAACCTTCTACAAACTAATTGTTCATTCGTGTTCTTTATTCCCATTGGAGTTTTAGTATATACTTCTTTATATTCGAGCTTTAACGAACTTTCCCCCACCCAACTAATTCTAGTTACTTTTAGGTGGAAATGGCTAGAGCACAGACACTTGGTTGAACTAAATTTGCGCATAAATTAACTATAGTTGAACTAAAAATTCGCATAAATTAAAAGTTAGTTCAAAACTAAAATTCGACAGTGTTAAAAAAAACTCTAACAGTTAAACAAAAATAAATGTTAGTTTAAAACTGAAATTCAACAGTGTTAACCAAATTCTAACAGTCGAACAAATAGGTCAAGGTAATCCAATTTAACGCGAGAACGAGGAATAGAGCACTAAGTGGCATGTTAGTCCATTACCACAAAGTGATCTATTCCTCGCTCTCTATTCTACATCTACTTTTTTAGCTTTACTTATTTATATTAAAAGGTTCAAATTTTACTATGTAGAATGTCCATTCTTGCTTTTCAATTCTTCGATTGTTTTTAGCAATTGTAACAAATATTCGTTAGTTTTCACCAAAGTCTTTATTTTGCTACATCCAATTTCAATAGAAGGTATTATAAGTTGTAATTTTATAAGTTCAATCTTTTCTTTCTTGCGAATTTCTCTCTTTATTATGTTGTTCCTTATTTTTGCTGAAGATTTAAACTCCATGTTGTTTCTGCTAAAGCCACAATAATAAAAGTCTCTTCAAACAACCTGCATTTATACACATTCCCCCACCATTTTATAATCCCCACTCCTTTTCCCCTTCTTTATAGGATTTGAAAGGGATAGGGTGTAGGGTGGGGGAAGGGTAATTTTGTTATTACACTAGTTGTGCAAGAAAATAGCCGCCAGTGTCCACACCTTGTTCATAGCACTCCATCATAGATTGTGCCCACTGCAACATGCGGTCTCTGTCATTTGGTGTGACAAGGAAAGAATGACTATCACCATACAATATAAAAGAGTCAATTCGTACATAACATCCTGAGTCCAACCATTTATTAGCTTCAGCCATAAACTTTTCTATTGTATCAAATGGAAATTGTGGATCAATTGCTATAACTTTACGTTCTTCACTAAGTTCAACAGTATAATCATCATCGTCCTCATCATCTTCACTTTCACTGTTGTTACTTAAAGTGTCTTCAGATTGTTCAAAAACATCAGAAATTTCGGAAGAATTAAAATTTTCATTCAGATGAGGAGGCATTTTGAAGCAAGAAATATTGTAAACAGCAGAGACGAAACGACAAGAGCGGCGTGTAGAAGAAAAATGAAGGAGTGATCAACGCTCGCTCCGCTTTTATAATAGTATGCAAATGAGGGGTAGGAGCTGACCGTGACCAGACATCCACCCAAAGGAGTGGGGGGAAGTACTTTTCTTACTACTCGGATGGAAGTAGGTTAGTAGGTCACAAGACTTAGAGTGTTAAAAAATAATGGGGGAGAAACACAACGCTATAACGCATTGTGTTTCTCCCCCATTATTTTTTAAGCAACAATTTGGAAAAAACTATGTGAATTTACTTTCTACGCCCCCACCTTGTAATACCATCCACTTTGTGTCTGAGGAGATAGTCTTTAGAGTCTAACTCATAAACGGATTTCTCTTTGCGCAAGGATTCAATTACTTTAATATTATATTTTTTGCCGTTACAACTTGCCAAAATGTGTTCATTGTCAATAACACTTTCAAAAAAATAAACACAACCTCTCTTAAGCCTATTTCCTTTCACACCAATAATTTTGGATTGGTATTCAATAGTGGGGGTTTCTGTCAGTTGTGGTTCAGAAAGGTGTTTCACGACATGTACACGGCAAAAACTTTCGTTTTTAACACATTTCCTCCCACAAGCTGATCCTTTTTTAATTCCCCTAGTGAGCACTTCAGGGCAAGTAGTGGGACGGCTAAATGCCCTACGACGCTCTTCTTGTAATAATTGAAATTGCTCTGAAGGAGCAGGCTTAGGAGCAGGTTTGGGAGTAGGCTTAGTGGATTTAGTTTTATGATAGGTGTGGTCTTCAGGCATAGTAAGTGGTGGGGTAGGAGGCAAGGGTGACTGTGGAATGACAGGTGTACTAAGACGATGAAGCAAAGTTTCATATGAAGGGGTATTAGAACGGGGAGCTGGCTTCTGTGGTGGCGGCATGATGGTTGATGGCGGTGTGGAGTCGTTTGAAAGCAAAGTAGAAGGCGAAGGCGGTGAAAAAATGCTTCGAAGTTTAGAAGTCTTGGTAGGCGGAAGAATAGTGCCAGAAGTTGAAGGTTGGGATCCAAGTTTCTTCTTGTACCAGTCAGGAGGATTTTTTCAGACCAAGAGTTTTCTTAGGTGCAGTAACAGCCGTAGTAGAAGTTGAAGTAGAAGTAGAAGTTGAAGTAGAAGTTGTAGTTGGCAGAGATGACATGGTTGTGGCTCCAAGTTCGCAGCGTAACGTCTGGAATCAGAATGAAATGTTAGCCGCAGTCGGTGCGTCTTTTATAACAATATGCAAATGAGAGGGGTAGCAGCTGGCCAAGACTGATTATTGACCTGGGAGGTGGGGGAAAAGGGGAAAGAGAAGGTATTTATTTCAAATAATTCACATAACTTTTGACTAAAATAAAATAACCAAATTCTTCTTTTACTAAAATGTTTGTCTTACATAGACCTTTTCAATGATGTATCGCTTGTCCAAATCCGTCAATCCGTTATCAAGTTATAGCCATTTTAATTTTTCAGGTCATGACCGGTCATTCACCCGGAGTAGTGGGGGAAGGAGTGGGGGTAGGAGTGGGGGAAGGGGGGGGGAAGGGGGGGTGCTCCATTTTTTCGGGGGGGGGGGTTGGCGGGGGGGGTGCTCCATTTTTTCGGGGGGGGGGGGTCATTGACCTTTCAAAAAGTAGGTCAAGGTCACTCAAGACTTATAAAAAACCAAGGTGATGGGAACAGTAATACTGTTCCCACCACCCTGTTTGCCTAACGGGTTCCCACTCCCAACCCACTAGTTACGTTCTGCAAGGGAGGCCCTGGTCCGTCCGCATCAAAGCGTAACGTCCCTGTCCGCATCAAAGCGTAACGCTAAATAGGGAAACTGGAACAGCTAATGCAGAAACGCAACTCTAACCCCACCCAAACTAAACCCACCCATCATATTCCTAAACAAAATGCAAAAAACCTAGTCCGCTTACCTACAATTTGCGGATGTCCCACCCCTTCTAAGTGAAGTTCAACCGAACTTCTGAATTTACAATTAATCTACCCCCTAACATCTAGCTGTAAGGCAAAACAACATTAATTATTAGTACCAACACTTAAAACTAACAACACATCATTATTAAAAACCAAAATAATTCAACACAACCAAATACCATCATTATTCTTAAAATTAATACACCTTAATGCTAAACACCTCTTAAAAATTAATACACCTTAATGCTAAACCCAACTTATAACTAACATCGCAATGCGCAAATTATTTCTTAAATTAAATACAACTTACAACTAATACACACACACACATACCACATTGCATTAAAAAACGCAACGTAGTATAAGAAGTTCAAATATATATAGGCCTACTATATATTTGAAACCTCTTGCTGAGTCGCCAACAACCTTTCGCTATGAAAGTTTGTTGACGACTGACGCTAAGATCAGGCTCGTATTGCTCCTCGGATTCTCGAGTAGTGGGGGAAGTTGTTTCACTCCAGTACAGTGTTCAATCCAGTCCAGTTCGCAGCAGTATAAAAGGAAGGCAAAGGAGTGGGGAGCGGCGCATGGGCAGCGACGCAAAACCAAGGTTTGAGGTTAGAATTATCCATGCGAAGTAGCGCTAAAGTGAGTAATACAGGACTAGGCGCATGCGCAATAGCATAGTCACTCTTCCGATCCAAAGTACTTGTTGCATGCGCATAGGTTTGAGGTTAGAATTATCGTCGGCGACCGACGATGACCAGGTGACCGGTCATTGGCCTGAAGGAGTGGGGGAAGGGGTGGTAGGGGAAGGGGGGGGTGCTCCATTTTTTCGGGGGGGGGGAGGGGGGGGTCATTGACCTTTCCGGTCATTGCCCCAAAGCCCCCTACTTCTCTTGCCATCTGTCCGCCAGCTGCCCGGAGTAATTGGCGCTATAAAACCAGGTAGTTGGTTGGCATCTGCCGGCATTTGGCTAGGGTTATTACTGCCTCTATAAAAGCGGATAGTTTATCGCGTCACAAACATTCATTACCTTCCATCCTCGCAGTGATCACCTCTCATTAGTTTTTATTTTATGACTACTTCATTACTTCTAACATGCAATTTAGCATTCATCAGCATGTGGCTTCCTAGCCACTTCATTAAATGAGTCTAGTTAATTCTAACCTCAAATATCACTACTATAGTGTTCTGTTTCAATATCCTTTACACTTCATTTTATACCTCAGTCTTCTTTTAACTTCTGAATGTAACACATTAGCTATAATGGTTGCACAATGTTTAAGGTTAAAACTTTTGCGAACACAACATATATTACGAAGTACTTCTAAATCTTCAATTTCAAAGTGTAGAACTAATTTAAATAGAGTTAGGAAGAAATACAGTTTTAACCCGTTATATTCTTCTACAACTTCGCAGGTTAATGTTGATGATAGTGTTATTCACGACATTTTACGTTCTATGTTATGCTTCCACAACTTTGAACTTATTACTCCTATCGACTGTGTTCAACAGGTTTTCCTATTTTACTCCCACCATTCCTTATATAAATGCGCTCACCGCAATTCCTACTTCATTATCCTCTATTCTCTTCAGCTAAGCTAAGGTTTGAGGTTAGAATTATCCATGGCGGCCGCCATGTCTAGTTCAGTTTCAACACATAGAGTCGGCAACCGGTTATTGGTCTAAAGGAGTGGGGGAAGGGGTGGTGGGGGAAGGTTGCCGTTTTATAAGCCCTCTCCCTAGGCGGCGCTTCTCATTCGATCGCCAACTTTCAAACGATAAACACCTCTCCCATGGCACGAATCAATTATCCCGCTATCACCAACTACTTCAACTTAAAACTATTTCTGGTGATAGTTGGATAGAATTTTTAAAAACTTACTCTGGATGACCTTGACATATTTTTCCACATCCCAGTTATAAGTTTGAATTTCAATTTTCAACTAACTCTTAATTTTTGTTCAACTGTTAGAGTTTCGTTAACACCGACAAATTTCAATTTTAAACTAACTTTTAATTTATGCTCACTTTTAGTTCAAGTAGTATACTTTCCCTGCTGAAATCACGTGACCAAATCCGCGCGAAAACCAAGAATTGGGTTTTAGCATTTGCTGGTTTGGCCGCCTGGCATGGGCGCGGCCGCCGGGCATGCGCGCGGCGCGTGGCTCGCGCTGGCCGGGACCGGTTTTTTTGGAGTGCCGGGTGTCTGTTTAATCTATTCCGTGTTGAGATAGATCCAGTTTTTAAGTGTCCCGGCAAATTGATTGTCGCGTCAGCGATTTCCTGATCGCCAAATTGGCCGCAGTCCAGATAGAATGTTTCGGCGACGTTATTCTAAATAACGATGTATTTTGTTTTGGATTGTTCCTCATGCGCAGAATATTGTGAGTTGCCACACCCAGATAGGAATATAAAACGCTTGTCGCGCAAACAAAACTCACTCGCAGTAATGGCAGCCCGCTACTACCTGACCGTATATTTCGAGGACCGAAGCCGCGAGGAAGTTCTGGATCTTCTGGGCCAGCTGTCTCAGGTGACATCTCTGCCGTCTCTTCCGGACCACGCTTTTGGGGGCCCTCAAATAACAGGTAATAGAATTCACTTCACTAAAGTAAAAGTAAACCTGGTAGAACGTATTTAAATAAAAAGGATTGTATTAACACTTTTTCTATTTAAAGTATCGTTTCTAGTCTTGGCAAATACGAGCATAAATTTGATTGTTATAATACTACCCTTTGTTTGCCCTGACGTAAAACGTCTATGTAAATATCTAACGTAACAAAGTTTCAAAAGTAAGATGTAATTTCATTAAACAAGTTTTTATGAACTAGATAGGCTACTATGATAAAACAAGATGAAAATATTTCTAAATAAATATTTCGAAGAACCAGATATTACGCTTCAAAGCCATTCTGACAGTAATGTAGTAAAACACATGATGCCCAAGTTATTGTACTATGATAGAGTTGATTTTCCAATATAAAGTAACTATAAAACATGTATATAGAACAGTGCTGTAATACGATGTATAAACTTATACTACCGTTGAAATGCTTAAAGTTAAAAGAATGTTTAACACCATGCATCTTATTTTTTTTATTAGCTAGAGGAAAAGACGTAGCATCGAATCAGGCCCTTAGACTAATGCCTTAATACATAATATGCATGAAACAAACAGTTGCGAGAGTATATTCACTAATCGCTTTAACACATTGTTGCATACATTGCATTGGTGGATAGAAAATAATAACAACACATTTCTGAAAAGAGCAAAGTTTATTGTTTTTAATTTAAATTGAGCGGTAATATATAAGAATATCTGGTGAATTCCCACTCATCCCCGTACAACGAACCCGCCAACCCTGATCCCTCCTCATCTCCACCAGTTCACTGTCAGTTAGCTGTTCGTTGAATCTAGCTGGTAGGAAGACGATCGATCGCTCCTCGCCGTTCATTATATCGAGTACAACTGCGGGTCCAAATCTGGTATCCACTCGTCTGGCGTCCAAAATCGGATACCCGCCCGCCACTTTAAGGTCTTTAGCCGGCACCCGGGGATAATTGGGGAGACATTGCAAAGTTTCAAATTTCTTTGCGAGTGACATGGTGCTGTAAAACACGTATTATATTAGGACCATGCTATGAACTTTTAGGATCTTTTAATAAATGATCAAAGCACACTTGAGTACATCTCTTTTTTGTTTATAGGCATCCCTCAGACTGTCTGTGTTGAAGAGAGACGGTGGGTGCGTGAACCCTGGCAGCGGGGAGTATTTACACCACTTCGTGCTCTACCGTCCACCGGCTACCAGCACATACCACCACCCCCACCCGCACTACCAATCCAACACTACCAACCGCCACCCTCACGAGAAAATCACCTCACCCCGACGCTCCACACCAACTCAATATTATATAGAATTCTAACAACACCAAAACATTCGCACACACCACCACCACCACCACCACCACCACCACCACCACCACCACCACCACCACCATCACCACCTCACCACGACATTCTACATCAAATAATCAAAGATTTAAACATTCCAGAAATGTATCAATAAAAGAACAAGCGCCTTGGCTTCCCGTCTTTTTTTTATTTTCCTAAACCATTTAGAACCATACTTGAATGCACCATATCCTTAAAACTGCACCTTATTGCTAAAATGCTAAAATATGCACAAAAGCCAGTAAATTAAAAATAAAGTGTATTACCAAGTGAAAGAGTATTAGTAACGACAACGACAATGACATAGTACATCAGTAAAGGGCGGATTAACAATTTTTATTAAGCTATGAACAAAAACAACTGAATCAACAATAAAAATGGATGAAAAGCAATGAAATATTCACATTATGTTAATAGCAATGTATAAAAAAATCCACTACGCTTTACCTAGCTATTATAAAAACCTAAATACATCTTAAAATGTAAACTTATTTTAGGTGTAATGAACTGGTAAACCAGAAACATGCAAGCCGAAATCGTACTATTTAGGTGTTAAAACCACAATAGCGAAGCAAGTATAGCGAAAACCTTTACCATCACCATTATTTATCCAATCCATGCATAGTATGTATTGCAATTCACAAATATAAATTATCCTATAAATATATGTTCACATATAGAGCAGTGTAAAAGCTGTAAATAAAAATTAGGTTATGTAACATAAGAGTACCATGATATACAAGAGTAACCAAGATGATACTAAAAATCAGGACACCTGAGCATCACCTGAAAAAGAGTAAATTTAAGAGTATTTTAAAAACTAACACTTACAAATAAGTGAGAACTTGAAGTGCTGCGACTGATGACGACCGTGACGAACAGGCGCACGCGAGCTAGTGTACGCAAGAGCAAAAGCGAGCCCCTATTTATGTTAAAACCAATCACTGTAGCATGTATATTGTTGTCTTTGTCAGACATTATCACCCTCTCCGTTCAACTTATGCTCTCTTACGACCACACCCAACCTGTTGCTATCTCTGTCTAGTAGTTCCATCTCTCTTGCTCCACCGACAAAGCAAGCGAAAATTACCACGCCCAAGATATTTGTTGTCTTTGTCAGACATTATCACCCTCTCCGTTCAACTTATGCTCTCTTATGACCACACCCAACCTGTTGCTATCTCTGTCTAGTGTAGTTCCATCTCTCTTGCTCCACCGACAAAGCAAGCGAAAATTACCACGCCCAAGATATTTGTTGTCTCTGAGTAACCCTCTCACTTGCTCACATAAACATACTCAAGCCAACGCCCATTTGCTGTCTCTTTCTTACATCCACCCTCTCACTTACTCACATAGACAAGTAAAGCTTTAGCCAACGCCCTGTTGTTATCTTTGTTTGCTAGTACCAGCTCTCTCACTCTACCGACAAAGCAAGTCGACTACGCCCAAGATATTTGTTGTCTCTCACCTACCCTCTCCCTCGCTCATATAGACAAGTAATGCGGTGGCCAACGCCCAATGTGTTGTCTCCGTCTTACCCTCTCACTTGCTCACATAGACAAGTAATGTTGTGGCCAACGCCCGTCACACCTACTCTCTCACTCTCACACATAGACAAGTAATGCTGTGGCCCACGCCCGTTGTCTCACCCTCTCACTTGCTCACATAGACAAGTAATGCTGTGGCCAACGCCCTATGTATGTCTCACTCGCACAACCCCTGAGGCGGATTTTCGCCCTTATAAGCAGCCTCTGGTAGAGCGTTTGGCACAGTTCACCAGTTCGCTTACAATTGTCCACATGGGACAATGTTCGTGTGCGCAGTGTGCCGAGAGGCTTATTTCCGGACCGTTGTCGCTCGCGATAAACACCAACAAATATGTTTGGCGCTTACTAATTTTTACACACCGCCCATCCAGTTGATTGAAGAACCGCAGGCAAGGAGCTCTTCACCTGTGACTACAACTACTACTGCTGCTGCTGCTGTCGCCGTCACTGCTACCACCTCACGGGACTCACAAACACATCTTCACCACCGAGCAGGGGGCAGCGTCGTGTCTACACACCAGGCTCAGTCCAACGTATCTACCGCTACGAAAAGAAGAAGGCCCGCCGCCGAGACCTCTGCGATGGCCAGCAAACTATTGAAGCTACAAAAGAAGAAAGAAAAATCATCGCCGCCGGATCAGGATGAACCAAGGATGGCAACCACTGTTAACAACGAGCCACCGGTACCTGTGAACGACACGTCCACCGCAGCATCGACGTCGAGCACTGCAGCGGACCAAAACAACATACCAGTACTCACGTGGGAATTGAAGAAAGCTCTTCATACGGCCCGAGACTACGTAATAAAAAACCAGGATGGAAAGTTTACAGAATTATCTACATTCGTTGAGGCTGCGTTGCAAACGGTAAAACATATTTTAACCAGAGAAATGGACATAACAAGATCACTCAAATTTAATCTGGTTCTCGAAGCCATTTATGAACATCCCGAAGAAGGGCAGATAGACACGAGGAATTTTAAAACTCGATCCCGGATGCTGTTCGCCGAGTCCGACGACTTGGACACTCAACTTCAAAGAGACGGTGCGAAACTTTTGCAAGAGGAAGAAGAGGCCGACGCCCAGAGGAGCGGATGGATCTTCATCAATATTAAGTGTTTAACTTTACGTGTAAGTAAGTTTGTTTATAAGGAACCTAGAGGTTCTAGTTATGTTCCACTGCCCCCCAAATTAGCAAAACGAAACGCATGTGTCAACGTTGTTAATGATGATGATCGTTGTTTTATTTATAGTATGCTTACAAAGCACATCCCAAATGTAAAGCATAACTCTTTACTAACTGAAAAATCGTTTGAAAATCTAATGAATAGATACAACTTTGAGGGTCTTCAATTTCCATTGAATGTTAGTCAGATTAAAATATTTGAAAAGCAAAACCCAAACGTCTCTATCAATGTATTCGAATTTAATAGCGACAACAAAGTGGCTCCCCTGCGCGTAGTAGACGAGTTAAATGACCATACAGATCTTCTCTTGCTTCACGGAAGAGACAATGTGTCCCACTTTGTATACATCCAAGATTTTGTCAAGCTTATTCAAAAGCAAATTACAAAAAGCACAAATAAAATAGTAGTGTGTAAACGTTGTAGTCAGTATAAAGAGCTTAGAGATTGTAAGCCCAATGCAGAATCGTGGTTGAAAAATCATTTAACACTCTGTGGCAAACATAAACCAACTGAAATCAAACTTCCCACCATAGGAAGAAATACTTTAAAGTTTCAAAATGTAGAGGCTCAAATAAAAGTTCCTATCATAGTGTGTGCTGACTTTGAGTCCACCCTGAAACCCGTTAACACAGATGACACTGATTATGATGGAAAAACTTATCAAAAACATTTAGCAAATAGTTTCTGTACACTAACCACCTCTACATACAGTAGTGATATTCTTGAAGAATACGGAATCAGTACAGAACCGTTTTTGTATAGAGGACCCGATGCCGGAGCTAGATTTCTTTTGCATTTAAAAAATCTCGCCGACCGAGTTGCAGTATTGTATTCTTGTAATAAGCCCATTAGCATGACTGAAGAGCAGCGTATACGACACGAAGAGGCTATTGAATGTGAACTTTGCAAGAGAATGTTTAGTGAATTTAATACAGACACAACCAAGTGTGCCGATCACGACCATATAACATCCGAATTTAGGTATTCATTGTGTAACCGATGTAATCTAAGATGCCAACCGCCCAACTTCATTCCCATCTGGATTCATAACCTCTCATCCTACGATCAAGCTTTCATCATTTCAAATTTGAACGTTTTAAAAGGATGTGAAGTTAAAATGATTCCTTCGAATAAGGAAAAAATGATTAGCATCTCAATAAAAGTGGGAGAGATTTACTTACGTTTTTTAGACTCTTACAGAATGATGTCTGCTAGTTTGGATGAATTAACGAAAAACCTCCCTCCCTCTGATTTTATCGAAAGCTCCAAACTAGTCCCGCCTGAACATTTTGATTTAATTAAAAGGAAAGGGTTATACCCATATGATTATATCACATCAGAAGATAAATTCCTTGAAACCAGTCTCCCTCCTAGAGAAGCTTTTAAGAACAAGCTTAATGATAGTGAAATCAGTGAAGATGATTACGCTCACGCTTGCCGTGTATGGGAGGTTTTCAAATGTAAGAATCTTGGTGATTACCATGATAAATACCTCCTGTTAGATGTTTGTTTGTTAACCGACATTTTCAATTCATTTCGCTCTATTTGTTACAAACACTATAAATTGGACGTAGCCCACTACTGGACAGCACCATCCCTTACTTGGCAGGCGATGTTGAAACATACGGGAATCGTTCTCGAGCTAATGACTGACTACGACATGGTACTTATGGTTGAAGCTTCAATCAGAGGTGGACTAGTACAGAGTAGCCTAAGATATTGTAAAGCTAACAACCAGCTTTTAGAACGTTCAACTGACTACAATAGCAACGACCCCACTAGCTGGCTCCTCTATATTGACTGTAATAACTTGTATGGGTTCAGCTTGTCACAGCCACTTCCCACTGGAAACTTTAAATTCGAAGACAACCCAGAACAGGTAGACTGGTCCAACCTCCCTGCAGAATCACCCTTTGGCTATATTTTAGAATTTGACTGCTATGCCCCTCAGAGTGTTCACGATAAACTGAACGATCTTCCCCCTTTGCCAGAAAAGTTAGTGCCACCTAACGGTAAAGTGCCTAAGCTGATGGCAACACTAAATAAAAAGGAACGGTACATTGCTCACTATCGCATCGTACAGCAGGCGCAAAAGCTTGGTTTGCGTGTTACAAAGGTCCACAGAGTGTTAAAATTTTCCCAGTCTCCGTGGATGAAACAGTATATAGATTTTAACTCGGAATTAAGAAGTAAAGCATCGAATGATTTTGAAAAATCATTTTTTAAACTTATGAACAATGCAGTTTTTGGAAAGTCTATGCAGGATAATAGACGTCACTTTGACGTGCGTGTTGTGACGACAAAGGAAGCGTTTGAAAAGTACTCAAGACAGGCCCGCTTTATCGACAGAACTATTATTAAAGAAGGCGACGAAGATGGGATCATCTTAGTGTTCTTGCGAAAAGAAGTGATTTTCTTGGACAAACCAACCTACATCGGAAGCGTCACACTAGATCTATCTAAGGAGCACATGTATTATTTCTGGTACCACGTACTACTATCTATTTTTCGCCCTCCAGGATGTCATATTTACCTTTGTTATGTTGATACTGATTCGCTAATATTCCTAGTGGTCACACAAAACAACGTCTACGAGATTTTAAGGACGATTTCTAAGGAACACTTGGACCTTTCCAACTACCCAGACGGACACCCTATGAAGGATGAGACGAACAAACAGGTAGCGGGCAAGTTTAAGGATGAATGCAAAGGCAGAGCACTTTATGAACACATTGGTCTTCGCAGTAAAATGTATTCACAGCGCTTTTCCTCCACTCCCGTCACTGACGAGACAAGAAGGAACGAAGTGAAGAAAGCCAAAGGAGTGAAAACCTCTTTTGTTGATAAGAAAATGCGCTTCGAACATTATAAAGATGCACTGTTTAACAAAAAAGAATACAGAGCCAGTTTTAACCTTATCAAGTGTAGGAAATTTAATTTAACATCTATCAACGTGGATAAACGATCTTTATCTTTTGATGATGATAAACGTTATATTTTAGATGATAATATTCACACCCTAGCCCATGGCCACTACAAGATTGTTCAACTAGAACATCAAGAGCCTCGGAGTGCAAGCTCGTCAAAATTGCAGGGGAGCCTATAATAAATTGTTAGTGCCTGGGTTGCTGGCCCCGTTGCAGCGTATTTTTTATTAGAAATGGATTCCCTTTATAATAAATCTGTGTTGGCTTTTAGCAGACATATCGATGTAAATGATTTAGAATCTGTTGATGATATTAACGTTTTATCGCTTCTTCCCGTGACTATACAAAGAGATGTTAGAAGGGCGTTAAAGTGTATTTGGTTTAGGGATACCTCTCCCCCAGAAGATCCTTATAACTTTGAATATAGATACTTGGACATTTATAGTTTGGATCGAAGAGAGTTTTTAATGTTAATTAACCACCCTATAGAGCTACGTCCCGAATTTTTACCATACGAAATGGAATCATGTCATATTAGCTTTAATTATTACGAATTTTCTTTTGGTACTTTGTCTTGTTACAATACATTTGTGTTATGTCAAAAATGTTTCGAAGTTACATGTAGTCCATCGGAAGAACATGAATACCTGGATTTTGACTATCAAAGCTTTTGGTCTGAACGTAATTGGAAATTTTATAATATTACCAGACATTACAATATTAGTGTTGGCCGTTTTATAAGCCAGGTTATTCGTCAAGAGAATTGTTGGTGTGACAGATGTATTTTTAAACCATTGTTCCAATACTTAGACTCTGAAATGTGTAGTAGATTAACACACAACCATGACTATGATAACAACAGTAGTGACAGTGACGCGACAGTTGAAGCTTCCCATTCTGTAATTGAGCTGTATGATCCATTTCGTTTCTAATTTTGTATAAACCTGTTGACATGGTTTTATTTGAAATTTTTAAATCTTGATGTTATTTTTATTCCTTGTTAATATTTTACTAACAAATATTGTCCTATGTGAACACATTGTAAACGATCTGGTGAACTGTCATTGTATGACCTTGTACAATCGCAAGAGATCGACTATTTCAGCAAACTCTTTAGAGTGTCCCGTGTGACCGGCGTTTTCCGACATCACCAGTAATCTAAGTCGATTCACCAATGTGTTCACATTTTTAACGTTATCCATCCCACTGCCCACAGAGGTGGTGGCGGCGGTGGATTCCGCCGCGGGTTGATCATCCGAAAATAAACTTTGAATTACATATGTATATTTTTTCCCTCTGTTGGCGTTGATAGGCTTCTCGGCAGAGTACATTTGTTTGTGTGCATTGGTCGTTAAAAGCATCCTTTTATAAATTTCCACATCTCTGCGTTCTATCGAGTCTTTATCAGGTACTCGCATAAAAAGCAATTCCATTAGTCCTGGTGTAACGTCAAATCGTTTATCTTTCAATATCACTTTTGATCTGCTAAATGAAATTGCGCTATCACCCAATACCGTGCCACCTTTACCGTCGGGTCTAACACCGTAAGTTGTGTCCAACTTGTTGCGTTCAGACGGAGTCGACAGTTTCCTTAAATAAATCTCAACCAAATTGGCCTCGGTTTGAGTCGACATATCTGCTGTTCTGTTGAGTTCATCCTCGCTCTCACTATCGCCTCCAGTCGCTGTACTCTTTTGTTCTTTCTTAACTATTTCCTGTTTAACTGGTAGCGATTGTTTGATGCTTTCAGCCGACTGTTTGATGCTTTCTGCCACAGATTTCTGTAGCGGACTGACCAAAGGCTTAGTGGAAGCTTCAAAATATCGCTCGACATCTTGTACGTTTCTTTGTAGGTCACGATATTTGTTGCGAACACTTTTGGTAAGTCTGATTATTTCCCTTTTCACGGCTAACGCGTCTCCAATACTTTGCCTCCGTTTTATTTTCTTTCCTCTCCTGTCCATAGTGCTGAACGATCGTCAGTGAACTATACGCTACTTTATGATGTTTCTTCATTTATATCTGTTATAAAGGTGTCCAGACCGCATCTGTAGCGACCCTTGTTTAATTCATGGTCCTTGCTGATCACCACAAAACCGTGTCGATTCCTATTCCAACACTCGTGACATAGTTCTTTGAATTGATTAAAGGACATGTCAGTTACGTGGTCTTCGTATACGTGCTTGAGATTTAAGTCATCCTGTCTAAATAAGATTATTAAATTGGCATTATCCCTGAGAAGGTGTTTCGGTATTCGGGTGTACGACTGTGCGAGATAAAAACAATCCACACCTTTGTGTCGACCCATGCTAAAGTAAGCTCTCATATGATTCTGACTGTCACACGCAACATCGTCAAACACGAATACAGAGTTTGGTTTTGCCTCACTGGGGCTTTGCACTTCATCACCGTTTTCGTACGTGTAGTAACCAATCTGCGGGATGTTGCCAATTATTCGAGACAACAATGTATACTTTGGTTGATGCAACGATTTACTGAAGACATACAAGTTTGCAAATTTCAAACCGTTCGGCTCCGTAAGCAGGGTGAACATCAACTGAGTTTTACCACAGTTCGAAGGACCACTGATGATTCCTCTTATCGAGTCTGGCAGCAACGGACCGTGTTTTTTCGCTGCCGCATCGCTGACAGTCAAACCGTCCAAAGTTTCGTTGACTGTAAACGTTTCCCGCTGTTTCTCAAACTTCATTGTTTGAATTGTTGTCGTCGACTGGGTGACATAAAAGGGAGTTCGCATTTATAGGCGATCATCAGTACAAAGACAGTCGTCGGCGGAGACGGTCGCAATGGCGTCGAAAAAGAGGAAGAATGTTAGACGCACTGGAATCACTCTGGGTGATGCGATTAGACAGGCGCGTAAGGCCATCAGGGGTCAAGGTATCAAGTCGTCAAAGAATCTGGATAAGCGGAAACTGCGTAGTGCGACTGTGGCGGCGTTAAAGGCTGTGAGGAAATTTAAGAAGGGCAAATCGGTGGGCAGCAGTGGTTCACGGGTCTTGCCACTACCGAAGTCCGGCGGTGTCTTACCACTGTTACCGATTTTCGCCGGACTGAGCGCTTTGGGCAGCTTGGCGGGAGGCGCTGCCGGAGTGGCGAAAGCCATAAACGAAACGAGGGATGCGAAGAAGAAATTGGCCGAGATGCAAAGACACAACGAAACTATGGAAGCCATCGCGTTGCGCAAAGGCAGAGGTCTTTATCTGAGGCCGCACAAAAGAGGCGGATTGGGACTGTACATGCAACCGTATTCGCAATACGCAAAAAACTGCTAGAGCGCCTGCCCAAGCGGGCGCTGTACGACGTCGATCTTGTGAAACTGGCACAAGAACTACGGATACCTCATTTTAGAGGTGTGTTCATGCGCGACGACTTACCGAAGCGGCCGAGACACAAGGAGTCGACCATCGTGAATTTGGATAACAGCAGTGGTCGCGGTACTCACTGGGTTTGTTTTAGAAAGACTGGTAAACTTGTAGAGTACTTTGACAGCTATGGTAACCTGAAACCTCCTTGCGAGATTCAACGCTACCTGAAAGGAAACTACATCTCTCACAATACCACTGCTTATCAATTTGTCAACACCAATAGTGAAAATTGTGGTCAACTGTGTTTGGCGTTTTTGTCTATGGTCAATAAATAGGATACACATAAAATACAGTGTGTTTTGTTTCTACATCCAGTCATGTCTTTGACGTTTACCTTTACAGGTACAGAGTCCACTCTGTCCGCTGACTTTTTCCCTCCAGTGGAACTCGATCAGAACCACGTTTGGGAAATAGGCTTGATCAATTTCGAGTCTTACAATTCGATACCGAACGTGGACAAGACTAACAACACTTTTCATTACAACAATGGTTTGACAATTGAAATCCCGACGGGTACGTACGAGGTGACTGACATTGCGGAATACTTGCAACAGATGCTCTGGAAAGTGGACAAATCTCTCTTTATAAAGTTGACTACGAACAACAATACGTTGCACACCACTATCAAGTGCAATTTCCCCGTCGACTTTACGCCTGCGAATTCTATTGGTAGATTGTTCGGGTTCAAGGAGGAAAAGATTGACGCCAATCGCAAAGTCAGCGCACCCTTGATAACCGACATATTTAAAGTGAATTCCATTTTTGTAAATTGCAGCATCGTAACAGGTTCCTATATAAACGGACGTCCGGCCCACACTCTTTTTCAGTTTTACCCGAGTGTGAGTCCAGGGTTCAAATTGATAGAAGAACCATCACCCGTGGTATATCTACCCGTGACACAAAACACCATCGACAACATAACATTGCAACTGGTAGATCAGGACGGGCGGTTAGTGAGTTTCCAAGGTGAACGAATCACTGTTCGTCTGCATTTGAGACAACGACCCACTTAACCCATGGGGTTCGTATACATTTGGTCCAAGAGACCCCCTTCCTATTTATTGCCAAAGGCAAAGGTCCACGGTATTAGTAGTCGTTTGACTGCCACACGATTAACAACGAAGAATAAGAGATTTTTACGCTCTCTTGGCTTTACGCTGTTACAATGATGAACGTTCAAGACATTCTGTTGAGTACTCCGTTCGACGATACGGTCACCCACATGGAATGGCATACCCACCTGCCGTACGCTTCGATGACACTCAACAATAGCGATGAAATAAGAATACCCATACAACAACAGGATATTTGCGTGGTACCGTCAATGAGTTACATTTATGTCGAAGGTAAACTTTTGAAGGAGGACGGCAGTGCCGCTCCTAGCAGGACAAAGTTTGTCAACAACGCCTTTGCACATCTGTTCGACGAATTGCGTTACGAATTGAACGGCGTAGAAATAGACAAAACCAGACATCCAGGCATTTCTACTACACTCAAAGGTTACGCTTCTTTTGATAATGACACTCTCAGGTGTATGGGCAACTCGAGTTGGGTCGACTCGTATAACGACATTGGATCAAGACTTGCGGATCACGTGGTCGACAGCAATGGGAATTTCAGTTTTTGCGTGCGGTTAGGCAGCCTTCTCGGCTTCGCCGAAGATTACACTAAGATGATCGTTAACGCGCGTCACGAATTGGTTCTTGTCAGGTCGGCAAGTGATAAGAACGCCGTACAATGGCAGCCGGGACCTGCTACGGGTAATCCCGCTGTCCCGGACACTAATGTCGAAAATATCAAGGTCACATTGGATAAACTTTGCTGGCGGATACCATACGTTACGCTCAGTGATGAACAGAGGGTCGCTCTGCTTAAGCAACTCAACCGCGGCACGAGTATCCCAGTGGAATACAGGAGTTGGGAATTGTACGAATATCCTGCGCTTCCTCAAACGGGTAAACAGTCGTGGGCGGTGAAGACAGCCAGCCAATTAAACAAACCTCGTTACGTTATTGTGGCTTTTCAAACCAACAAAAAAGCTAATCTGAAGGAAAACGCTTCCCATTTTGATCACTGCAAACTGACAAACTTGAAACTTCACCTCAATGCAATCAGCTATCCATACGATGACCTGAAACTAGACTATAGCAAGAATCGTTTCGCTTTGCTTTACGACATGTACACTAGGTTTCAAGACTCGTATTACAATGCCACACCACGTCCCTTGTTGACGAAAAAACTCTTTAAGGATTACGCCCCAATTGCTGTTATCGACTGTTCAAAGCAGAACGAGTCGATCAAGTCTGCACCTGTAGACATACGATTGGAATTCGAAGCTGCCGAAGACTTTCCAGAACATACGGCCGCCTACTGCCTAATTATTCATGACAAGGCGTTCACGTACAACCCGTCAACCAATCTGGTCAGACTCAACAACTGAAGCCCCGCCCACCGTCTATAAGAGAGGCGCAGCTCGGCTCGTGTTCATTCGTGCTCCGGGACCCGTACTATTCGGCCACGCCATGAAAGCCGTCATCGATTTCAGTGCTTTTGTGGGCAAAAACAAAGATGTCATCATCAAAGAGTTAACCGTAGTGGACATGGAATCGGGATCAGTGCAGCATTGGATATTCAAACCACCCAAGGATTTAGATAATTATTATAACGGCTTGTGCAACATCGATCGACACAACAATTGGCTGAGCAAACATTATCACGGTCTGGATTTTTGCACTGGATTCAGTCAGTATGAAGATTTACTCTCAACTCTGAACAGTATTTGTTCACCCTTTCAACTTCTTTTTGCGCCGGATTTGGAAAAAGCTACAGTACTGGAAAACATATTCAAGGCTAGGAGATTGGTCTTCAGTTTGGAAGATCTCGGTTGCCCACCGATCACGAGAAAACCACTCTTTCCCGCCTTAACAAAGCTAGACGAATACGGTGAACCATGCGATGAAGTTGACGCCGTACCTAATCAAGGAACACGACAGTGTCTGTATCATCACTTGAACGCGCCAGGTTTCATTTGCACTCTCGACAATGCGACCCAACTGGCCGACTGGTGCGCGGAAAATCTGGATCTACTCGACATGCACAAACCAGCAGTGAGGGAGAAGACTTTCTTTGACTGGAATAAACCATCTCCCGCCAGCAAAGATCTCGCTGCTGCAGGATTTGTACGTGTGCATTCCACAGTTGACGCGACAAAATGCGTTTATTGTGGTGTGGTGCTTTGCAAGTGGGAAGAGGATGACGATCCAATGGCGGACCATGACTACAATTCACCTTTCTGCAGATTCATTCGCTTCAATATGCAAATGAAGAGGGACCAACAGTTGAAAGACAACAAAAACAATAAAGCTAAAAACTGTGATAGCACCAAGGAAGAAGATCATTTTTACATGCGTTTTGGAAATACGCCAGATGTTGACGAAACTGATTTAATCAAATGTTGTCATGCCTAATAAATACGCTTACATTCACATTTTTCTTATCATTTCAATATGAACCTTGTCACCTTCTCCAATCCACTGCTGACCACTTTTTATTTCATTGACCATCATGAAGATAGAAGACCTAACACCGATCATTTACATTTCCAAAAGAGAATACTCGAGATGGAGAACATACTAACACGCTGTCTACTCAACAAAATTCATCATACAGCGACTTGTACTCTGGCGGACCATAGCAATTGTAAAGTGACAACATCCTCTGCGGAACGGTCGTTGAGGGTGGAGCAGTTGCAATAGTTAACCTGCGATTTATCATGTTACATAATTGTGAAATAAAACAGTAATACCCACAAAATTGTATTTACTACCACCCAAGTGCCCAGGCTGCAGAGACCACGTGGTGGAGACCGGGCCGCGCGGCCACGCCCCCACACCGAAATGCTAAAACACAATTCTCGCAACAGACACTCCAAAAAACCGGTCCCGGCCAGCGCGAGCCACGCGCCGCGCGCATGCCCGGCGGCCGCGCCCATGCCAGGCGGCCAAACCAGCAAATGCTAAAACCCAATTCTTGGTTTTCGCGCGGATTTGGTCACGTGATTTCAGCAGGGAAAGTATACTACTAGTTCAACCCCACTTTATGCGCAAATTCACTTCACCCTAACGCCAACACTATCGCCATCTCCACCCCAACCTATATGGCATAACATATAACTACAGCATCTCATATATACCCTCTAACCCCCACCGGAAGCTATATGGCATGGCAGCTGGCGCCAGCTGCCCGGGCAACTGCTCCCGGGCAGCTGCTACTTCCGGTCTAGGTGTAACCAAACCACACTACTCGAGGGTGTCTCAACATAACCTGCCGTGTGTTTTGGGGGGTTGGCCACTACGTAATGTATCAGTATCGGAGAGATATAGCGCAGCCACGCGTGACCGACCAGGGCGTCATGTGTGAAGACTCACGAGGGTGTCTCAACATAACCTGCCGTGTGTTTTTGGGAGCTGGCCACTACGTGATGTATCAGTATCATAGAGATATAGCGCAGCCACGCGTGACCGACCAGGGCGTCATGTGAGGAGGCTCATGAAGGTGTCTCAACATAACCTACCGTGTGTCTGGGGCTGGCCGCTACGTGATGTATCAGTATCGGAGAGATACACCGCAGCCACGCGTGACCGACCAGGGCGTCATGTGAGGAGGCTCATGAAGGTGTCTCTACATAACCTGCCGTGTGTCTGGGGCTGGCTGCTACGTGATGTATCAGTATCGGAGAGATACACCGCAGCCACGCGTGACCGACCAGGGCGTCATGTGAGGAGGGTCATGAAGGTGTCTCAACATAACCTACCATGTGTCTGGGGCTGGCCGCTACGTGATGTATCAGTATCGGAGAGATACACCGCAGCCATTCGTGACCGACCAGGGCGTCATGTGAGGAGGCTCATGAAGGTGTCTCTACATATCCTGCCGTGTGTCTGGGGCTGGCCGCTACGTGATGTATCAGTATCGGAGAGATGCACCGCAGCCACGCGTGACCGACCAGGGCGTCATGTGAGGAGGCTCATGAAGGTGTCTCAACATAACCTGCCGTGTGTCTGGGGCTGGCCGCTACGTGATGTATCAGTATCGGAGAGATACACCGCAGCCACTCGTGACCGACCAGGGCGTCATGTGAGGAGGCTCATGAAGGTGTCTCTACATAACCTGCCGTGTGTCTGGGGCTGGCCGCTACGTGATGTATCAGTATCGGAGAGATACACCGCAGCCACGCGTGACCGACCAGGGCGTCATGTGAGGAGGCTCTTGAAGGTGTCTCTACATAACCTGCCGTGTGTCTGGGGCTGGCCACTACGTGATGTATCAGTATCGGAGAGATACACCGCAGCTACGCGTGACCGACCAGGGCGTCATGTGAGGAGGCTCATGAAGGTGTCTCAACATAACCTACCGTGTGTCTGGGGCTGGCCACTACGTGATGTATCAGTATCAGAGAGATATAGCGCAGCCACGCGTGACCGACCAGGGCGTCATGTGAGGAGGGTCTTGAAGGTGTCTCAACATAACCTACCATGTGTCTGGGGCTGGCCGCTACGTGATGTATCAGTATCGGAGAGATACACCGCAGCCACGTGTGACCGACCAGGGCGTCATGTGAGGAGGCTCATGAAGGTGTCTCTACATAACCTGCCGTGTGTCTGGGGCTGGCTGCTACGTGATGTATCAGTCTCGGAGAGATACACCGCAGCTACGCGTGACCGACCAGGGCGTCATGTGAGGAGGCTCATGAAGGTGTCTCAACATAACCTACCGTGTGTCTGGGGCTGGCCGCTACGTGATGTATCAGTATCGGAGAGATACACCGCAGCCACGCGTGACCGACCAGGGCGTCATGTGAGGAGGCTCATAAAGGTGTCTCAACATAACCTACCATGTGTCTGGGGCTGGCTGCTACGTGATGTATCAGTATCGGAGAGATACACCGCAGCTACGCGTGACCGACCAGGGCGTCATGTGAGGAGGCTCATGAAGGTGTCTCAACATAACCTGCCGTGTGTCTGGGGCTGGCCACTACGTGATGTATCAGTATCAGAGAGATATAGCGCAGCCACGCGTGACCGACCAGGGCGTCATGTGAGGAGGCTCATGAAGGTGTCTCTACATAACCTGCCGTGTGTCTGGGGCTGGCCGCTACGTGATGTATCAGTATCGGAGAGATACACCGCAGCTACGCGTGACCGACCAGGGCGTCATGTGAGGAGGTTCACGAGGGTGTCTCAACATAACCTACCGTGTGTCTGGGGCTGGCCACTACGTGATGTATCAGTATCGGAGAGATATACCGCAGCCACGCGTGACCGACCAGGGCGTCATGTGAGGAGGCTCATGAAGGTGTCTCTACATAACCTGCCGTGTGTCTGGGGCTGGCCGCTACGTGATGTATCAGTATCGGAGAGATACACCGCAGCCACGCGTGAACGACCAGGGCGTCATGTGAGGAGGCTCATGAAGGTGTCTCAACATAACCTGCCGTGTGTCTGGGGCTGGCCGCTACGTGATGTATCAGTATCGGAGAAATACACATCAGGTACGCGTGACCGACCAGGGCGTCATGTGAGGAGGCTCATGAAGGTATCTCAACATAACCTACCCTGTGTCTGGGGCTGGCTGCTACGTGATGTATCAGTATCTGAGAGATATAGCGCAGCCACGCGTGACCGACCAGGGCGTCATGTGAGGGGGCTCATGAAGGTATCTCAACATAACCTACCGTGTGTCTGGGGCTGGCCACTACGTGGTGTATCAGTATCGGAGAGATACACCGCAGCCACTCGTGACCGACCAGGGCGTCATGTGAGGAGGCTCATAAAGGTATCTCAACATAACCTACCGTGTGTCTGGGGCTGGCCGCTACGTGATGTATCAGTATCGGAGAGATACACCGCAGCCACTCGTGACCGACCAGGGCGTCATGTGTGGAGACTCACGAGGGTGTCTCAACATAACCTACCGTGTGTCTGGGGCTTTCCACTACGTGATGTATCAGTATCGGAGAGATACACCGCAGCCACTCGTGACAGACCAGGGCGTCATGTGAGGAGGCTCGTGAAGGTATCTCAACATAACCTACCGTGTGTCTGGGGCTGGCTGCTACGTGATGTATTAGTATCGGAGAGATATACCGCAGCCACGCGTGACCGACCAGGGCGTCATGTGAGGAGGCTCGTGAAAGTATCTCAACATAACCTACCGTGTGTCTGGGGCTGGCTGCTATGTGATGTATCAGTATCGGAGAGATACACCGCAGCCACGCGTGACCGACCAGAGCGTCATGTGAGGAGGCTCATGAAGGTGTCTCAACATAACCTACCGTGTGTCTGGGGCTGGCCACTACGTGATGTATCAGTATCGAAGAGATACACCACAGCTACGCGTGACCGACCAGGGCGTCATGTGAGGAGGCTCATGAAGGTATCTCAACATAACCTACCGTGTGTCTGGGGCTGGCCACTACGTGATGTATCAGTATCGGAGAAATATACCGCAGCCACGCGTGACCGACCAGGGCGTCATGTGAGGAGGCTCATGAAGGTATCTCAACATAACCTACCGTGTGTCTGGGGCTGGCCGCTACGTGATGTATCGGTATCGGAGAGATACACCGCAGCCACTCGTGACCAACCAGGGCGTCATGTGAGGAGGCTCATGAAGGTATCTCAACATAACCTACCGTGTGTCTGGGGCTGGCCGCTACGTGAAGTATCAGTATCGGAGAGATACACCGCAGCCACTCGTGACCGACCAGGGTGTCATGTGAGGAGGCTCATGAAGGTATCTCAACATAACCTACCATGTGTCTGGGGCTGGCCGCTACGTGATGTATCAGTATCGGAGAGATACACCGCAGCCACTCGTGACCGACCAGGGCGTCATGTGAGGAGGTTCACGAGGGTGTCTCAACATAACCTACCGTGTGTCTGGGGCTGGCCACTACGTGATGTATCAGTATCGGAGAGATATACCGCAGCCACGCGTGACCGACCAGGGCGTCATGTGTGGAGACTCACGAGGGTGTCTCAACATAACCTGTCGTGTGTCTGGGGCTGGCCGCTACGTGATGTATCAGTATCGGAGAGATACACCGCAGCCACGCGTGACCGACCAGGGCGTCATGTGAGGAGGCTCATGAAGGTGTCTCAACATAACCTGCCGTGTGTCTGGAGCTGGCCGCTACGTGATGTATCAGTATCGGAAAAATACACATCAGCTACGCGTGACCGACCAGGGCGTCATGTGAGGAGGCTCATGAAGGTATCTCAACATAACCTTCCGTGTGTCTGGGGCTGGCCGCTACGTGATGTATCAGTATCGGAGAGATACACCGCAGCCACTCGTGACCGACCAGGGCGTCATGTGAGGAGGGTCATGAAGGTATCTCAACATAACCTACCATGTGTCTGGGGCTGGCCGCTACGTGATGTACCAGTATTGGAGAGATACACCGCAGCCACGCGTGACCGACCAGGGCGTCATGTGTGGAGACTCACGAGGGTGTCTCAACATAACCTGCCCTGTGTCTGGGGCTGGCCACTACGTGATGTATCAGTATCGGAGAGATACACCGCAGCCACTCGTGACCGACCAGGGCGTCATGTGAGGAGGGTCATGAAGGTATCTCAACATAACCTACCGTGTGTCTGGGGCTGGCCACTACGTGATGTATCAGTATCGGAGAGATACACCGCAGCCACTCGTGACCGACAAGGGCGTCATGTGAGGAGGGTCATGAAGGTATCTCAACATAACCTACCGTGTGTCTGGGGCTGGCCACTACGTGATGTATCAGTATCGGAGAGATACACCGCAGCCACTCGTGACCGACCAGGGCGTCATGTGAGGAGGGTCATGAAGATGTCTCAACATAACCTGCCGTGTGTCTGGGGCTGGCTGCTTCTTGATGTATTAGTATCGGAGAGATATACCGCAGCCACGCGTGACAGACCAGGTTGTCATGTGAGGAGGTTCACGAGGGTGTCTCAACATAACCTACCGTGTGTCTGGGGCTGGCCACTACGTGATGTATCAGTTTCGGAGAGATATACCACAGCCACGCGTGACCGACCAGGGCGTCATGTGTGGAGACTCACGAGGGTGTCTCAACATAACCTGCCGTGTGTCTGGGGCTGGCCGCTACGTGATGTATCAGTATCGGAGAGATACACCGCAGCCACGCGTGACCGACCAGGGCGTCATGTGAGGAGGCTCATGAAGGTGTCTCTACATAACCTGCCATGTGTCTGGGGCTGGCCACTACGTGATGTATCAGTATCGGAGAAATACACATCAGCTACGCGTGACCGACCAGGGCGTCATGTGAGGAGGCTCATGAAGGTATCTCAACATAACCTACCGTGTGTCTGGGGCTGGCCGCTACGTGATGTATCAGTATCGGAGAGATACACCGCAGCCACTCGTGACCGACCAGGGCGTCATGTGAGGAGGGTCATGAAGGTATCTCAACATAACCTACCGTGTGTCTGGGGCTGGCCGCTACGTGATGTACCCGTATTGGAGAGATACACCGCAGCCACGCGTGACCGACCAGGGCGTCATGTGAGGAGGCTCATGAAGGTATCTCAACATAACCTACCCTGTGTCTGGGGCTGGCTGCTACGTGATGTATCAGTATCTGAGAGATATAGCGCAGCCACGCGTGACCGACCAGGGCGTCATGTGAGGAGGCTCATGAAGGTATCTCAACATAACCTACCGTGTGTCTGGGGCTGGCCACTACGTGATGTATCAGTATCGGAGAGATACACCGCAGCCACTCGTGACCGACCAGGGCGTCATGTGTGGAGACTCACGAGGGTGTCTCAACATAACCTGCCTTGTGTCTGGGGCTGGCCACTACGTGATGTATCAGTATCGGAGAGATACACCGCAGCCACTCGTGACCGACCAGGGCGTCATGTGAGGAGGGTCATGAAGGTATCTCAACATAACCTACCGTGTGTCTGGGGCTGGCCGCTACGTGATGTATCAGTATCGGAGAGATACACCGCAGCCACTCGTGACCGACCAGGGCGTCATGTGAGGAGGCTCATGAAGGTATCTCAACATAACCTACCGTGTGTCTGGGGCTGGCCGCTACGTGATGTATCAGTATTTGAGAGATACACCGCAGCCACTCGTGACCGACCAGGGCGTCATGTGAGGAGGGTCATGAAGGTGTCTCTACATAACCTGCCGTGTGTCTGGGGCTGGCCGCTACGTGATGTATCAGTATCGGAGAGATACACCGCAGCCACTCGTGACCGACCAGGGCGTCATGTGTGGAGGCTCATGAAGGTATCTCAACATAACCTACCGTGTGTCTGGGGCTGGCCGCTACGTGATGTATCAGTATCAGAGAGATATAGCGCAGCCACGCGTGACTGACCAGGGCGTCATGTGTGGAGACTCACGAGGGTGTCTCAACATAACCTACCGTGTGTCTGGGGCTTTCCACTACGTGATGTATCAGTATCGGAGAGATACACCGCAGCCACTCGTGACAGACCAGGGCGTCATGTGAGGAGGCTCGTGAAGGTATCTCAACATAACCTACCGTGTGTCTGGGGCTGGCTGCTACGTGATGTATTAGTATCGGAGAGATATACCGCAGCCACGCGTGACCGACCAGGGCGTCATGTGAGGAGGCTCATGAAGGTATCTCAACATAACCTACCGTGTGTCTGGGGCTGGTTGCTACGTGATGTAATAGTATCGGAGAGATATACCGAAGCCACGCGTGACCGACCAGGGCGTCATGTGAGGAGGCTCGTGAAGGTATCTCAACATAACCTACCGTGTGTCTGGGGCTGGCTGCTATGTGATGTATCAGTATCGGAGAGATACACCGCAGCCACGCGTGACCGACCAGAGCGTCATGTGAGGAGGCTCATGAAGGTGTCTCAACATAACCTACCGTGTGTCTGGGGCTGGCTGCTACGTGATGTATCAGTATCGGAGAGATACACCGCAGCCACTCGTGACCGACCAGGGTGTCATGTGTGGATACTCACGAGTGTGTCTCAACATAACCTACCGTGTGTCTGGGGCTGGCCGCTACGTGATGTATCAGTATCGGAGAGATACACCACAGCTACGCGTGACCGACCAGGGCGTCATGTGAGGAGGCTCATGAAGGTATCTCAACATAACCTGCCGTGTGTCTGGGGTTGGCCACTACGTGATGTATCAGTATCGGAGAGATACACCGCAGCCACTCGTGACCGACCAGGGCGTCATGTGAGGAGGGTCATGAAGGTATCTCAACATAACCTACCGTGTGTCTGGGGCTGGCCGCTACGTGATGTATCAGTATCGGAGAGATACACCGCAGCCACTCGTGACCGACCAGGGCGTCATGTGAGGAGGCCATGAAGGTATCTCAACATAACCTACCGTGTGTCTGGGGCTGGCCGCTACGTGATGTATCAGTATCGGAGAGATACACCGCAGCCACTCGTGACCGACCAGGGTGTCATGTGTGGATACTCACGAGTGTGTCTCAACATAACCTACCGTGTGTCTGGGGCTGGCCGCTACGTGATGTATCAGTATCGGAGAGATACACCGCAGCCACTCGTGACCGACCAGGACGTCATGTGAGGAGGGTCATGAAGGTGTCTCTACATAACCTGCCGTGTGTCTGGGGCTGGCCGCTACGTGATGTATCAGTATCGGAGAGATACACCGCAGCCACTCGTGACCGACCAGGGCGTCATGTGAGGAGGGTCATGAAGGTGTTTCAACATAACCTGCCTTGCGTCTGGGGCTGGCTACTACGTGATGTATCAGTATCGGAGAGATATAGCGCAGCCACGAGTGACCAACCAGGGCGTCATGTGAGTAGGCTCATGAGGATGTCAATGTTCGGTTCATGTTTGTTAATTTTTCACGACTACGAGTGCTTTGAGAATGTTGTATTAACCATCAAAACATGTCACCAACGTAGAATATACAACCTGTATCAGTGTATGATTGTCGAAGGTAAGATCACCATTAATCATAAATACTGATATTGTCCAATAAATTTAAGCATTGACTATATGTCGTGAAGTGTCTAGGCAGTGGGAAATGGTTACGTTCAGAGATTTTTAAAAACCGAATTGTTATTCGTCCTTAATAATTTATATTGTAAATAATTGTTCTTGATTTACGATTGGTTCTACTCTTAGTATTTGATTCTTAGTCTTTGTTTGAAATATTTAATCCAAAAAACTCTTTATTTGTGTTGTTTAATAGGTGATTTAAATTAAAAATTAATAATGAACTTACTTTCATTAACTCGATACATTCCGCAAGACATCTACTTACTTTATGGTGCATAATTTAAGGTGAATATGACTGACGTGGTGGAAAAAATATTGTCAATAAGTGCGTTGTTGAGGAAGGGTATCAAAGCTTTTAAAGTACTTGTTATTTTTTCCTCCTTTGTTTACCACCAATACAACGGTTTTCTTCCCACAGTGTAAATTAAGGAACCTACACTGATTAATACTATTAAAAACTAAGTGGTTGTTCTTGAATACAATATTGTAAACACTGAGAGGGACAGAAATGCAATCCCATTACAAGCTGCAAAGACCATCCACTGACAGTCGGAGAAGCACTGACAGCTGGTCTGCTGTTATTAAATGGAGTGGCGATTACTACGTTATGGAAATTAATTTTGAGAACTAATGTTTTTATTTAAGAGAAACATTTTATCTGCTTCAAGGGTTGCTTTCTCCAAGTACCTTACTTTTACCTTTAAACCAAGTTTAAACCTAATTTAACCAAATTTATAATGAAAACTAAGTTTAAGTTATAAGTTTTTCGGGAAAGGGGGAAAAGGGATGGAAGTCTCTTATTCAATCGAATAAGTTTCTTATTCAATGGTGAGGATTACGAAATTACAACTCAAATAAATCTTTTGGTGTTTTAAATGATAAAAAAATTACTTGTGATAATCATAAATTCGAATTAATATTCCAGTTAGTCAGGGAAATATACGAGATAATATGGCCAACACTTGGACAATTTGTGCTTCAAAAGTTTTGTCGTTGATGGGTCAATTGACAAATAGTTAATGTGGAAAAAAGTTTACCAAAATTCACCATGAAAATTTGGTAAAAACCGCCACTTCAATTTTTTTTTATATAATTACTATATTAATGGGTTGGGTGGCTTATGAAGCACCTCACCCTTCTTAGGTTATTTGTGGAATTAGTTACGACACATTTTATTTTAATTTCTAAATTCAAAAACATTACAAACACCGGCCTCGATGAGTTAACAACTTATCATTGAGGTCCAAATGTGTCCTCACAAATTATTTAGTACATTTTGAGGCATTTCCTAACATTTTAGTCCTAATGGGGGATAGCTCTCAAGGAGTCAGAAGAAAATGCTCGCACAGGTTAACAAACTTCAACAACAATTTAATACATGTATAATTCATAGAACTAACGTGGTGTTTTATAAGGCTGGACTACCAATACTACTTTATTCAAATGGCAAAATGCAATTACATGTATACTATGAAAAACATCCGCCTAGATCAATGCAAACTATTTTTAAATTGGCAGCTCTGCTCTCCCCACCAAATCAGGGAAAAAACTCACTGCGCCACCTCTATCAGCTGTTTGTTAAATGAACGATAGAACATACTTGAAATTGACAGTCTGCAAAACTGCTGAAAAAACTGGGATTATCATATTAGAAACCTTAAATAAAAACTCGGTTTATGTACGATACAGTGGCAATTATGTGATATTTAGTTTATTTGTACTAATATAAGTGTCAATATACCAATATGGTACTTATAAGTAATAAGTGCAAAGTGTTTTGTCTGTAAATGTCTTTGTGTAATTTTGTTCTTAAAAAATTGGACCTCGCCCATGGATATTTAGGCCTAGGCCTACTATGACTTCCCCTTTATAAGTATTACATCCACCTGTACTCTGTTCTGGCTTACAATTGAATTCCTTAACAATTTTTAAACATTATAATAAAATATCTTACGGTACAATACCTGAAAGCCAGTATTGAAGATTAACATAGGCTGCCAGAGAACACTGCAAGTTAAAATACATGCTAAAAACCATTGCTTGAATCTTACACATTAGATGGCAATACAAAACCTAATAAAATTGCACAAATAATATATAAATAAACCAAAGTATGGCATAACACATATGGAATTTAATTAACATTACTTAATAACAACATTTTAAAGAAACATCATTAGAGCCTAATACATAAAGAACATAGCTAAGCCTAGCCTACTTTAACCAAATTTCTACTAATTAACTTGTTTGCGTTCAACTTAACTAGACTAATAAGAACAAGCAAACAAATAACTTACTTCCCCTATATCTCTCTATAACTCTAACTCTCTCTTCAATCTGCATTTCAAGGAAACTAGGCCTATTATAATGTTTCATTCAGGTATGGTCATTATGTGTATTTATTAGCCAACCCTAATCACATACAGTACTTTAAATTTCTATGAATTATGATCTCAGATATATCCTCTGGGAGCAAGTTATACAATCTTGGTACCAAGTAATTTTGCAATCTTTCTCCAAACACAGTTTTTGGTGTATATATAATGTATACATGAATTGTTCACTGTTTCGACGATTAATAGTAATATACACATTGTTTCTACTTTGTATGGACTTTCCCCAAAGTGCTCAGACAAAACCTGGTAGTTATAAAGAATGTTTGGGGGACAGTGTCGTTATATTCCACACTAATCGTTCTCCTAAGACATTTTTCCTGCATTTTTAGCGAATTTCCCTATAGGGAATACGCTATTACGGTAGTAGCTATGGTAAGACCTAAGCCCGGGACCATGTTACTTTTTCATTTTGAGGTCCCCAGAAGCAAAAAACACCGTTCGTTCTTTTTCTTATATATGTATATATATATATATAAAATAAAATAAAAACATATCTAACGAGAGCACCCTTGTTTTGAATAAATCTTTATTTTTCTTTTTCTGATGACATGTTTCGGGACTTAGCCCATCCTCATGATCATGTAAGTTTACAAATATCTAACCTAGTTTTTATTTTATAAAACAATAATATTAATTAACAGGTGTTTCTTTTTAACATTTCTGGCACAATTTCTTTAAGTTATACAGGGTGGTTATAAAGTCCCTTCCCCCCTAGGATTTTTCTACAATTTATATTAAAAGTGATTTTCAATGACGGGATTCATTGTATAGGTACATACTCTAACTTTTGTAGTAATTTAAACTTTTGGGAGTTACCTGAGGTCTAAGATATAGGAGTCAACTTCAAAATTCCTTATGAGAAGCTAGTCATGCGACATGTCAAATAACACTGCCTTTTCCCCCTGAAAACAGTGGTGCAATCTAAATTCAAAAGGGTTACACCGTTTTCAAGATATCTGTAGGTCTAAGATGTAGGAGTCGACTTAAAATTTTTAACTAGAAGCTAGTCATGCGACATGTCAAATAACTCTGCTTTTTCCCAATGAAAACAGTGGTGCAATCTAAATTCAAAAGGGTTATACCGTTTTCAAGATATCTGTAGGTCTAAGATATAGGAGTCAACTTAAAAATTTTAACTAGAAGCTAGTCATGCGACAGTGACATGACTCCTACATCTTAGACCTACAGATATCTTGAAAACGGTATAACCCTTTTGAATTTAGATTGCACCACTGTTTTCAGGAGGAAAAGGCAGTGTTATTTGACATGTCACATGACTAGCTTCTAGTTAAAATTTTTAAGTCGACTCCTACATCTTAGACCTACAGATAACTTGAAAACGGTATAACCCTTTTGAATATAGATTGCACCACTGTTTTCAGGGGGAAAAGGCAGTGTTATTTGACATGTCACATGACTAGCTTCTAGTTAAAATTTTTAAGTCGACTCCTACATCTTAGACCTACAGATAACTTGAAAACGGTATAACCCTTTTGAATTTAGATTGCACCACTGTTTTCAGGGGGATAAGGCAGTGTTATTTGACAGGTCGTATGACTAGCTTCTTGTTAAAATTTTTAAGTCGACTCCTACATCTTAGACCTACAGATATCTTGAAAACGGTGTAACCCTTTTGAATTTAGATTGCACCACTGTTTTCACGGGGAAAAGGCAGTGTTATTTGACATGTCGCATGACTAGCTTCTCATAAGGAATTTTGAAGTTGACTCCTATATCTTGGACCTCAGGTAACTCCCAAAATTTTAATTTACTACAAAAGTTAGAGTATGTACCTATACAATGAATCCCGTCATTGAAAATCACTTTTAATATAAATTGTAGAAAAATCCTAGGGGGGAAGGGACTTTATAACCACCCTGTATATATGTATATATGTGTCCGTGGTACTGGTAACTTTTGAAGGGGACCTCCGATTTTTATGAAATTTGGTATGAAGGTGTAAGACTAGATCTATTTTCATGAGTTCGCGAACCAGCATGATCGGGTTATGGGAACAGGGTTTTATGGGGTTTCAAAGGGGTCAAAAATGGGTTTTTTGCATTTTTGGAGCATAATTTTCAAAATTCAACAATTTTAACTGAAACCATTTAAAAGAGCTTAAAAAACAAACAATGTAGTATTTTGAATTTTTAACTTAGCTTTACAGGTTACGGAGAAAAGCCAAAAATAGGTTTTCCATGTTAATCTTATGGGAAATCAACAAAACCCTGTATCTCGCTTATTTATAGGAATAACTTGATAAAATTTGGTATATACATTCACTTGGCAGGGTTCAACTGATATTTGCTTACAACACCCACATGGCGGCAAACCTACGTACTCACCCCTATGGGGTTTATGGGGAAAATAAATGAACACCATAACTTGATAATATTTGGTATGTACATTCACTAGGTATAATTTAACTGATATTTGCTTACAACACCCATATGGCGGCAAACCTACATACTCACCCCCATGGGGTTTATGGGGAAAATTAAAAAGTGCCGAATATTGATACAGTTTGACATTTAACTAATATAACTATTACATTTCCTAACAAAACTAACATTTTCTAACAACATCCCAAGGCAGCAAACCTACATTCCCATTCCTATGGTATTTATGGGGAAAATACAATATCTCAAGATCGTTTGGAAATTCGCTGAGTACGCAGGTCTGCTGCGACGGGGGTATTTCTATTTCAATTATGTAACGCATTGTCCCTGCACTACAAAATAACAATTCCGTATCTAATCTGAGACTCTACCAGTGCTTTATATACTTATATTTACATGAAACTTTAAATATCTTAGTTGGGTCGGCAATGCTACATTTTGAGGCATTTCATAACATTTCAGTCCTAACGGGGGATGGTTTACAAGGAGTCAAAGAAAATGCTCGCGCAGGTTAATATGAACATAAAATTAAAGGTCTTCTTTAATTTTACAAATACAAAGCCCCAAAGATGACCTCAAAAGGAGAATCGAGCCCAAAATGGCAGGTGATAAAATTTTGCAGTTATATCATGTAACAAAATTATTAAAATATAATAACAACTTATATGCAACATATATGCATGTGCCCGGACGGTAATACAGTAATAACTTTTGAAAGGGACTTATGATTTTAATGGAGTACTCTAAGAAGATATAGGACCATATCTATTTCCATGAGTTTACGACCCAGTATAATCGTATAATTCGAACAGGGTTTATGATTTTCAAAAGAATCGTAAACAAATCTTGAAACATTCTTACCTCAATGTAAAAAAATAACAATTTTAACTGAAACAATTAAAAAGAGATTGAAAAAAAACTTAGTAATCATAATTTGTAACTTTGACTTAACTGATTGGGCAGAACAATAATATGTTTCCATTTTATTTTAATGGGAAATCTACACAACCCTGAATGTAGTTTATTAGTAGTGTGTTTTGGGCACTCCTGGACAAAACACCAATATATGCGTTACAGCAGCATATATTTATTGTATATATAGTTTTACAAACATTTTTAAGAAACTAAGTACCCTTTTTCATTTTAATTTTTATTACATGACTATAGTTTCGGCACTAGGCCATTATCAAATCTATGTAAACAAAAGTAATCTTATAAACTAAACATAACAAATAATATATTATCATATGATAACATTTATGGCTTGGTTTCTATCCTATAATTTTCATGATTTCTTTCTTCTTTTAACTTGGACATTATATGAAGTACAAAATTATTGCTAGTCTTATTTTATCTAGTAAATCTTTTTAAAAATAGAGATTCTCTTGATAAATATGCCTAGAGTTTAATAATTTGTCTGGCCATTTTTTATTATGTATGTAAATAAAAAGATCTTCTTTGACATTCAGCCTTTCTTTGTTATTTTCATAATCGAGTATTTTTAGATTATCTTGAATATTACTGAAGCTGTGTTTAGATTTTATAAGGTGGTCTGCGTAGTTGGACTTCATTGATGTCATGTTCTTGGAATTGAACGCTTGTATGTGCTCTTTGAATCTAATTTGAAAGCTTCTCTTAGTTTGCCCGATGTATATTTTATCGCAGTCACCACACTGAATCTGATAAATTTCAGCTTTGTTGTAGTCATTCGCATTGCTTTTATTTTCATTCTTCTTCCGGTTGTTCTGGATCATTTGTAGCGAGTTATTTTTTGTTTTAGCTAACTTTCATTGGAGTGTTTTTAAAGGTTTGCCTTACCGCTTTATTCAAAGTTGTGTTGTGTGGTAGACATATGTATTCAACTTCTTCTTCGTTGTAACATAATAATAACATATTAATATTATTGTATATAATATTATAGCAGCATATAATATTTATATTTATTGATATAATAGAATATATTTTTCTAGGTATATTCTCTAGGGAGGATTTGACTTATATTTAGCTTCAACACCTATGGCAGCAAACCTACATACTTATTCACGTTGGGGAAAACAAAAATTCCGAATTACGTTGGAAATTTGCTGAGTAAACAGGTCTGCTGTGACGGGATTATACGTATTACGATTATTATTTAATTGTTCTCAGAGGTCTTTTAAAAATGAACAATAAGGTATGTTAAATTTTTTTATTAGGTTGAAAAAGAAGGAAGTAATAAAAATCGGAATCTAAAGATCCGTATGTTATTTTTATGAGAAATCAATAAAATACTACATCTCTCTCATTAATGAATATATTTTAATATACCATGTGTGATATTTTTATCTGTTTATTATTTATTTCTGATTACACCAAAATTTACAATGCAGCAAACCTACAATCACCTGCACTTGTGGTTTCTTAAAAATAAAAAATTATTTTAAAATTGGTTTTGTTTTTTACTGATTACGCAAGTCTGCTGCTAGATGGGTGCTTGTTTGCTAAATACAATTTCTTCTCATCCTTGTGTATTCTAATGGATCACGAAATCTGATTTACATTGGGGTTTTATTGAAGTAAAATGGGTATTTTCCGTCATTTTGTAAATTCGTCAAAATGGCGAACTTCCCTTGCAAAAGTTTTGGCAAGCTTTTGATATGTTATTGATTTTTTACCTAGTATCTCAATAAAACATTAATATTTGGGAGTACAATATTTCCGAGGTAAAAGTCGATTTTGAACCAAAACCAAGTCCTTCAGTGTTTTGAAAAAATGCAAACAAAGACAAGATTAATGCAATAAAAATGCATTGAATCAGAATATGTTATACGGCTGCTTAATTTACATTCTAATTTTGTTCAGCCAAGATTAGTAATTTGAATTTTTTTACATAATATATTTGTGTGAGTTGGTATCGTACGTCTTTCGAGATTCGCTAAATATTAAAACAAAAAAGGTTATAATAATAAAAAAATAAAATAACAAAACTTAATGAAGGTTCTTTAATAGCATCTTAACAAACTCAGATGCAATACATTACAAGATGTTAAGACCATCAACTGACACTAGAGAAGTGCTTAGGAGAAAAGTGCTTTGAGAAGCTACATTTCTGTTATTAAATAGAGCGACGATTACCCATCTCTGTAAGTTAATTCTAAGAAAGATTGTAAATTATGTTCAAGAATAACATTTTATTTGCTTGAATTTTAACTAAATGTTTCTTCATTATTTCCAAAATACAATGCCAAATCCTTTCGTCTGTGAAGTTATTTCTTTTTAAGCTAAAATAAATTAATTACGAATCACAAACTCCCGAGGACAATGAAAGTGTTTGAAGTACTTCTTTTTGAAAACTGTAATGTGACCCACATGTTTTCTACTTTTGTTTAATAAATTACAAAACACTGTTACTTAATTAAAATGCGCGATGAAGCCTTAATTAAGCTGAAATAGTTTATTAATTTGATTTAAATAACATTTCGTAGTCAAACTGACCTAATAAGCTATCAAAAAACCTTGTAATTGTAAAATTGAACTGTCCGAAACGCTTTTACAGACCACGGGGAACCCTTTAATATAAATTTAAGCAAAAACCGACTGTTTGGTTTTCCATCTAACTGGTATAACCAAGAAGACTTTCTCAGAGAAATCTATTATTTATTAAATGTCCTTGATTCCATAGGTTTAAAATTATTATTGTAAAGTGTGAAATTTATACTGGCCTTATTGGATGGGAGAGCAAATAACTAGTGATCCAGGCCTCGAGTTTAGCATGTAAATAGGTCCTTTGATGAAAATGTGTAGCCCCTTATGAAACAGATGGCTAGAAGATGTCATCCCTACTTAACTGAAATTCAAATTAGTTAAGATTCCCCATTTAAGGCTTTAGAAATATTTCGTCAGTAAATTTCTCAGCACATTTCATTGTTTCTATAAATTTGAGTACAAATTAATTAATTGTACAAATTGTAAAAGTATACCCCAATTATGTAATGACTGTTAAATTGTTAATATTAAATGAAAAATTACTATGATGACATCGATTTAAGTTATTTTAATAATTGTATCGATCTGATACAAGAATCTAAGAAAGCTTGATTCAAGGAGGTTTCTAGTTATGGATTTTGTACGAAATAGGATAGTTAAATTTAGGAAGGCCAGACTGTATTGGAACGATTTTTAATGATGTACCAGCGAGAACCATGCCTGGAAAGAACCATTACAAACAGACGTGCAGACGCCGTAACTAGTTTGAAAAATTGTGCTAGTGTTTGGCTGTTGCAGGCACGGATTGCTCCACGTAATAATTACGTCTGTAAAGTCAAAGCTGAAGAATTAACAAGAGGGATATTGGATATTTGAAGCTCATGAAGAAGGCTCATGAATTGTGTCCCTAAAATTGGAACCACACTCTGAGTCGATGTAACTGAAATCAACTTAAGTTGTAGAAGTTTTATAAATAAAATTATCATAAACCTAGACTTTTATGTTATTGTTTAACCGTAACGTCATCAATTCTCTCCAAATGTTTCTGAAAATTAATGTTTGGAGACAAAACCACGTTGAAAAAGCTTTCTAGCATTACTTAAGTAGACAATATGTTTGTGAGCACGATCACGAAAGATGCTTGATTCTCAGAGCTACATTTTTTCATTAAAATGTTTTAAAAACTTGTAGATAACGTCGAATGTCTAGGTAATACATCTTTTAATTACAGCTAAATGACGCCGCTCTAAAGTGAGAGGAGACTAAGTGCAGCCTTTTGCCAGGGAATATACCTCTCGGGTAGGTATCTCATAATATTATCTTACCTTCCATAACATTTGCATAAGTTCCTTACTGTCACGACCCGCACTTGCGCTGCCGCCGGAGACAAAACAAATTATACTACAGTAATAACAAAGAAAATAACTAAAACGCAATTAATTTTAAGCTTTAATCAATTAGTAAGCTTATTTCAAACTATAATGAACATATAGTAATGAAAAAAATATAAATAACTCCGAATCATATCGTTAATATGAAAATGTACTATATGGTTATAATTGTTGTATTCAAGGCCTGTTGACAGTATCTGAAATTAACCGAATGTATGACGTAATTTATTTAGTGCGGATTACTTTTTGTATCAGAGAGTCATTAGTCTCCACCAGGTTCAGAGACTTGCGTTTCCTTCTTTTTCGATATAATAGTTTGGGATCCTAATAAGGGGCTATTAGTCGTACGAGTGTACAGTCAATGTATTATTTATTCTCCTGATGGATCGTCTACCGTTTGATCGCAGTGTCAGTGGTTTTCAACTTATTGTTGCGAAATTTAGTTTCTAAAAAATTAAGTTTCGGTTCGCCAACCCGTTTCCAGATTTTATTCAATCATGTTTACAACGAAGGTTAATAGTTGATAGGGTTTTATAAATCAAGTAAATTACTTATACAACATAAACAACGGACCATGTAGTATGTAAAGTTGCTTGTTGTTGATGACTTCAACGCCAAAAACACTGTTTATGACATTTTGACGGGCAGTTCTAACACTACTAAACTTAACTTTTTGGGCAGATAAACTAAACATTGTACTCCATTGATAGAGTACACTCTTAAAGAAGAGAATGCTACATTTTTTGGAACATCACAACATTTCAAATTTTTATAATCAACAAGTTATAACCGTATGGTGATTCATTTATATATTTTTTATCATTCTGCACGAAATCAGCCGGTTTTTTGTTCTCTTAATAATACCAAAACCGATTCTTTTCTGTCCTAGGACTGAAAAATCATCTGGAGAATTTTTTAGGTCCTAGTACTGAAAAGTCAGCTGTTTGCCAAGTATATTACTATTGATTTATTAAATGTTGATTATCAGAATTTTGAAATTCAAACGTTATGAAAAGCATTGTTTGTAAATAACAGAAATGTAAACACTGCATACTACTTACTTTGTAAATATAACCTCGAAAATACAACTTATAGTTAATATTTTTAACGATCAAAAGTCCAATTTTCGCATTATGATAAAAAACGTTGTTCATCACTCGGAGCAAAAGTGTCTTTTTGATGCTTAATCGTTTTTAAAAACTCGGCTGCGCCTCGTTTTTAAAACACGATTGCGCACCAAAAAGACCCACTTTTGCTCCTAGTGATGAAAACTACTATTATATGGATAACCTTAAAACGTTATAATAAAATTTGCAGACATGAGTATCATTTGTAACTAATAAGATTTCGTAAAGACAAGGAAATACCTTTATTGAGTTTTAATGATATTGTCAAAAGCATCCTACAAAAGACAGCAGCCAAGGTGAGAACCAGAACTAACATTGTCCATCACCTTGCTGGCTCCTCATGGGGAGGCTGTGGTATGGTATTGGAGTTACAGACTATGACTCAAATTGTCACCGAGTGTCCTTCTAGTGCTTTCCCGGAAGGGCTGATGGGCCTGCATTGTGCAAGTGAAGCTGGGCTGCAATGGCTTAACGCCTTGGATTTAGGTTTATAAAAAGATCATAAATGTTTATTTTAATTTAATTTTAAATGTACTGACGCAGGCACTGCAGAACATCTTTTATTTATTTTATTATCATTATTTTAAGTTGGTAGCTGGCTATGATAGCCATACGATATAATATATTATGATATTGTAAATTTTAATTTCATAACCAAGCAACTATTCTCCATAAATAATTTTACTAAAAATAGTTGAATCAAATAGACAAACTAAAATCTTTATAGAATTTTAGTAACATATTTCATCAACAACCAATACAAATATATATATATATATATATATATATATATATATATATATATATATATATATTGTATATTCCAAAAGAATCTTTGGCTGCTGTTACTTAGAGATATTTCACTAATATAACACTGAATTTAGTTTCGTTTAATAACCTTGGTTTATAAAGAGCTTAAAAAGATTTATGTTTTATTTAAGGTTTTTATATGTGTTATATCTGAGAAATTCATGATGTGTACATTCCAATAATACGAGTAAGTTAAAACATACAACAAAGAGTTTTATGAGAGGCCAACATAATTTCTGGTTCTACTGAGTTATCATAAACTATGCAACTTAATGTGCATCACCATACAGTAGTATATATTCTGGTGACAGATAACTAAAACGCTCCCTGTTCCTAAGCATGTATGTTTGATTGTTATGATCAAGAGGAGATTGAAGCCTACCACCATATTAATTGATGATAATTTTTTAAGTAAAAACTGTGTATTAAGATAAAACGAAAGAAAAAAATTAATTTTAAGTATATTTATAAAAAAGTAGTCTTTTTACTTTCCAGAATTTAACAGAAAATTATATCATTTTTCCCTATAAAAATAAGAAAACTTTTTAAATTATTTTTCTGCTTCAGACTCAAAATATTTATTTTGGTGATATCTAAAATATTGATTATTTTATCGTTGGAAAGTTATATAATCGTCGTTTTATTTACAGCATATTAGCTGTCTAATATTCGTTACGAAAATATTTATTTTATTTATTTACTTAAATAAAAATTTTATTTATTTTATATATTTTAGCTACAGGAGTTATCTTGTTCCTTGTCACAGAAACGATCCTCATTAACATCAAAGTAGAACTAAAGACTAATTAGTCCAAGTTGTCCATGTTAATCATGGAACTGCATAAATTAAGTTAAACATATCCAAGTAATGGGATTTTAATTAACACATGTAATGTTTAAGTACAGAACCAGAAGATCAAAGTTAAATGAAGTAAAATTATTTTGATAGGATTAACCCTCCGAATTGCAGAGAAATATAAAAATTTGTCAATGTACCAGATTTGTGGCAAAAAATTGAAGTCGAAATTAGTTTCGGTACCAACAAATAGGGGTTACAGAAAGAAGGTATCCGACTATTTTTTAATCAAGTAAAATTTGACATATAATTACTATTTATTGTGACAATTATAAAAATAGTTATTTAGCAAATCGGAAAAAAAACTGTTTAGGCATGTCAGTTTTAGTAAAGGTAGAATATTCTCTAATATAATTCCAATATAAGTAAATTGTGAATTTTTTTTTCTTAAAATGTTGTTTCTCGATAAAGTCCATGTTATTATCGTGACACTTATTAATTGCCTATATTAAACCTCAATCTAAAACTCTTTGTATTCCTCATATAGCCTAGTGCTTTTGTATTCAACTCTATGTGCGTTAAAAAGAAATCTATGCAATAATAATAATATTGTAGGTATTGTTTCATTTGATAACTATCCACTGTGTGCACGATTGCGATCAAGTGTGACTAGCAGAAATACTCATGTTCATGCTGACATTGCGCAGTGTATACTGTATACGTAACCTCATAGTCGGGCATGTTGTTCACACACGCTGCGCACGTGTCTGCCGCATTAACATCCATGGCAACACTGTCGCACTGCATCTCTAATCAGCTGTGCAACCTTGGATTCGAGGAAATATTTGTTTGAGTTAGGCTAAGAATGTAAGAAGGATTTTTATGAGAGTACCTAACTAACTCTCCGAGAGTGAAAAACTCTCACGTGTAAACTCCCTTTAAATCGTTACTATTTTGTCACTTAGCTATCTTGATTTATAATAATTTAAACTGTTTAACTTTAGAAATAGAACATTTGGCACCTGTCAGTGTGTGTATTGAACTATGTAATGTTTCTGGACCAGAGTCAATTCCATAAAGAGTTACGGTACGACAATCTAATGTAAGAATAAAACTGAATTTTGTATCAAATTATATATTAACTTTTAAATATCAGTTAAAATATCTTCAAAAATGTTCTAGCTATTGAATAACATAGCTGCTTAACTATGTAAAACATTATGTAACTATTCAACTTCATAATTTCCTTAATGATTTTATCAAGTTTTTTCCCAAATTTGTTTAAGTGTCTTATTGAATTTTTTTATTTATAAAAGATAAAAATCGTTTCCAAATATGAATGTCCCAAATTGGGTAAGGTTATTTTTCTTTATTTTAATATTTAAATTAAATGTTCCTAAAATATTTTTCTGTTCACTTTGATACAATTAAATTGATTCAAATGTATGATGAGTAATTTTGTTCTAGTCAAAAGTCTATTGATGGTATTCTATGTTATTTCTGAATGTTTTCTGAGCCACTGGTAGAATGGCTGGATCTTATAAATTACGCTTCAAATGATATTCGCCCGGTACCAAATTTCCAGGGTGAAAAATAAATAAGGATTAATTTAATTAAAGGTACAGTTTGGGCTTAGTTTCTTTTTTGTACTAGACATATGACTTTAGTCCACACTGGAGAATAAATTTTATATAAACTGCGTCGTTCTTAAAATTTTAGTTCTTGACACTAAGGAGGCTGGATCTAGAAAAAGGGGTCCAATAATGTGTCTCCGGGTTGCTTGTCATTGTTTTCCTTTGGGGTTCACATGTTTTGATGCACACATTAAACACAACACTGCATGCTGGAATCTATACATATTAAATACGCGACATGGTTTTTTGTACAAGGAACTCATCCTACAGTCTTCAACCGATTTTAACGACATTTTTTGTCATTGGATAGAGTTTGGTGAGAAATTTTTCCTAAAATGAATTGGTAAATATCAATACAAACGGAAGGGCCCTGCAAGCCCTTAAGCTAGGTTTACACGTGAGAGTTTTTCAATCTCAGAGAGTTTCGTACTCTCAGGATTTACTCGTAGAGGTGTTTACACAACCAGCGAATTTTCCAAGATCCTAGACAGTTTACTGCGAGTACTAGCAACAACTGTCTGAGATTTTTATGAGAGTAACTAGCTAACTCCGAAAGTGAAAAACTCTCGAGTGTAAACCTAGCTTTAAAGTTTCTATTTTTTCAACATTAGATAAACATTGATAGTGAAATTAAAAGATTTTCAAGTATAATAGCTGTAACGAGTATATACATCATGCTAGAAGGAACATCTGTGTATTCGTACCAAAGAAATTGTGTCATTGACTATGTACACTAACGTGAATAGACCTCTCATCCGATGCATTTAGTTTGAGGCAAAAATTTGGAAGTTTCGTGTACGTGGCGCCAGAGTCTCTGGCATCGATGTTGTTATTATTTAAGCTGAATTTACAGTGCTGCAAAAACATTTCATCACAACATAAACAAAAACTTCCATCATAAAATGTTTAATCCTTGATTGAAAAGAGTAATAGTACTGATGTGCCTATCATATGACTCTTGTACTTTCATGTAAGCCGCACGAGATTGCACCACCGTCAGTAGGTTTCAAACACGCCTATGCTATGAGAAGTCTACTCACGTTAGTGTACATCAATGGTCAATGGTCAGTGGTTGTGTGAAGCCACGGGGGATACACTGGTTTAGAAACTGCATTAAACAAGGGTTAACAGTAAAAAGTATCCAAAACAAACTGCTCGATTTCTAGCAACAAGTACACTAGTTTTGATTAATTAATGAACTTAATTTAGAATGTGTATAATATGAAATATTTTTCTTTATATATTGAAACTCTCTTACATCAATAAAAAATTAACTAGGCTAATTTTTGTTGGGCATTTCCTTAGCTTAAAGTATATTTAATAATAATTCATATTAACTGTAGTTCAGATAAAGTAATAAAATATGAGTCTCATATGATGTGAGGATTATGATCTGAGGGGTACTAAGAGGAAAATTCTTATATACTAAAAAGTGGTAAACATTTAATATAAGATGGCATATTTTTTTAAATCATCTCTTATTATTGATTTATTATACTATCTTGGCCTCTTCTTGATCATTCATTGAAATAGAAACACAAAAATATCTTATATATCAAATTATTTATGTTACGAAAAAACATTACAATTTTTTCTTCGATACCAACTAACTGTCATCGGAAATAGCTACGACCTTAATATAAAGTGATGCAACAGTATATTTATCATTGCTACTGTGTTTGAAACGCAGAAAAATTTGTAAATATACAGAAAGTACTACCATTTTCTCGTTTCTTCTGAACTATCCAGAACACTTAATATTTAAGGTCGCATACATTGTTTCATGGTCGTCGGGCAAATTTTGAGTTTCTATTCATTATTTATAAGTATCGTAAAAACTAGTGGTTCAAACATGTAAAACTCACCATGTATAACAAACAGTGCCGGAAGTTTTCCCATAACGGAAGCAACGATAATATCCGCTGTTTATTGCATCCAATGCAGTGACAGTGTTGTCCTCATGCACATGTTACTACCATGTACTACTAAAGGAAACTTTTTTCATAATTATTATAGTTTATTACAGGAAGGAAAAGTAGGAAACTAAAGTAAAATGCCATAGCTAATTTATCTTAGTTAAATTATTTATTTTCCTTAGTTCTTGTGAAATGAATTCAAGTTTTATAACTTAAGTTTGTTAAATAGCTAACTAACTGTGCTACACTACTCTAAAATCATTTCAGTGATATAAAAATTATACTTACTTCAGCTAATCTAATTTTCATGGTCTTCTGTTATTTTTTGTTTTTATGTATTCTTTTTGTTTATGCTTTTACTTCTTTAAAATTAATAATGCTGTTGCAATCCTTTCCTAAATATTGAATTATATTTCTAGATGATCAAATCCGGTTTGCGAAAATTGTGGCTATAAAATTAATAACAGACTACTCCCAACTGACTATTATTGATCAGACAAATAATTGTCATTGAATTTAGGTGTTCATCATAAGAATAACTGCCCCAAACTTTTAAATGGCTGTAGGACGTGACCGCTCTAGATTACATCAAAATTTGAAATACAAATTTTACCTTATATTAATTTATTACTAAATTTAAAAGATCGTTATGAACATCACACATACAATCCAATAAAAAATTAAAATGTTTGGGAATTTATATAAACTAGTAGTAATTTTTAAGAAAAGTGTGAAAATAAAATAAAAGAACAGTACAAATCATAACAGAACAGATACAATTCATAGCTTCCAACAAATATTTGGTAAAAAAATCAAAATTCATTTAAAGCAATTTTTAACATATAAATCTTGACACTACCATGTATTCACATAACTTCAGTATTGTCCGGAGATGACTTGTTGGCCAGAGAGGGTGTTGCGGGGTAAGGGGGAACCTGACGCATTTCATTGGCCAAAATAATTTGCTTTTTTTTGGTTTTTTTTTTATTCTACCTTATGTTAAGCTATTAACAAAACCAAAAACATACAGCATCCCTACGTTGATTTCTTTTATTTTGCAGTCAGCTGTTTTTCTCTACATTGAATTAGGCTAGCTAGTTTGCCAACAAAGATAATTGGTTTTATTTTTTATTTTTATAGGAAAATGTTTTTATGTAGAATAGTACATTCTAAGTTTTTTTATTCCTTAGTTAACCAATTGACCAGTAGGTTTTGGATGTAAATTTCCCTTTCAACCACCAACCCCCTCAGTGGCCAACAAGTCATCTCCCGACAATAGCGGAGTAGCGGTATGCGAAGCATTAGACCTATTCTATAATGACGGCAAGAGCTTCTCGTTTTCAAAATGTGAAACTTATGAGAAGAAGAAAATAGTTTCTGTATAACCGTAAAATAGTAAACAAGAAAAATATTTTAAGCATTGAAGTACGCTCTAATATACAAGGCGTAACTCTATGAACAAACCTATGTAGCACTATTCCTTAGGTAAATGCAAACATGTTTATGATATAAACATGGGTCTCCGGTGCCTAGTTTTCCGTCTGTCTGTCCGTATGTGAGTATGTGTTTTTTTTATTTTTTATTATTTGACATATTTCTTGAACCTATTGATGTATCAACTTAGAACTTGGCATAAGTCCTATGAACAAAAAGACCTAAGTAATGTTGTAGTATAAAGCTTCTAATCTGTACCATTACAAAATGGCGTCCATTAAAAGTTTTTGGAAAAAAAACTAGAGATTTTACGAGAAATTTTTCAACAAAAACTTTACTTAGAACAATGTATGATCAAAGATCATATCATAAAGTCATTTTATGATTTTAAGATCAAATCTAACAATGCCAACATTATTAAAATTGCTTAGTTAAGAATTCAGATGTTGCTAGTTTTGTGCGGCCAGACATAGCCAACCTTACGGGCTTCTAAACAACTCAACCATTTGTTCAATATCAGCGGTTTAGTATTAGTAGTTTATGATCAGCTGTGTTTATTACTTTAAGAACAGTATTGTTGTCTCGACATTAGTTACAAGTTTTTACAACTATATACCTTATTCTAACCATTTTAATAAGAGTTATTAAGTTTTTTTTTTAAGTTTATCGATTTGAAAAATTATATTTGCCATAAAATTTGCTATAAAAAGTTATTCTTGCAAATTGTTTGGAAAATGTCCAGTTTTATTGATATGACGGATCAATAATTTTATACGGTCGTCATTTCGTAATGGTACAGGGTAGAAACTGTATACTGCAATCTTAATTACGTCTAATTACTCATAATAGATGTGCCCTGTTTGAAGTTGATAATTAAAAAGATTCGAGAGATATGTAATGTAAAATTATTTTAAAAACACATACAGACACACGGAAAACTAGGCACCGGAAAACAATTTTTACAAGATTTGTTCAGAGAGTTACGGGACACCCTGCATGTATATTTACAATAGGGTTAGAAGCTTTTTAACATTTACGATAAAGTTTCTTTAAAAGTTGGTAATGAAATATTCACCATCTGGTGCTCGTAACTCTTAGAAGTTTCTTCCATGTGAAACCTGTTCCTTGGAGGGTCTTCCCTCTTGATGAAAGGCTACTTTTTGTCCAAGTAAAAGTGCAGTTGCTTACAAATAAAAATAATGATACTTAAGTTTACTATTCATTTAACTTCACTACTAAATTTTACTATTGATTTGACTTTCACTTGTTGATTTTTCTAAAGTCCGTTTTTTGAAACCTGATCCTTCACGAGAATATTGGGGTGGGGGAGGGATTTAAACTGTAAACAAAACATTTTAACTCGTGACAAACATGCTAGAGTATCAGATTTCCTCAAATAACGTTTTAAATAAGTTATAATGTCTTTCAGTAACTCCTAGTCAGATGTTATATTTTTAAGCCAAACCTATTCCTTGTTAAAAAGTAACAGTTCTGATAATGAAACAACTGCTACCAATAATGTTGTAAAACTGATACAAAATATGTTGTGATGTAAAATTACCAGCTGGTATGCAACAGTGAAATAAAACAAAAACAACAAAAAACCAACAAAAAACCAAAGGGCTCTAGCCAATGGGATATTAGCAAGTATAAACAAACCCCCACCACCATCTCTCCCTAGAAGGATCAGGCTTAAAAAAAACGGATGAGCAATTTATTTTAAGTACCAGGGGGACCGAGCTTAAGCTCGGTAAAATTATTACTTTCGTCCTCACACAAAGCTAGTTCGCTCCGCTCACTCGCCCTCTTCCATTTTGAAGACGAGCTCGTTTGCTTCGCTCACTCGCCAAGCCAATGGGTGTTGAACTTTGGTATAATTTCCTTAAATTACAGGTTAAAGATGTAACACATTTATATCTACAGTTATCAGCTGATTTTTGTTCAATTAATAAAATCTCCATAAGGATAACATGGAAACTTTGAAGGGCTCTAGCGCGAAAACCGGATTTTTCCCAGATATGGGACCAACGCCATTCGACTCCTGGTGGCCAAAACCCCCATAATCAATAAAAAAATCAAAAATCCTTGGAGCGAAAAAAAACTTTGCCCGGACAAACGGAGCTTGTTTTAGAGTATAAAGTACCAGGGGGACCGAGCTTAAGCTCGGTAAAATTGTTACTTTCGTTCCCACGCAAAGCTCGTTCGCTCCGCTCACTCTCCCTCTTCCATTTTAAAGACGAGCTCGTTCGCTTCGCTCACTCGCCAAGCCGAAGGGTGCTGCACTTAGGTATAACTTTCTTAAACTACAGGTTAAAGATGTAACACATTGGTTTATATCTACAGTTATCAGCTAATTTTTGTTCAATTAACAAAATCTCCATAAGAATAACATGGGATCTTTGAAATGCTCTAACCCGAAAACCGGATTTTTCCCAGCTATGGGACCAGCTCCAATCGATTTCTGGTGGCCAAAACCCCCGTATTCAATCAAAAATAAAAAATCCTTGGAGCGAAAAAATACTTTGCCCGTACAAACGGAGCTTGTTTTAGAGTAGTATAAGATACGTTCATTATAGACTATTTTTTATCAGTCTATAATTCAAATTTGAATGACTATTTTTACTTCAAAGTAGTTCTCCTTCTAAGCGCATGATTGAGGGCATTCTTAGATTATGGTTTCACCAGAGCCTTTGTAATTTTTTATATTATTTTATTTATGCATCAAATTTGTTATAGTCTACTAATCAAAGTAATAGTATGTTAAAATCTGCATATTACTTGCTTGCTCATTAACTTCAAAGTTACACTGAATTGAAAAACAAAGTGATGATTTATTTTTATTTGATTACATTTATTTTTAAGTACCCGCCAGGCGTCAACCAACAATCGTGCAATAGGTTTACCTCGTCGCTTGAAACATCATCCATAACAATATATTTCCACAATAGCTCTTGGTCAATATTTTACAGAATAGTACAAGGGGGACCGAGCTTAAGCTCGGTAAAATTATTACTTCCGTTCTCACACAAAGCTCGTTCGCTCCGCTCACTCATCCTCTTCCATTTTAAAGACGAGCTCGTTCGCTTCGCTCACTCGCCAAGCCGATGGGTGTTGTTGCACTTTGGTATAATTTTCTTAAACTATAGTCGTTAGCAATAGAACAGGCGTGTCAAGGTCAAGTCTTTTAATAAGCCAGCTGATTTTTGCTCATTTAACTACATGTTTATTAGCTTGACCTTCACCCGCCTGTTCTATTGCCCCCGACCAAGGCAATTAGAATGATTCTAATTGCCTTGCCCCCGACTATACAGGTTATAGATGTAACACATTGGTTTATGTCAACGGCTATCAGCTGATTTTTGTTCAATTAATAAAATCTCCATAAGGATAACATGGGATCTTTGAAATGCTCTAACGCGAAAACCGGATTTTTCCCAGCTATGGGACCAGCTCCAATCGATTTCTGGTGGCCAAAACCCCTGTATTCAATCAAAAAATAAAAAATCCTTGGAGCAAATAAAAACTTTGCCCGTACAAACAGGGCTTGTTTTAGAGTATAAGATAAGATAAGATAAGATACAATACAAATGTTACTTTTAGCTCTAAATCAATGACATCCAACCAATCCAATATTGTGAATATCTTTAATCATTAAAACAACACGTATTTACAGCTGGTTATTAACAGATGTTTAAAATGCTTTATTCAATCCCAGTGTTATTTAAATGGGAAATTTTGAGATTTCAATGGCCAATAGCGCCTTTATTTTTAGTCCGATTCTCATCAGTTTTTGGCGGAAACCACTACAGACCAAGCCCTATCCAACGACACCAAAAACTTGAAAATCGGTTGAAAATTGTAGGAGGAGTTCTCAAGGCGAAAAAACCCTTAGCGTATTAAATAAGTATTTGTGGTTCTAAAATGCCAAGTTCGACTTTGTTATATCACATTGGCGTTCTACAGATCGTCAGTTACCTTCTGAGCTACTACGAGTCCACAATGATCAGTACCCGGATCATAAAACGTTTAGATTAATCGACTAGACTTTGTTATTTTACTCAATCCCTTGCTTTATTCGTGGAATATGGATTTCAAAAATTAACATTTTGCAATAATTACATATTTATGATAGTCGCACTTTCGTGATCGTCTCTCGCAAAATTTTTATAGTTATATTAGTTTTATAGGTTTTTATTCGGTGGTATCAAAGATTAGACATTTGAAAACATAAATCTTAAATTGATCATTGTTTTGATGCTCCCAAAACTTTCATATTATACAATGTTTGTAAAATACCAGTACATATTTTTATTACTGACAACAAGTTACATTATCAGTCCATCCCGACACAGATGGCGGTACTTTTTAATGGTTTTGAACTGTTCGTTGTAACTTAGTGCACCTATTAATTAGTTAATCTCCAGGTTCAGATAAAAAACTATTGGTCTGTACATTGTGCAATCGTTCTTTTCTGGGAGGAAATCAATTGATTTTTTGTAACTCCAGATTGATTTTATAACGTTTTGAAGGGGAATGGTCCGAACCCCGGTCTTGTAACTTTAGCGTCGACGTTTTTAGATAGCATCATTAATAATTAATGACAACTGTGTCTAAAATCCAATCTTTATAAAGCTACAAATTTTCTCAGGATCTAACCGGCAACCTATGGATTCAAATGCAAGCACTGTATAAATTCAGCTATTTGTCTTTTTTTTTAAACTTGATCTTCCGCGAGGATACCGGGTGTAGGGGAGGGGAGACTAATTTAAACTGTAAAACAATTAAACTCGTGACAAATGTTACCGAGTAAATGTTTATGTTTTTGTAATGGTCTTATAAATTTATAATAGTATCTGTTAATAGTGCTTCAGAATACTAAGCAACAGTGACAAAATAGAATAGTAAATACCGAACAAACAGATGTTTATAACCTCGGATTTAACAAAGTATGTGGTTCAGTATTTCCACTAAGCCCCTCAGTAAACAAACTTAAATGAATATGTTTTGTTTTGATAAAACAGTATATTGAAAGCGATGTATACAATATTAATCATTTAACATTTCGTATTAAGTTTAAACTATAACTATTTTTTCGTATTGTTTTGTGTAGTAACTATTAATTCCGAGTGACTGTATGATTGGTAAAGAGCGACGAAATTTTGGTAGTGGACCACTTCTACAAGGTCAATCAAGAGAAATAGTCTATAACGTGTCTCAATACTTGAAGAGTTTTCGAAACACCCATAAACTAACATTAAATATAGCCGAGGAAACGGCCATGGCGACTGGTGTTTCCTCAGCTAGTGTTAAACGAATTATTAGGGAAGGCGTTGCATCAGTTGCTGAAACTGGCAAAGCATCATTTGCTACGCCAAGTAACAGGGCAAAAGAAAGGATAAAAAGAATTAACATAGATGATTTTACGAGATCTTGCATCCGCCGTAAAAAACACGAGATTTACACAATTAAGAAAGCATTTTCAATATGTACTGAAGGAGGCTTCGATCGCTTCCTGTAGCAGAAGCTAAGTGAGGAAATTGCTATTCGACCTAGGCTTTAGCAGGAAGAAATTTCAGTCATAAAAGAAAATACTAATTGAAAGACCTGGCATTGTTAATTGGTGTATTCCGAATCTTGGACAGATGAGAAACCCTAGACAAAAGAATAAAGAAAACTTAATAAGAGGATATTGTCTATGTCGACGAATCTTACATCAATGCCACTGGAAAATGCTGGCAGAGTCAAGGTGAAATAGGCATTACTACTCCTGTTTCAAAAGGGAATAGAATAATCATGGTTCACGGTGGGGGTGAAGCGGGATTTGTAAAATATGGTCTCTTAATTTTCCCTGCAAAAACCGAAAGTGGAGACTACCACGACTCTAAGAATTTTGCAAACTTTTCATAGTGGGTTACAGAGAGGTTATGTCCAAATCTTCAACCTGAAAGTGTTGTTGTTCTCGATAATGCCAGGTGTCATAATGTCGAGGAAGACAAAAGGCCAAGCGGCAACTCATTAAAACTAAACATACAGGAGTGGCTTACAAGACAAGGTGTGGAGTTTGACCCTACACTAACGAAAGCAGAACTTATGCTCGTTAAGACTCAGCCCAAGAAATCTGTTTTCGAGTTGATTTGCTCTTTGAAAGGAATGGACATGAAGTAGTTCGTTTGCCCAGATTTACACCCAATAGAGTTAGTTTGGGGAGCAATTAAGGATGAGGTAAGTTAAAATTTAAATATTAAGTATTTTTGCTGCTTTTCTATTACAAATAGTTTTAAATTGTGCATAGATATAAGGGCGATTGACATGACGTAGATGTAATTATCACCGTAATTAAAATCTTAACCTATATAAAAATAAAAAAAATGTAACATTAACAACAAGAGTTCAGTGATAAAATTATAAAACTTCAAAATTTAATTACTATTAAAAAACATTAAACACTAAATGCTCGGTTTTTTTAATTTTAGTTAATAATTTAACTGTCATTATTGTATCAATAAATATACACTAATAAAAATTATTTAGCAGCTTCCACAATGTCATGAGAACGAATATATACAATATAATATATATAATATACGAATATATATAATTCCTCCAAGATGTGGGCTAACAGACGTTTCTTACAAACATGAGGGTCATGAGTTCGAATCCCCCGTCCGGCTACAAATTTTGTTTAGAAAATATCGACTTTACTACTCTAATTTTTTTTCCTATTGCTTAAAGATTTTAGTTTATATTTACAATTTTTACTGTGATTCCAATTTATTCTGGTTTAGTCAGAATTGATTACAATAGTCAGATGTATTCATTTATGAACCAATTCCTGATCAAATTTAATCCGAGAACGTCTACGGGATCCATACAAATCTTATCAAGTTTTAAAGAATCTGATATTCTTTTTAGATCAAATCTGAACAACTATTTTCATGGGGGTTGTACTGTGTCAAAACTTATCAGCTGTTACAATTATTAAAGTTTTATGGCTATATACCATAATATTTATAAGAAACAAATTATTAACGGTTGCTAAGCAGATTTCAAAACTGATTTATTAAACTCAGTGATGTAAAGTATTAAATGTAACGGAACAGGTTCAAATAACACACAAAATGCTCCAACCAATGGGATATTCTACCATTAAATTGACGCCAAGGAATAATTTGAAAATAGTTTTAAGGTTGTATAAATACAGGGTATCCTAAAAACACAATTTCGAATCTTGGAAATTTCAAGTACAAAACATAAATCATATTATACATCGTTTGAAAGGTCTATTCAATTCAAAAAACATTTGGGTGTAAACAGAATTTAGTTATATTTATCCGTCTTAAAATGTCGTCCATTTTTATAATCAAAATCAAAATTTACTGAATGACCTGTAGTTCTTTTATGATTCTTCGTAAATTATTTTTGATTCAAAATACTCATTTAAAATAAGCCAAGCTTTACAATGGTATATCACAAGACCACATTTATCAAAAAACTAAAATTTTCAAAGTTAAATATTTTTGAAAATGTTTACATAAAAAACTGAAAACTTTCAAATTCATACACATGCCGTTTTGTATATCATCTTAAAGCTCTCATTGGACTGAGCAACTTAGTAATTTGCACAAATGCCTTTAGATTTTGTAGTAATAACGTAAAGCTTTCTTCCATATGATTTGCATGTTAATTAATCTGAACATAATAGTATGAAGTACTTCCTTCATTGTTGTCGTACCATTAAATTAACATGCATGTTATATGGGAAAGATTTTTTACGGGTCATTTTTACGTTATTACTACAAAACCAAAGTAAAAAATTTGCTTAGCTCAAAGAGAGCGTTACTTAAGGCTCCGGTCTACCTGAGCCCGAATGCCGCCTCGCGGCCGCGGCCGTAGTGCTAGGCGAGTTTTATGGATGCAGAGGTTTACGGGAATCGTGTTTTAAAATTAATTCATTAAGATAGAGTTTGACTCTTAACTTTTTCTAAAAGTAGAAAAAGAGATCTCGTATTCTCTGGTTTTAGAATATTTCTACGGCCGCGAGGCGGCATTCGGTAACGTCGTTCGGGCTCAGGTAGACCGGAGCCTCAAGATGACATACAAAATGACATGTTGCATGTACAAAATGCATTAAAAAATTTTTTGTTTTGTTTATGTAAACATTTTAAAAAATATTATTTTTTATTTTAGTTTTTTAATAAATGTTGTCTTGTGCCATAGCATTACAAAGCTTAGCTTATTTGAAACAAATATTTTGAATCAGAAATAATTTAAGACAAATAATGAAAGAATTACAGGGTATTCCGTAAATTTGGATTTTTATTACAAAAATGTACGCCATTTAGAAATGAACAAAGATAACTTAACTCCGTTTTCAGCAATTTTTTTTATTAAATAGATCTTTCAAACGATGTATAGTATGACATGTTTGTCTTTTAAGTTTCCAAGATTCGAACCCGTGATACTCTGTTTTTAGGATACGACCTTATAACTATTTTTCAATTATTCCTTGTGGTCAATTTAGTAGGACATATTTTTATTTCAAGATTGGAGGACAAACTGTTGATCTGTAATCAATTTGAAACACCTTACTTTAGACATACGGTATAATTGTAGTTTAATTTGCCTTTATTTCTGCACATGCATAGTCAATCATCCTACACTCATCTCTCATTCATATTCAGGTTAAAATACCCACTATGTGAGGTCCCTGTCTCAAAATAGTAATTTATTTTTTAATCAAAGCTCTACTGCAATACGGAATAAAATAAGAGGAAATCCCTTTAATACAAAGTCATTTAAGATGTAGGATTACCATTAATAGTAGGGATTAAAGATTGTCAACCATAATAATCAAGAATTCCTGGTTTGTTTGAGCTCTTAACCATATATTTTGTCTTATTTGTGTTGTTAACTTCAGGATTACCTTAAATTGTACACGATCGACCCCCTTTTAAGAGTGGTTAGCAGACCCGTGAATGGAAAGCGCCAACTTTTCAACTTCTTTATAGAGCTCAGAGTGCCAGCTGGTGAATATTTCATTACTAAGTTCTTATAACGGTGAACTCGCCCTCGCTGACAAAGAACTTAACTACACTCAAGCGAAGTTGTACTTTTACGTTTCTATGAATCAAGCTCAACCAGGAAATGTGGGGCTTATTATATTTTAATAACACAATTTATATAGCTTGTTACACCGTAAAATAAAACTTAAAGCTTTAAAACGGCATTTGTTTTGTATAAATATATGAAAATACAAATTATGTGTAGTAGAAAGTATATTTTAAATGATAAATTTTATGAATAAGTCTCTTCGTCTTCGTGGAAAAACTACAGATTTAACTGAGATAAAATTTAGTAGGGAAACATGTCGGCTTACCACTTACCAGTAAATAAGTTTATTCGAGATTCACCCTTGCAGATTTATATTTTATCGTCATAGTCATAAACAATTCATTATAAATATATATAATTTAATGGACTAGGGTGTACAAAGAAATACAGCACTCAAAACAAGATTTACTTTTATATAATTCAGTTTTTAAAATCTGCAGTTAGCTAAATGTAGGTGGTACACGTTTAGATAGTAAAATAATTATGAAAGTTAGATTTTTTTTAAAGATTTATGATGGAAAAAATGTTTATCATAAGAAACACATTTAAAACCTGATTGTTCACACTTTTATTTGGAGGCAAATTTTTGCTTCCTTTATTGAGAATTTTCAAGATAATGCATAGTAGTATATAGAGTTCAACCATGCAGATTTTAATAATTAACGGGGTTTGGAAATGTTTTCTCCCAGTTAATTTGCAAATACTTATGAACACTTTATTTTTTCAAGATGTATGGTAAAAAAGAGTTTTAATAAAAAATAATCGGCTTTTTCAAAGTTTAAGTAAAGAAAAAAGTTCAACAACCAACCAGATTAGGGTTGTACGAGTCAAATGAACTTCACTTAAAAATTCAACGAATATTCTTTTACCTAAGTTAATTTTTATTTTATTAAGAGTTGAGAAGCTTATTAAATAAAATTTTCAAAACTAAGTATAACAGTTTCCTTTTTCTTTACAGAAAATCACAAACTAACAATAATAGTAGAGTGGCTGACAGTAGATAACGCATGTGGCATGTGGAGTTGCTGAGATTTTAAACTTAGAACTTCAATTTGGCGCTTTAGGAAAATGGTAACTGTTAACTGTTCAAAATTTACTATATTAGTTGCTACTGTGCACATTTTACCACATGTTTACCGACATAAGACAAATAATACGCATCAATAACCTGGCCTTGGTACAGAATTATACTTAATTCATTTACTCCCTACACCCTTCAATTGATATTTTAATATTTAAACTTCACAATATTTATGGTATCTTAGGAACCAAAAATTGTTCACAAAAATTTAACTTCACACGACTACACTTTTTATTTGCAATGACACGAAAAATTTTAAGTCTGTAATGACCTAACCCATTGATTACTTTTACCTCAAGAATTCCAAATCACTCCGACATGGCGGCCTCAGTGCGGAGCCACCCCTCGGCCGCGTCCAACCGACGGTCCATCGCCACCGCGTCCTCCAGGTAGGCATCAGCGGGAAATCTCCTAATATGATTCGGTCACAGATATTTTCAAGTCACAGCCTGTGACTCACTGTTGAAAAGAACAGCTACAAAGTTGTGAAATCTCGTCATATTTTCGTTGCAGTGTAGCTGTCACAATTGCAGATAACAAGAATTTAAAGCAGGGAGTTAGTTATTACTTGGTCACCGAATTGTAACGGTGAATATTTAACTAAAAGTTAAAGCATAAAAAGTTAAAGTTTGTAAAAATATTCTCTCTTCTTTCATCACAACTCATACGAAAACTTTCGATGTACGGTAGTTTTAATGACAAACCACGATGCATGAAATCTGTCTCAGTTGACAGTCGCAGTCCGTCACTCGTCGGACTTAGGTTTCGTCACGAGTTTGTAGAGTATCGTCACAGTAGCGCTACAGTATAATCCAAAGTCACTGTAGTTCAAGTTGCTGGGTCATTGATATTGTGTTCCGATACTTTCAACTCACTGATATTGTGCAGGTCGCCCCGCCAGTCGACCAAGTCGCCGCGGTGCGCGCACTGTAACGAGCTCATCACCGACGTCGTGGTCCAGGCGATGGACGCCACCTGGCACCAGGACCACTTCCTGTGCGCCCACTGCCAGCGACCCATCACCTCCCAGCGCTACCATGTGTTCGACGGCAAGCCCTACTGCGAGGCCGACTACGCAGCGCTCTTCCTCAAAAAGTGCACCGTTTGCCAACTCCCCATCAGGGACGTCGTCGTCATGGCTTTGGGTAATACATCGACACAAACTTTTACAAACGTATCCAATCTGATTCCTTTCAAACCGCTCTTAATTCACTTTACCAGTATTATAAACACACGGTACAACTGTATCACTACTTAAAATCAAGGGTAGCCTTTATGATGAAGCGGTTACCGAAGGTTTTATTCACTACCGCTGAGATAACCATTTCGTTGAATTTTACACGATGATCTTTTTTGGAAGACACTTTTGAAGACGGAATGTGTAAATTTGACCCATATGATTGGTAATCTTCAGCTCTTATAAGTGCATTAGCTATAATACACTACTAACACAATGAGTATATCAGTTGACACAGTGAAGTTCATACTGGAAATCTATAGATGAAACAAATAAACCTATGACTAGAAGACATTCTATACTTCAGCGACTAACAGAGATATTACCAACAAATATAGGTTTAAGGGAATAGCTAATTGAAAATAAAAATACTAGTGACAAATAAATACGTAACTTCCATCCTCATGTCTTGCTTTATAATATATTCGTAATCTAACCGGCAGTGTACTTTTTTAATTAATCTGGCATAACATGGCCGATATATTACAGGCGGGCATTCTCACATGCTAATTCCTACAAATACAACATGAATATATTACACCTGTATTAAAACAGTTTGCTTACTACCTCAGAACAGTTTCTTTATCAAAAGAAAAGTGTATAATATTTATAATTTGGTGACTGCAGGCAGGCCGTGGCACAAGGAGCACTTTACGTGTGCCGGCTGCGTGACTGTCCTCTCCCACAAGGGCTTCTACGAGAAGGAGGGCAAGCCTTACTGCGAGGACTGCTTCGAGCGGAGGTTCTGCCCGTCCTGTCAGGCGTGCGGCAAGTCCATCGTGGACCAGGCAGTGATAGCACTGGGCGACAAGTACCACGTGACCTGCTTCCGGTGCGGCCGCTGCGGCGAGGCCATCATGGACGGCACCTTCAAGGTCGTCGACAACAAGGCCCTCTGTGAAAACTGCTATAGGAATAAGTAATAAGTTTACTTGCAATTTGTTTTGTGTAAACTATAAATAATTTGGTGCTTGGTAATAAAAAATACGAGGGTGTCGAGTGTTTTCTGTCTCAGAAAGTATTATCTTTTTACGAGTGATATTTTATTTTAATATTTACTGTACTGTATCTTCAACATACATTACTACTATGCATCAGATTCCCCTACGTGCCTTTAAAGGATATGATTTTTCCACCAACAAACCATTACCGAGTTTGTATAGTGTTATAATTCTATTCCATCAATACAGTGTGTCATAAGGTCCCATGTTATTTATTTATTATCTACTAGCTGTTACCCGGCATGTTTTGCAATGCCAACCTGAGGAATTTTTCTCCATCAGGTTCAGCTCATTCGCTACGCTCACTCGCCGCAAGTCTATAGATCCTTTATTTTTTTGCTATCAATTTTCCTTCAATACTTTAAATGAGAACAGTTGTTTTAAAATTTCAACTTAAAAATTTCTTATCCATAAGAATAACATTGGAACTTGCAAGGCCACAGGGACAGAGCCCGAAAGCCAATAAAAAACTGGAATAAGCCGATATTTCTCCTAGGTAAATGAAGTATGATTATAAAAAATTTCAGGTCAATTGTTTCAGTAGTATTCTCACCCATTAAAGACGCACAAAGACAAAGGCACAAAGATTCATAGGCATACATTAATGTTTTATATTATCTATATACAGGATGAGTTTTAGGTTCCTTCCCCCCTATTTATTTTCTGTATGGTATAAGTTCCGTTTTGCTAATAGGTATTCACTAAGAAACAGTCTTGCAAATATAAATTTTGATGTTCTTTAGGACTCCGCCCCACATGATTTCAAAATGACTGTAGAGTCCACGGGGTTGAAATTTGACATAGTAGTTGCTAATTGCTCATAGGTTCTCGTTAAGAAAAGGTTTTGCAAAATTCCTTCAGAGCTCCACTCACACTACTTCATTGCTTCAATGTCATTTTTAAGGAAGAAGATTTGGTTGCTCTTTACAAATATTTTATTGCCCATAGAATAAGATCAATCACGGGCAAAGCTGTGATGGGCAACAGCTAGTTATCATTATGAAATAGACCAGCAAAACATTACTTGAACATAGGCCTATGAACCCGACTTCAAAATGTAAACCAAGAAAAAATTGCTTGAGACTATATTTACTTCCATAGTTTTGTTCAGTATTTTTTGAATGCATAGTGTGTTTATCCACCATTTACATTAGATTTTTTATTTAAGTACGGATTAATCAAATCATATATATTTGTTATTAAATGCAGAAAAAATAATTAATTTCAATCATTACGAGAAGTTATGCTAATGTAAACGTGTCACTTATAAATCGAAATGATACATTATTTATAAAATTGTTATGCAATCTACATCAATACAGCGACTCCAAATTACGAGCAAAAACTAAACTACCTAAAACTTAGATTTGATGATTCAGCAATGTTCCATATATTCTCCATCCCTATGAAATTATTGGATTAAAGCAGGAGTTAATTTACTTTTAACGTGAGGTTAATCAAGTTATGAAGAGTAACGAAGCATGTGAAATATAGTTGAAAAATGCCGCCTATTTAATTTTTGTAATTTATTTTTGTTATAAAATTATCTTACCATATTGTAGCTATAACACGACAGTCTTCACATAATTGTGAGAAGAATAAAAGTCGATTTGAGTTATCTGAATTGTACCCTATCTTTGGTTCTGTTACTAAACTGTTTCCATAATTTCATTGAGTAAATTATAAACACTGACTTAAAAACAATATCCTTTTTATCGGATTTCTGAACAAAGCCATTGACAACTATACAAATAAAATTAAATGCAAAAAAGTTCAAGTTTGTAAAAATATTCAGGTATGTTGCTACGGTATTATAACAGAATGTAAGGGGCTTGTGGCTGCACGATGGCTATAATCCATCAAAGTGACAAGTTCAATCAAACCTTCACTCGGTGTTGGCAGTTCCGCGTTGACGGACCGAGTCAAACCTACATCCGGCCACGTTAATGTTGTTGGGTTGGCGTTAATTCAAACGTAGCAAGCTACATATTTTGTATAGGCAATTTATTTGGTGTACGTAATTAATTTGATTATTTTGTGCAATAACTTTATCCCTTTTCTTCAGTAAAATCATCTTAAGAATCCTTAACTTCCTATCCTTTTAACTCATATTAGAAGGAAGAGTTAGAACTCGTAAATTCCTGTTCACATTCCTACACTATAAAAATTCTAAATTATATACTCCCGTAATATCTAAAATGCCTTGTATTCATAATTTATAACCATTTATTATTTTAAACTGTGCACTGAGGTTCATCTCTAAGTTCATCCCTATCTGCATTACGTTTTAACACTAGTATCTAAAGGTTTACAAGAATAAAAACCTTCAACTCACAATAATTAAGAACAGATTTTACAACTGAATGATGAGTGCATATGACTAAGAATTATTATTTAAATATATACAAAGTTGTACTATGTTAGTCAAAACCTATCCACATTTCAGTTATAAGAGCGAGTATTTTTATACGTTGTTATCATTAATATTTTAAAAAGGAGGTGTTACTCTTTTGCTCACTAATTCCACGTTTTGTTCTTTGCCTAACTAAAAAGCTTGAGGAGAAAGGGGAAGCTCTTAACGGGCTCAATAAATAAGCTGAATTCTGTCATTCACATATAATATGGAAACAAGGACACAATTTATTCTTTACATTTATCTTTACCGTAATCAATTTCTCTTTTGGTTGAACGTAATTTAACATTTTAACAGCCCTTAAAAACCACCTTACAATTAAAGACGATTTCGAATTTCTTAAATCTTTATACTAATAGTACAGGTAAAACTAGGTTTTGAAAACAAAAAAAAATGGTCCGTTCATGAAACTTTGAATAAACATACTTTATAGCATTTATTTCAAGGAACCATTGAGTCCCTAGCGATTGTTAGGGTGGAAATACGATTTTATGGGGTTGGAATATGGGGAAGTTATGGGTTTTGGGAAAAATTGTGTTTATCGTATCAAAGCGAGTGGAGTGTCGTTTTCTATGTTTTTTGGGACGACGAATCCAAAGAACACAGTTATAAACACCCCCGGGCTCAGCAAGCCTGCATACTCCGCGAATTTCCAAATAAATTTAAAGATAGCTTAAAATCGTGGCTTTAAAAGGGGCTGAGTATGTAGGTTTGATGTCGTTGGGTTGTTATAAGCAATTAATAGTAAACCATCAATTAGTGAAAGTACATATAATGTTTTATCAAGTTAAGGCAACATATTAGCGTGATAAATGGCCTGCGCCTTAATATTAAATACTATTAAGCTCTAATAAAAACTCTATAAACTTATACGTTTTTCAAAATTCATTATAAAAATTAAGTAAAAATTCAAACATGCTAAATGATTGAATATTAATAAAGTTAATCATTATAGTGTGATTATTTTCCTAAGAGGCGCATTGATAATGTAATATTAATATCAAATAATATTTTGCTATAACAAAAACTCAATTTTCGGTGGACTCGGTCTGCCAAAAGATTTTGGAGGATGAGGGCAACTGGGATTGTTTGTCACAGTTCGTCCGGGGCATCCTCCTGGAAAAGAAAACCGATCTGGACCGCGAAGTGGCCCAGATCCCTTGATAGAGCGGCTGGATAAGGAGCGAGCCCAACGGGCGTAAGCCAAATTTAGGCCTAGCCTGACGTAATGTGATAAACAATTCCAGGTTAGATTCCTAAAGAGTAGAGGAGGTTTTTTAGTGGGTAAACACGTTTTTTAGGGGAGCGCCACACTACAGGCTGGCCACCTGTGTGCGTAATGCATTTTTCCGACTCTCCCTAAAAAAAAAAAATAAATAATTAAATAACAAAAACTCAATGAAATTCACTTTATCCCATTAAATGATTTACTTATTATTCACATACTTGTTTACGAGATATGTTAAAATGAATAAAAAGACAGAAAAACTTAACTAATTAACTGAAATCTGCACATAACACATATGTGTACATAATATATGACTATATAACATTGTTTGAATATGGAACAAAATGAATAGTCGTGTAAACTTTTTACCGATCTATATTTTCAATTTTCATTATCGACAAACTCATTATCATCAAATAGTTCTTCGTTATCGGTAAGTCCCCCCCTAACGTCGTCATGTGAAGTTTTTGGCCTGTCAGATAACTGCTCTTTGTTGGTGCAATGTCCAGATTCACAAAATCTGCATAAAATTGTACATTTAATGCCACTTTTCACACAGGAACACTGAGTCGTTACACAGGTACCCTTACATGAACACGATATTAATTTTAAAATCGTTTCTGGGGCTGGGTCAATAGTTGTTCTGTTTGGAATTAAATATTTATTGTTGTGTCTCACCCAACCCCATTCTTCAGGAGACAATCTATTTCCCTGCCAATGTTGTACCTGGTAGTAAGTTCGATATGAGTGTTGAGCAGCACTATCTGACTTTGGTGGAAGGCATTCCAATCTTGCTACACTTTTCTTTAAAGATTTTTGGAAGAGTTTAAACCTTAGTTCATTGAGTGATATGGATCCGTCCTTGGATCCACATAAGTGAAGAAAAATAGCTTCTCCCGCTTTTCTCACTTCTTCATGGCTAGAGTTACTATTGTTAAAGGTTAAACATTTTAAAGACCTCAAAAATAAACAATTTTTAAATATGATTTTTAGAAACTTAGCTTAAACGGTTACCGAGAAAATTGACAGATATGCTCCCTATGTTATTTACAAGAGAAATAACAAATCTATAATTCTCGCTAATATGTTGACTTAACTTGATAAAACATTATATGTACTTTCACTAATTGATGGTTTACTATTAATTGCTTATAACAACCCAACGGCATCAAACCTGCATACTCAGCCCCCTTTAAAGCCACGATTTTAAGCGATCTTTAAATTTATTTGGAAATTCGCGGAGTATGCAGGCTTGCTGAGCCCGGGGGTGTTTATAACTGTGTTTTTTGGATTCGTCGTCCCAAAAAACATAGAAAACGACACTCCACTCGCTTTGATACGATAAACACAATTTTTCCCAAAACCCATAACTTCCCCATATTCCAACCCCATAAAATCGTATTTCCACCCTCCCAATCGCTAGGGACTCATTGGTTCCTTGAAATACATGCTATAAGGAATGTTTATGCAAAGTTTCATGAACGGACCAATTTTTTTGTTTTTAACCCATATTTTGGGAGAATTTTACCTGCACTATAAGTACAATATTTAAAAGAGAGCATATATTTTTATAATAATTACAGATACCCTATGAATATTGGTTTGCTTCGAGGATGAAATGGTTTTAAGATATGCTAATATGTTATAAGATCATATTTTTGAAATAATATTTTTTAAACAAGTCTGAAAGTTGTGTTAGTGACTAGGCCCTACATCTTCAAAACTAAAACGTAAGATTCAAAGACATGAATGAATGAAAATGCTTCTTTATTGAGGCGAACATTAGGACCACATGATCCTCTCTTACAGTTAACCTCTAAACAAAATAATATTAAATAAAGTAAAATATGTTATGTGAGCCTCAAAGAAATGAATCTTTTTATGTTCAACAAGTTGAGGAATGGCGTCATCGTAAAGTGTTCGAAGAGTCAAAACATGTTTTTCTCTCTGAACTGTTTGATATTCACGACTTGAAAAATAACTAAAAAAACTGCTTTAAAAACATTAAATAAATCCAGTATCCAAAATTCTTATTTTTCAAAATTATAATTTTTATCAAACTATTTATTATATTACTTTTATTCATCATACAGGCATCGTTCAGGGCGTATAAGCAAAACAGTAATGTTATTATTGTAATGTAACTTAAAATACCAGCTCATTACTTCCTTTGTTATCATAATATTTTCATAATATTGAACGAAAAGCCTTAGCTCCCTAATGTCTGTTGAGGCTAAGTTATGCCCCATAATCGGCGCCCCGGGAGGACGGCCAAAGTGGGCCCTCCCTCGCGGCCCCTGCAGATAATGGGCTACATACTACAGCCGCCTCGGCCATCGTAATTACTGGCCCCGTCCTGGGACATCGCATTATTGCTAACTTGAGTAGTATAATACTAATTAACCATTAAATTAACAGAACTTTGAAATTTATGTTTTCAATCATCGCATTGTGATTTACGTTTTGCACCACGTTTCACTTTATTGACGATATTTATACAAACATTTACGATAACTATTTGAATTTTTGTAAATTATTAGAGCCTACTGTCACTAAGGTATTGTTTGATTTTTATTTTTAATATATATAAGGCAAATAATAGGTGTTGTCAATTTGATACGAGGAAGTTTTAAGGTAAATGAATTCATCGAATAGGCCATGTAAATTGATCAGATTACCGAGTTGCATTTAATGATTGTATTATTATCCCTTTACTATATTTACCTGTTAAATTTCAAATAAAACGTTTTTTGATAACCCGTTCATTATTTTATAATTTGAAATATTTACATTTTGTTACACCTAGGTTTTATGTAATATTATACAACAACAAACAAATTAACGTATATTGAACAATAAACAAAAATGATAATGCTTGGGGTTTTCTCACAATATTTTAAACTTTTTTATACTGTCAAAAAAAATTTGTGATTTTCCAATTGTTTATTTGTTCCAATTTGTTTACTCAACCAAAATACTGTAGGGCCTATACCGTGTTTTGAAGAATATCTCAATAAATACTTACTAGGTATATGTATTACAGAGGAATAAATAATGAAAATAGAAACGAAATATGTGATAAATCTATTTTGTTACATCACTCTAAACTTGGGCGATTCATGTAGCGCTCCACCGCAACAGGGCGGGAAGCAAATTAAGCAGACTTTACAAGGGTGAGATAATGTTGGCGAGATAGCCGCTAGGTGAATTAGTGACGTGGGACTCCCAGTTAGAGCCTGGAATAACAGTTACTTTTCAAAAATTATCTTTTCATTTTAAATGCCCTGGATTTTGGTTCACTTTTGATTAAATTAAATCAAAAACAAATTTAATTTTTATTTTGGCTTAAGACAGAAAATAAATTTGTATGTTCATATACTAAATATTTACATTTACAGATTATTATTGATTTCTATTTTAAATAATAATATCGTTAATAATAGGTCTGGCACGAAAATGTCATTTAGTTAAATACAATTAATGATTATTGAATAATTAGAATAGTGATGATTCATTAATTCGTTCTGAACCACATTTTAGGCTGTATCGGTTTGTGTCCAATTGAATTACATAAGTGGAAATCACTAAACTACCGAGCTATGTCATAAATATATATATGACATAGGCCTAATAATCTTTTCCTTATGTTTTTTATGAAACTCACACTTCACGTATACGTGAAACTCACATTTTCACATATTATTTTTTATACAAAGCTTTTAAATGGAAGTTATTGGCCATAATCGTGTTCCCGAAAGACACTTTTGGGGTACATATCGTGCCGTACATAAATATCTATACTATTTGTCATAATGTACACTAACTAAACTTACTACTTGATTTAACCAATTAACCGTTTTAAAATCCTACAAAGTATTGCCAACACTAACTTCACCTTATTTTAACCATGCAGTGTTCAAAAAATCCTTATGACGAAAACATAGTTTTGCACAGTTGATTCAAGATAATTATTTCTAACAATTTGAGAGAAGTAATTTTTAAACTCCTCTAGTTATTATGACGAATAAATTGAGTTTAATTAGGTCTTAATTAGTCAATTAGGTCTAATCTTTACAGCATTTATTTATAAGAATTTACCTAATATTTACACGTGTATAAGCTCGAAGTATTAGTAAATTGAGAGGTTGTTATGTCGATATCTGACTGATGGAATGTTAGATCGCGTTGAGAATAATCTTATGGAAAATTAAATTGCCGGTTGATATTTGCCTCAGTGTAGGTTACTGCATTGTCAAAATATAAAAATATAAATTTACCGTTCAAATGTAAAAATTATAATTTTATGTTTTCAGCCATGATTTAACCACTCACTCCAAGATGCTATAGTTGTTTGGTTTACATTAACTCAAAGTTCTCCTTTAAACAAGACGAATTTCTTGCTTCAACAATTTATCAAGCTGTCACCAGTGGCTGTCAGTTCAGCTGCAGGACAGCCTGACGCCGTGGCGTGGGCGGAGTGGTGATCAAAGCTGAAAATTGTGTATAGCGGTGAATTTGCCAAACAACTTAAAAAACGGATACCTGTCATTATTACCACACGATCTTTTGCTGTGAAATTGGTAGTACGGTAAATATATACGGTAACAAAATTAAATATAAAATCACATGCAATGCAACCTGAGGTCGTTGGCATTATAAGACCCAAAATTCATCCTCCGATGAATAAATAGAGACTGTCATCCATTATGACTTCAAACAATTTAAAATATAACTAGAACAGTTATCTAATAGGAGGAGTCTATGGGAAATCTTTATAAATATAAACGCCAACTACAGAGTATGTTAATGTTTTCTGTGAAGACTAGGACTCAAAAAACCAACTTTGTTCTAGATGTCATTGAAAAATAAATTTTGTTTCTTTTGACCCAAGGACTCACATCATCTTGGAAGAAAGAACAAAAAATTTATTTTTGATTGTTGCCTTCCGGATTACTTTTCAATTACATTATACAAGAGGTTGAATTCTTGAACTGTCACAGTAATCCTTATCCAGTAGTACAGGCTACCGGTTCGACACGTCAAAAGTGTCGTCGTCGAGCTTAGAGTGTGAAATTTTCCTCCTTCAAGGTAATAATAAAGTCTTTGAAACACATTTAATACACTAAATATAAACAGACGCACATTTTACACTAACACAACATATAAAACTGTATGGCCAATTATGTCGGCGCGGCTGCAGGTTCAGGGTGTAACTCTAGACGCTACTCTAGATTTATCTAGGCTTATATCGAATAATTGTATTCGATGGATATTTTCTATTTAGTTCCATAGTGAAATATACATTTGATATTTAAGTCTATTTCAACCTTAAAAAATCAGTGCACCGTGGCCCAGTTTGGCTAATTGTCACTAGCCAAACTGCCAATCTGGTCGGTCATTCCGGTGTTGTTGCAGCATTAAACATTGTTTACGTTTAAGAAAAAATGTTAAAATTTAAAACTAATTAAAAACCTATGTTTGCATTGAGTTCAAATAAAATAGAATTATTGGTTCATTAAACGTCAAAGCTTTGAAGTCAAAGTGGGTTAATGGAAGTTACCGCTTTCATGTTCGTTGCTCCTTTCTCAATTCTTTGGCCGTGCAGTTTTCCATGTGAGCCTGGTGACCCTTTTGGATTTCTACACACTACACACTACACACTAGGTATAGGGTGTATTGGTGCAATAAAAACTAAAATCGGATCAAAGAATCACAAATTGTGTTTGTTTTTTAGTATTGTGTTGTGTGATTAAAATGTTGAATCTCAAAAGGACCGGATGGTATTTCCAATATAACTGAGATTTACTTATTTCATTACATATAAACATGAGTGCTAAAAAGTCTGGAAATAGTTTAATTATTTTAACATTAATATGGCTAGAAATTTAAAACTCTACAAATTGAACTGGAAGCTAAAACCCCATATTGAGCGTTATCAATGAAGGCGTTATCTCATGGGGTCCTATAAGGAGTCAGAAGATAATATAAGTGTAAGCATACAATTATACAGTATGCATATCTGAAGGCGTTACTAAGTATAGTATAATGCCACAAACCCTACCTTGAGACTCTAAACGAGGATAAAAATGGCAACAACTTCTGACATATTCAACCTTTTGAGGTCGGGTTTGTGGCATATTTTGTGCATATTGGTCTAAGGAGGAAACGAATTTGATTTAAATTTATGTAAGGTAAGATATAGACCGATGACTTTTCCTAAAATACTTCATTTGGGGACGGCCCTTGGAGGATGTCGTAAAAAGAAATTTATCGATCTATATCATACCAGACACCATTTTAAGTTTTTTTTTCCATTCTGACCAATGTGCTACGAAACCGACAGCCGAAGGTTGAATTGTCAAAAGATTTTGTAGTATCATCAATCCTGTTGCACAACAAATCAACAAAGTGAATGTGAATTATAGTCTGTCAGTTTAAATATTATGATAATACGTATGCAAAAAAGTAAGTATATAGGTTCGTAAGCACAAAAGGATAAAAATCATATTTGTATGATTACCGTGAACACCTATAGTAAAATAAAAAATCACCAACTTCACTTTCACTTTTATATACATGTATATCGTCACATATTTCCCTGTGACATTACATAAGCTTTTTTAATTTAGCTATAAATAGCTCTTTTTTTAGGTTAAGTGTGTAGAACATAATTGTGGCTAATAATTTTCTAATATGGTTTTCATGCAAAGTCCTAATGGTTTCATTCTGATCCAAATTTTCATTTTGAGCCGGGGATTACAGTTTGTTTTCTACCAATTAAGGCAAATGTTGATTTTTTATCAACTCCTAGCTTGTGTTGAACTTTATTCTTACTTCAAAAGAGAATTAACATTTATACCGTTCCTACTAAACAAAAAACTTTAAGTGCAAAAATTAGATGTTTTTTTTTATGAAAAGTTTATCTGTATCAAGTGGATTGTGTAAATGGAAAGGTCAAATACTCGTAATTTTAATCATAATGGGATGACCCTACCGTGTTATATAAAATCTAAATGCAATCGGTCTGTAGTGTCGCAACACAAGTACATCAGTAACTCCACAGCCTAGGTTACAAAACAGACCAGTCGCCATGCCGGTCACGTCTCTCCTTTATTCTGTTCTTGTCGCTTTCTTCTGTAAAAAAAAAAAGAAAAAATAACATACGCCCACTTGTCCGATACATTTGACCGATATGAACCATTTTTACTGTAAAGAGTTACTAATCTGAAAAAAGAGGAGTTAAAAAAAATCAATGAAACTATTTTCTTCATTTAGACTTAATCTCACGAACGTTCTTTGTATTTTTATTGGTTTTATATGAATTATCTAAATAAATCTTTAAAATACAAAGAGTCAATCAAATCCTTAACATAATACTTTTGTGATTCGGCTATAAATGGCTTATGTTTGAAATGGATACGATTGAAAACAATAACAACTGGTGAAGACGTTAAAAAACAACAATCTGATACAATTATAGTTACTTCTTTCTATTCTCCCATTCAACCCAGATCAAATGATAAATTATGTAGTAAATTAACATAAAATTAACTAACTTTGTTAAACTTGTATTATTTTCCTGTATTTTTTCTATTTATTCATCTCTATCCATTAATTTTTCCTAGATTTTTTTCTTCTAGCTTTGTTTTTTTAGTTTTACATTTCTTGACTGCAGTAAAAGCTTTGGAATTATATATTTGCCTAAATATAAGTCAAATTGAAAACTTGATGTACTTAGACAACCAGATTCAGAGTTAACTAACCGGTGTGAGATTTTTGTTATAAATAGGCTAGCTTTGCACCTTTAAAAAGGTTTTATAATTAAAAACGAACGCGAAAAATTTCGATACTTCATGCTGTAAATATTTCGTTCTGTGAACTTTTGGATATTGGGAAGTGAAGCAACACTTTCTATTCTTTATACATAAATCTTTTATAAGTCTGCATATCAATCATGAGCGAGTGTTTTTATTGTTAAAATTACAAACACATGTATGCAAGTATTACACGAATGAACCTTAGATAATTTCCAATTAAATGATTATTCCGTGGCTGGTGTTGCTCATGAGGTTACAGGTCATTATACTGCTTCTTGAATCTATACAATAACATTTAAATGTAAACATATCTAATTAAAATGTAAAAAATAAATATACAAAAATTTGATAATGAGAGTAATAAATTAAAAATTCTTTGTAAATGGGCAACTTTTAAAACTTCGGGATAAATGGGGGGAGGGGTAAGTAAACCTTGGAGGAAGTTTTAAAGAAAACTCGATTAGCTTAAGTCACAAAATACCTAAATTTAATGTCTTGGAATTAAGAGTAATATGCCTCAAACCCGAAATCGGGAGATCGAATATCTCGGAAGTTATTGCATCTTTAATTTTTGGTCGTAAGTTATAATTTAAATGGAAAGTTTGATTGCCTGGCATATCCCGCTCGATTACAAATTTTAATGTGGATTTCGGCATCATAATCTAATAACTAAGTGATTTAATTTGATGTACATATCAACCCATGCTTACATTTAATACTTACTCCTGGTTGGTCGTCTCTATAAGTGAGTTATAAGTAGGTTAATATAACCAGGAATGATGTGGGAAAATTGTTGTATTAAACTATTGTGGAGCAACATTTATTAAAGAGTTACCAGATTTAACTGTCTCAGTGTACGTGTTTATTTTGTCTTTTAAAAATGCACTTTTTAAACTCTTTAACGGGAGAAACATCTATTAAATGTTCAAATCTGTGGATTAAGAGAGTTAACTTGAACTATAAAAATACATATATTAATGTCAAGATTTGGGTGAGACGGCATAAATAAGTTAAAAATTTTAATAAAAAGCTGAGTGAAATATAATTTTTCCTACACATGCTGTCAGTAAATATTGACGTTTAACAAACGTGGCTGCCTGTACTACCCATTATGTTCTGCATGTTTTGCATTCATCCTACAAGGGAATATGTATTTTGATGAAAAAAAGTTATCCTAGTACAAAATATAACCACATTTGCTTGGTTTGATTATTTATTAAATAATAAATCAAAATTAACTTTTTCGGGCTTTTAACATAATTATTAAGATTGAGGGACCTGAGGGGGGGGGGCAGCTAGGTTGCGGGGCAAGTGTTTGTTTGCCAAGGTCCAGCTGACCGTTCCCACAATTCATCCTTTTCCTTTATCTTTTAAACATAAGAGGTGCTGTACATTACAATGAATTTTTTCCATAAAAATATATATAAGATATAAGGTAAATATTTTCTACATTCGTCCAATATTCGTCAATATTAGCACGTACAACTCAAACACTGGGCTCCATAGCAGTCGCCGTGGTAGTTAACATCTTTTCTGGTTGAAAAGCAATTGTTCATAAAGTGCTAATTAAAAATGCCATGCCATTGACTATACGCTTGTTCAAGAGTATAGTTAATGAGTCTACCTATGACTCAATGTGTCTGTGATGAAATGGTACCAATTACTCTGACCCATTACTGATTCATAAAAACTCTATTTTATATAAACTGCAATTAAATTGTGAAATATTTTTCTGATGTAATTTTTACTTAATACATACTATTTTTAAGTAAAAAAATACCATTAAATAAATTCATACCTACTATTTCAGACTTACTTGTTTATGTTCCACAGCAAACGCCAATTTACCAAGGTTGCTTATATAACTAAGAAGCTGTTACCACGGCTCCGCCCACGATAAATAAATAAATCTTTTTCTCTAAGAATTTATTGAAACTTTGAAGTCCTGTGGTATTGAACCCTAAAGGTATTTTGCAAAACCTTTTCCTGGTGAGCCCTTATAAGCAAAGAGGAACGTCCATGCCAAATTTCGACCCCGAAGTCACTATAGAAGTCCTTTGGGTTGGAGCCCTGAAGGTTTTTGCAAAACCGTTTCTTAGTGAGTACCAATGAGCTAAGAGGGACGACTATGCCAAAGTTCTACTACGTGGGCCCTTTGTTTTTAAAGTCGATGTTTCCTTCATTCGTATCCGTCGTCAAGAACATATAGAAGTCCTGTGGGGCGGAACCCTAAAGAAATTTGCCAAACACAATTCTTAATGTGCAAAACTTCAACCCCAAAGGCCCTATGGGTTTGGATATTCGTTGTTCCCTTGATTCATATTTAAAATTGGCCATAAAAGGATCGAAAACCCATAGGACAAACAGTAATTTTGAAGTCCTGTGGGGCTGAGATCTATAGAAATTTTGCAAATTAGTTTTTTAGTGAGCAACAATGAGCATTAGGTATCTTCCATGCCACATTTTTAATTCGCAGGCACATATTCTCTTTTTGAAGTTCTGGAGGACGGAGCCTTGAAGCAGAATTGCAAATTGTGTCTTAGTGAGCACCTACGAGCAAAGAGGAAACGTTCCATGCCAAATTTCAACCTTGTATACCCTATGATTATGGGGATACTCTGATATGTGAATGAGTGTTTTTTGACACATGTATAGCAGATAAAAGTAACACAAATTAAATGTATAAATTGTTACAACCATAGAAATAATGTTTAATTAATGGATGGGCAACTTAATTCTTGTTTAAGTTTGTAATGTTTCATTCGCCACATCCATTATTTTAGTATAAGTTATTTGTTATTTGATCATGTTAGATTTAATTCAACGAGTAATTTATGAAGACCAAACAATAATTCAGGATTAAAAAAAGATGATTTTATGCGTTTATTACTTTATGTTTGCTAATGTCAGTATATACGAATATTCCATCTTATCACCCCTCAGAACATAATTATCATGATATCTTAATAATTTATTATTTTATCCGGAATACATTTAATATGACTAAATGATTTCAAATTAAAGAAATATCCCAATAAAATACCCACTAGCCTAAGTAATTATTTATTATGTAAAAGAGTTGCAATACAAATTAAAACATTATATATATATATATATATATTCAAAAACCAAATTTACCAATTAATCAAAATCACATCATCCAGTGTTGTGTTAAGTGTTTGTGCTTCAAGATGTGACCCCTAAGAACCAACAATGAAGAACGTGTGAACCCCAGAGAGACACCACTGACCTTTCTTCTTGATCCAGCTTCCCTAGTGTTAACACCTAAATTTTTCATAAGAACACAGTTCCTCTATTTAAATAAATTTCCCAGTCTGGACTAGAAATTTATTCTAGTACCAAGTAAGAGGGACATATCCCAAATAGTACTCAATAAAATTTAATCCCATTTTTTTTATTTATTTAACCCCCAAATACAGCCTACTTGGCGAAGAAGCATTGAAGCAGGATTGGTAAGATCCTTCCATACATCAATCAACATCCAAGACAGTGAACAAGAAGACAATAGACTTGAACCATATTCCTATCATTTTGTGAACAATTGACATTATTTTTCAGTATTCAAAATTTATTCAAAACATTCATTTTCATTTCCAAATTAAATATAAAATTGAGGTTGCTTGTCAGCACGAGTTCCCCTCCCTGAGAAAAATAGATTTTAATTTATTTCATTGTTAGACACAGCTGATGGACATTAACCTATATTGTAAAGCAAGAAATAAAAGGACTAAAATAGCCTATACCATTTGTTATCCACTATAATTTATAATTTACCAAGCATAGATTCCAATTAAAATTGTATTATTGATAGGGTAATAAAATTTATATATTATTTGTAACAAAAAATAGTCTCATTATTTCACATAGGTCTAGATAGCAAATTAGCCTAGAGTACTCACCAGGTTGACCTAGAAAGAACATAACACAGATAAAACAAATAGTTATACCAATACACCACTACTAATCAATAGACAGGATAATATTTGTCAAAGCCTTTATTTATCATATCAATTATTTAAAGCTACTTATATTGTTAATAAAATGTATCTTAAATCTATAAGCCATTATGGCGATCGTCTCCAAATAGGATCGATACGAACTATCGTATCGCAACAGACAGAGAGACTGGTGGTGGTGGTGGTTTTTACAAGTTTTAATCAGAGTAGACATGCTGGAGGAAGATTAACACATGACTACATATAAATGAGACAGCATATAAAATATAAACATGAATACATGTAAATAAGATAAATATTCATGGCAACTGCATGCAACATAGAAAATTTATGATAATCTAATAAATACATAACATTGTGCCACTCGCCAATGAGTGGTCAAGTTTCACTCTTGAAACAGCCTTGCTTCGTTTTTGTAATCAAATATATCAAGCTATACAACCTTTTAAAATGAAAACCTGAGTAAAACAAGCCAGTAACGGATATGGAAAATAAATGCTCGGTTAAAGGATTAAAAGGAGAACAAATATTGGATTCATATTCATTCTCAGGCAATACAAATGTACAGTTTAATCCAGACTAAAAGTTGGACAGTTAAACATTTTTTAATTTTAGTTTTCGCGTGTCAAATTATATGATATTAAAACTGCGTTGCTCTTTAAATTGTTTATTCTGTCACAACGATTGAGAAACTTTGTACTTTAATACACTATTCTTGTTATAAGCTAGCAAATGGATGTATTTTCTCTTTTATAACCTGACAGCTTTTACAAATTTTAAAAGTCATTACATATTTAAATATAATAATGATTTAAAATCTTTCAAATCAGGTCTGTGGAAAGATTAATTTTTTAATCAAACCCTTTAATACAAGTGGTTAACAGAATGTTTATTGGATTATAATAATCCATACATAATCAAAACAGTAATATTACTGCCAAAATCTGAGAGTGTTATCTTAAACCTATATCGGGGATACTATAAATTTGTTTTTATCATTCTGCACGAAATCAGCCTGTTTTTTGCTCCCTTAATAGTACCAAAACCGATTCTTTTTTGTCCTAGGACTTGAAAAATCATCTGGAGAATTTTTTAGGTCCTAGTACTGAAAAGTCAGCTGTTTGCTAAGTATATTAGTATACATTTATTAATGTTAAGGAGCAGAATTTTTAAATTCATACGTTATAAAGAGCATTGTTTGTAAATAACAGAAATGTAAACACTACATATTACTTACTTTGTAAATATAACATCGCTAACACAACTTTATAGTTAATATTTTTAACGATTAAAAGTCTACTTTCTCATCATGATAAAAAACTTTGTTCATCACTCGTAGCAAAAGTGTCTTTTTGATGCTTAATCGTTTTTAAAAACTCGGCTGCGCCTCGTTTTTAAAACACGATTGCGCACCAAAAAGACCCACTTTTGCTCCTAGTGATGAAAACTACTATCTTTTGATATAAATTTAGTTTGTACGAAAAATTATAAGCTGGCATGCAGCTGTCAGCTGATAATCAGTAAATTTTTATGGATGTGTTAGGTTACTTAGAATTTCTATAATTTAATATACATTGTAGCGAATTTCAAAAAACTTCAATTCATTGTATTCTTATCCTACATGTTAAACGCCATAAATTGATCCCTCAAAGGTTGAAAACCGTTGAGCCGTTGCCAGGCTACGAATCGAACAAATCGCTACCTTTTATTAAATGTAACGATTTTGGATCGCCCCCATAAAAAGATCTGATTTATGTTATTGTGTTCCACGATTGATCCGGCTTATAATTCCGCACTACTTTGCAATAATTTCTTCATAAACCGTATTTTAAATTACAATTGTTACTTAACACACCGTATCTGCAATTGGTCATTGAAGGAAAGACATAGTCATTTGATGGCAAAGTAAAGCGAGATGATCTTCAATGTGAACCTTTGTTTGTTTTAGTCCTAAAAATGAGTTTAACTAAACATTTAGTTTATAAACCTAATATAAATTTTTTTACGAGCAAGATTTTCATTATTTTTAGGTCCCAAAATGAAATACACTTTAGAAATGTTATAGTATCATCGTATTTAACATTTTACACGACAAAAAACTGTTAGTATTTCTGGTTTTAGACATGCCTGTAGTCAGATTTCATTCATGAAATAACACGTTACAGTATGTGCATTGTGAGGGGCGCGAGGTGAAAGTTAGCAGTCACTCCAGAGACGTGTTTGGCAACCATCCATTTCATCCGTCTAATAATTCAATAAACGTGTCTACACGAGTTCAACCGTCATGGTGAATGTCCTAAATTTAACAACGACAGATGTGTGCCTTCAGATACTACACAAAACTTTAGAAGGATACAGGGCATTAAAAAATTAATGTTATGAATCTGAAACACTCGTGGGACAATTATTGTGTGCTACCTGTGTTTAAACTTAGATTATAATTCCTAATCGATTTGTTCTACTAATATAGCACTCAAAAGTGAAAATTTCAAGTGAAAATTTTTTTGTATAAAAATTAACTTTATTATGGTTTATTTCTATTTAACATGTCTTGTAAAATAAAAAAAAAACAATTAGTCTATAACCAACGGTGTTTTAAGCTTAGGACAGTTTTTCCAGCACAGAGCAGAAATACAAAGGAAAATCTATAATTTTGTTCCACTGTTTATCCCGCTTATAATTCCGCACTACTTTGCGTTACTTTCTTCATATATCGTACTTTAAATTATAATTGTGACCTAGCACACCGTATTTAGACAGTTCAGAAAATGGACATTTCTCTCAATATTTTAGACATTTCAGCTACAGTATATTTTTACCTTGATTTTTTTTTAAACAAGTAAATTAATTCTAGTCGCGGTACAGTATTTCTTTAATCATTCCAACAATATACAGGTGTACAGTAAATTGAAACAGAAAATGAAAGTAACAGACCTAATTCAATTCCCGTTATGGTTGAAATCAAATGAAATTGCCACAATGGTCGTGACTGGCCGGCCTGATGAAGATTGTTTTTCCTCCGCAACTTTCTCTAAAGATTCTGAACATCTTTATCCTCATTTTAAAATAATTATTAAAATTACATTAGAAATAAAAAAATGTTAGTTTTTGTTACTAAAAGAATTTGGCTTCATTAAACAAGTTTCCTTCAGTAAATAATGAGATAAATGTGTTGAATGAATAAAAATTGAGTAAAATAATAATTCTTAAATGGTCATTTCAAAAAGTTTTTTACTTCACAATATGGTATTACAAAAGAAAAAAATTAATTTTTACAAAAGCGCAACATATCAATATATGTTGAACATGATCAATATATGTTGACTGTAGTGATGGTATAGTAATTAAATTATATCATTTGGTTTCATCCATCGTAAGAATATGTTGCTTTTTTGCAGATGTTCACGTGCATATACTTTAAATGTAAACATAAAGATACAGTTTTTAGTATATGTTTTATTGTGTCTAAAGCAATAAAAAAAAAAACGTTTTTCACACTTTACATTTACTAAATGTGTGGAATTGTAATGAAAAGATTGTATTCATCAACAAAATAAAAATAAAAATTTCAGATTCAGGTAGTTTCTTTCTTATAATTTTATACGTATCAGTACGAAAATAATGTACGGAAATATATAAGAATAAAAATATTTTTCTATAGGTCCGTTTAAGAAAAGTCAGCAATAGGTTTCATTAAACGGATTTGCAGTTCCAAATCATAAGAAAATCAATTTAATTACTGAAATGTAGGCCTGTTACCGGTAATTAAAACTTTCCAATTATTCAACCCAATGGCTGTGGCATATGATGACTTAACGTTACTTCCTGTAACACCATTAATCATCCAATTATACTGTTGAATATGAAATGTTTGTTGCTAAATACTGGCTGTAATTCGTCATTGTGACAGTTCAAAACTAACATTCCATAACAATCATTATCCTCTCTGCGACACTTACTGCAGTTGTCTATCGGGGAATCAATTTACGAAATAAATCAGTATTAAGGAGTTGTATTAAAAGTTGTTAATTGCGAATAGTTGCGGATAAAAGTTTCTAATTGTGAGAATCGAGTTTCTACAGAAGTTGGTAATGAAATATTCACCACCTGGTACTCGTAACTCTCAGAGGCTTTCCCTCTTTTGAAACTAGTTCACTCAAGGAACTTGCGTTGTATAAATCATAACAACTATCAGATTGTCCTTTAAATTAATGATTTAGACTACTCACACCAACAACATTCCTACTTATGACACGGTTAGACTGCATCACATTACATTAGTTATCCGAAAAATGTTGGGTAGGAGATATAACTATAATAAAAGAACGTAAAAATTAACTTGCTCATTTCTGAGTATATTGCCCCTGAACTGGTGTGATAACTAAACTATGGTATTAAATTACCTTGATCGTTCCAGTTCATGCGTTGTGTTCAAAGACTACAACCTGGTTTCGGTGCTTAATTGCACCATGTTTAGATATATCAATCGAGAATAGATAGATATGTCATTTCTTCGGTCCGAAAAGGACGTCGTCAAAGAGTTTAAAAACACAAACACACACAAGACACATAATACGAAAAATACGAAAATGTTCGCACGGACGGTCGGTGGTCAACTCGCGCGTCACTTTGCTGTACCGTCGCGGTAGCCGGCTCGAGAACACTCACCGTCCTCGTATTTTTCGTATTATGTGTATTGTGTGTGTTTGTGTTTTTAAACTCTTTGATGACGTCCTTTCGGACCGAAGAAATGACATTCTCGATTGACATACCTACGTGAACATGGTGCAATTAAGCACCGAAACCAGGTTGTAGTCTTTGAACACAAAGCATGAACTTCAACGATCAAGTAATTTAATACCATAGTTTAGTAAAAATTAAATCAATCAAGTCAACCTAAGAGTGAACATATCAAGTATATTATAATAAAATTTGTTTCATCCTACTTGTTTTCACAATTCCTTAGAAATGAACACTTGTATATTAACCATGTATCTAATTGTTAGTATAATCTTAATTGATGTATTTTACTGATATCTTACTAGGTAGTTTCTTACGTGTTGGATATTATTAACATTTAAATGGTACATTAATTAGGTGATAAGACGTCACATGTGTCCTCGTCAGTACGTAGTAACAGTGGCCCACGGCGGTCCCTATGCCAGCTGTCCCGGTCCCAGGGGAGTAACACCCCCACCTGCATCACATCCACTCGGCTCCATCACAAAGATTCGACTATCATTGGTAAATTTATGTTACTTGTAAATACAGAATACTATGGTACTATTGTATGATGAAATAGGTAGTTTTTTTACTTGACCCTGCACAAGAAATTCTTATTAGTGACGAATTAAAACTGTTAACAAGAAATTTAAACTTGTAAACAAAAATTTTCAAGTATCGTTCTTCAAATAACAGTTTTACTCATTATGTCTTTTTATGTTGTTTTACGTACAACAAAATGAATGTTTGCTTTGTTAAAAAATTCATTTTTTGCAAAGTAAACTAATTACTCTTCATTTGTTATGAAGATTATTATAGAACTGATATACAAAACGAAAAGTGATGTAAAAGTATCAGCTGATATTCATAAGTTAAAAAATACAAAAGAATAAAAAAGAAAGCATCAGAAATAGTAGTTTTCAGCAGTAGGAGCTAAAGTGGCTCTTTTTTGTGTCCAATGAAATGAAAAATGTCTTTATTTTGGAGGCGAAGTTAGGACTAACAAGTCCTCTCTACCACTTAACCTCTAACAAATATGCTTAAAAGCTATAGTATTAATTAATGAAAATGTATTAACTGTAATTAATACTTAGATTAATCAGGAGACAAACTGCTCAAGTTACACGTTAACTAACATTACAAAGAAACACACAACACATTCATACATGTCCCTCAGGTAAACGCCACGCCAGTGGCACAAACTCACTCGCGCCTGCCACGTAATAAAAGAAGGTCTTTGACTTCCGCCCCAAACTTTGCGCGTTTATCAATAGTTTTAATACAATCAGGAAGTGAATTCCAAAGTCTGCAACTAGAAACAATAAAAGATTTATTAAATACTGTTGTTCGGTGAATAGGAATAGCCAGGATGCGGGAACCTCTACGTTTAACCCGTGAACTTATTTCAGAAATGAATAAGAAATGATCAGAGAGATATTTGGGAACTTTGGAACTTATAATAAAGTGAAGCAAGCGAAGTGTGTGAAATTCACGGAGTTCTTTTAATTTCATTAGAGAGAGTAAATTAAAATAATGTGAAACATGGTCATTTCGCTTGAGACCAAAGATGAACTGGATACATTAATTCTGTGCACGCTGCAGTCTGTTTGAAATATCAACGGTCATGTCGCTGATCACTACATCACAGTAGTTGAAATGTGTCAAAACAAGAGTTTTTACAATCATTGCCTTGAAATTTAGTGGCAGATAGCTTGCAAGGCGTTTAAGACTGTGAATGGAAGCAAAGACCCGGTTGCATGTTGCATTGACTTGGTCAGTCCAACCCAAATGCTTGTTCAAGAAAATTCCCAGGTTCTTAACCTTGTCACAGTATTCAAGATTGTCGCCATCAACTCTTAGTCTGGGTACAGTGAGTAGGTCAATTTTAGTCAACAGTCTAGGGTAACCAACAACAATTGCTTGTGTTTTTTTACGTTCAGTTTGAGGCCATTTTGAAATGACCAGTGAGAAATTGATTCAATGTCCAAGTTCATTTCTTGAACTGTGGTTTCCATGTCATTGATTGAGAAGTGAGAATAGATTTGAAGATCGTCAGCGTAAAGGTGGTAATGTGAGTGAGTTATGTGTTCTGTTATGTCATCAATGTACAGTAGAAAAAGAAGAGGTCCAAGTACAGATCCCTGGGGCACCCCGCGTGTGACGGGCCTCCAGCTGGAGCAAACGTCTCCAACCCTGACACACTGCTGGCGATCACACAGATACGATCGAACCCAGTCGACACAACCATCAGAGAATCCAGCTTTCGTGTTTTACAAGGGAGGCGCAGCGGATTAAAAATTATTAAGCACTAAAAAGACAATTTTGCTCAGAGTGATGAACAAAGTTTTTATTATGATAATGCGGAATTAGCATTTTAATCGTTGACAATGCTATGACGTTGTATTTTTGAGGTTATATATACAAAGTAAGTAATATGCACTGTTTACATTTCTATTATTTACAAACTTAACAAATTTTACAAATTAAATCTGTTTACAAATTTTACTATTCTACATTTTCAAATTAATGAAACAATCATAATATATTTATTACACAGCTGACTTTTTGTCCTAGGACTTTAAAAAATTAATTCTCACCTTTCAGGTCTTAGGACAAAAAAGTTACGTTTTACGTACTATTGAGAGTACGAAAAACATGTGAATTCCCTGCAGAATGATAAAAAGAGAATTTTAGTTAAGAAAAACAAACCCCTCCCACCACTATTTCTGTCTTGGTGTAATAGGTGGATAGGTAGTAAACTACTCATAAAATCTCAAGCAAATGCAAACATTCCATTGTTGTACTCGGTTATGATAGGCTAAACTCACATACTACGTTTACTTAGCGCTGGCCCGTTGCGCCAGCATCCTCGTTCCCTTCCTACTCCGCAGTGAATCAAAATGTGAGCCATTAAAATGTAATTTTAAAACACTGATCTGCCCCATTGTTAATCCTGCTTAATCATATAGCCCACTATAGTATGAACCTAATACTTTCAAGCAGTTTTTGGTGTTACGTAATATTTCCATTCATATTCGCTGAGAGGGTGACTCTCCTGTTAAGCCAAATTAAAGAAGTCTGAGAAATTAAAGGGCAGGTCTCGCTATGTTCCGGATCAGATTTTCAGCCTATTAAACTTTACCATGAACACTTTTACGAGACCGACTATATCTACTCAGCTTTGACTGCCACTACTGTTGAAAAGTTGACTGCAACAGACATCTTTGCCGAAATATCCAGGTGAATCAAGCATAACTTTGAAAACCTTTAACCTTGGGTTGGTAAAGGCCAACACTTATGTACGAGTGTTTCACTCAAATGATTTTGATGCAAACAATACCGGTTCTAGTCTCACTGGAAGTTTGTCACTCAACCAGCCCGGAAAACAGTGATAACACGGTTAGTCACAGTGACAGAGTTGTCTGAACAGGAGCAATATTCAACATTCCACTCCACTGAAACCATGAAATCAAATAGGAATTAAATTTATTGCTGTAAAGGTTTGCTCTAGTTCTAGTCACAGCGAATTTGCCCATTCCCAGTTCTGAAAGCATATCATGGTTTTCGTATATTTTTTTCATGAATAGGTTTTGTTGTAGTATTTTCCAAGGTTCAAGTTAGCCAATCAAGTTAATTCCACATATAAAATTACACTAAACAACTTATAATTGATTACATTAGATAGATCGTAATGGTGTCTGCGTATTTTCTTAATTAAGCCACAGGGTAATTAAGAATTTTTAAAGAGGGTTGTAAATTTAAACAGAATAAAAAACTATGTTTGCGTATAATTTTCAGTGGACGTGATAAAAGTCGCCGTTGATTCATTACACGTCAAAGCTTTGAAGCCAAAGTGGGTTAATAGCAATTACGGCCTTAATCCTCGCTGTTCCACCCTAAACTCATTCGCCCATGCAGTTTAGCATTCGAGCTAAACTAGCACGTATAGTTTTTCCACTCATGGTTGCAAAAAACTATACACTATTGCAATATTAATCTGGAAATACATTAAAATTAGTCAAATACAGTACTGCAATATTAATTGACTGGATATTTAAACAGACAGATCATAATAGTGTGCTCTAGATTTATTCTCAAAAGTAAATATTTTATGTGGCCACTTTAACACTTTCAAGAGTAGTAAAATGTTAACGAATTACTATTGTATAAATGAAAAACAGGGCGGTCCCAAAGTCGGTTAGCATTCCAACAGTAATTGCTTAGCAGAGTAGATAATTGCTCTTACATTTTGTTACCTGTTACATAAGAGAATCTTTTACGTCTAAAAAACCGGTAAACAAAGACTGTGCAAAATTATGTATTTGTTACATACATAATTGCTCTTAGATACCTCAACTGACGGCTAATTGACCTTTCACGTTTAATTGAGTGACGTGTTTAATTACATGTCCTGCAAGACAAACTGAGTTACAACTATGTGATTAAACTACATTTAATGCTTTACCAAGTCAAAAATTAAGATTAAGAATGTACAATATTCTTTGGCCGCTAATGAATACATTACTACCTCAACCACATGAAATTTAATAGTGACTGGAAAACATAGATACTTTTGTGACTTTTAATTTAACCAATAAATCTTCTTGTTTATTGATTAATCGTGCTGCTTGAATGACGTGCTCTGATCATTAAAGAGACACATGTAAATTAATTTTCATAGAAGTAGTTTTATTTCAAAATTAGCCAAATAAATACTCTTGGTTTTTATCCTAACGGAGCTATAGATGGTACTAACGGACAGATTTAATGAAATGTTGTATCTATGTGACAATCTACTGTAATTACAGGGTTTAAAATTTTCTTTCTTCAGTTTTTTGCGAATTTCTTGACAGTAGCCATGGTAAGACCTAGACCTCTGGACCATGTTATTTTTTTTATTTTGGGGTCCCTAGAAGTAAAAAACCAAATTCTTACATTCTTATGAAATGTCCACCATGTTCGGGGTACTTATAACTTGTAAAAAGGACGTCTGATTTTGATTAAATTTGGTATGAAGATGTAAGCAAGGGTTTATTTTCATGAGTTTACGAACCAGCACAATAGGGTTATGGAAACGGTGTTTTATGGGGTTTCAAATAGGTCAAAATGGGTTTTTGCATCTCAGTTTCAAAATTCCATAAATAAAAACATTTAAAAGTTTAAAAACAATTTAATATTTTAAATTGTTAACTTGGCTTAGCGGATTACGAAGAAATCAACAAGATTGTGGGAAATCAACAAAACCCTGCATCTAGCTTATTTATTGATATAACTTGGCAAACCTTTGGTATGTACATTCACTACTTAGGGTTTAACTTATAAATCCTAACAACACTTATATGGTGGGAAACCTACATACTCGCATCCATGAGTGAAAAACTTAAAAAAAAAAAAACAATTTAATCATTGGACGTATTTAAAAATGTACGTATTGAATGACGTATTTGTTGACAATATTTTGGTTTATTACGGATAAACAACCAAATGAAATTGTGCTACCCACATGTCCGAGAAAATCCGCATTAAAAAATCATAGGGTTTATAGTGTTTTAAAAATCAATATTTTGAATATAAAATATAAAGAGACTTGAAATTTGACGTCTTACCTCAAAGCAAACTAGAAGAACTAAATAATTCGTTATTTTAAATTATTGCTCTACGTCAAGTGGTTGCGGAGAAAATTCAATTTATCGTTTAGCGTAAACGCAGTACTGTACGTTGCAAGAGGCCATTTTCGCGCGAAGGGTCGAACTCATGCGGCACAGCTGGTAGCCATACATCACTACACGCTCAACCATGGTCGAACTCATGCGGTGCAGCTGGTAGCCAAACGTCACTTCCGGCTCAACCATGCTCGAACTCATGCGGTGCAGCTGGTAGCCATACATCACTACACGCTCAACCAGGGTCGAACTCATGCGGCGCAGCTAGTAGCCATACATCACTACACGCTCAACCATGGTCGAACTCATGCGGTGCAGCTGGTAGCCAAACATCACTTCCTGCTCAACCATGGTCGAACTCATGCGGTGCAGCTGGTAGCCATACATCACTACACGCTCAACCAGGGTCGAACTCATGCGGCGCAGCTGGTAGCCAAACATCACTACCGGCTCAACCATAGTCGAACTCATGCGGTGCAGCTGGTAGCCAAACATCACTACACGCTCAACCATGGTCGAACTCATGCGGTGCAGCTGGTAGCCAAACATCACTACCGGCTCAACCATGGTCGAACTCATGCGGTGCAGCTGGTAGCCAAACATCACTTCCTGCTCAACCATGGTCGAACTCATGCGGTGCAGCTGGTAGCCATACATCACTACACGCTCAACCAGGGTCGAACTCATGCGGTGCAGCTGGTAGCCATACATCACTACCGGCTCAACCATGGTCGAACTCATGCGGTGCAGCTGGTAGCCAAACATCACTTCCTGCTCAACCATGGTCGAACTCATGCGGTGCAGCTGGTAGCCATACATCACTACACGCTCAACCAGGGTCGAACTCATGCGGCGCAGCTGGTAGCCAAACATCACTACCGGCTCAACCATAGTCGAACTCATGCGGTGCAGCTGGTAGCCAAACATCACTACACGCTCAACCATGGTCGAACTCATGCGGTGCAGCTGGTAGCCAAACATCACTACCGGCTCAACCATGGTCGAACTCATGCGGTGCAGCTGGTAGCCAAACATCACTACCGGCTCAACCATAGTCGAACTCATGCGGTGCAGCTGGTAGCCATACATCACTACACGCTCAACCATGGTCGAACTCATGCGGTGCAGCTGGTAGCCAAACATCACTTCCTGCTCAACCATGGTCGAACTCATGCGGTGCAGCTGGTAGCCATACATCACTACACGCTCAACCAGGGTCGAACTCATGCGGTGCAGCTGGTAGCCATACATCACTACACGCTCAACCAGTCCTGTAAATCTTTTAGGCGACTTTTTAGTTAATTTTCCATTAACAACAATTTTTCGGTTTCAGGTCACATTTCCTGAGTAACGGACGTCACTGTATTTATTATTTTGTCTTTTATAGTTTCTAAATTAGGCACTGGGGAAGAATAAACCAAATCTTTGACAAATCAGCGGACATAAAAAATTTAGAGAGGTCAAGCGTGGTGAATAAGATAGCTATTTAGTCTGACCACCAAGATTTGTTTTTTGTGCATTATAAGTAAACTGCCTTAATGTCAATCAGCTAAGTTTAAGTGTTAACAAATTAATGAGAAAAAACTAGATTAAATTCTCTTGAAAACGAGAAACGTTAGATGCTTTTGGCTATAATGATGCCCGTTCAGCAAAGCTATGAAATTAGGGCAAGACTTTATGGACACCCGGTATAGTAAAAATCATTCTTATACATACAAATTTATCTTAACTAATTAACAATACTAAACAGATTAACGTAGACTTTTAAATCAACTAAATTGACAATACGGTGATAATTTACTTCACGTGTATGTTTGAAACTACGTGTTGAAATAAATCAATTAGGGACGCTAGTTCGTAGATTCCTGTGAATTCTACTATTCTCAGTGCATAACCCTTTTATCGGAGATATGCTTATCATATGTCCTCTCTGTAATATTTGTACTGGTTCTTGGTATTTCATTACTCTCTGTTTGTACCAATTAATGCATATTAACTCCGATTAAAAATACAGTGTATGGCCTATAGATATACACTCATATTGACAAAACAAGCAAATTACCACGTAAGTAGACAAATAAAAAACATTCTCTCTTGTTTTAATTAAAAATAAATATTTTAAGTTCGTTTTTACGTATTGGTTATAAACAATAATATATGACTCTGGGAAAAATAAATGCACGATGAAAGGTTGATTTCATAAAATGAAAAAGATACAGGTGGTGTGTAATACGAGGAGAAAAAAAATAAATAAAAAACAGTCAATGACTATTTCTATATTAAAATTATTGTAATTTTTCATTTCACGCATTTTCTGAAAATTGTTTTAATACTAATTTAGATGGTTTAACAATTTATGGTTTAACCTTCAACCAATAGGAATATTATTTTAAAAGATACAGTTTTATTTTGTACGTCGAATACTCATAGATACAGTACTTCTGTAAGCCATATTTTCATTGCAGCACAAAAAAGTTGACCTGATTCAATAATATTAATTTGTTTAGGAATTACAACCCATAACATAATATGATATAAAAAGTTATAGCATAAGAAGTAAAGCATAAACCATAATATAAATTGAACTATACCCAGTTTTCAATTCAAACACTATCATTTAACTGATCAGACTACCAGTGACACCATTTCAGTTTTACAATAATGAAAGCTTCACATAGTGTTATTAAACATTGTTCGTCGGTTTTTTTTTTAGTAACTGGGGTGTCGAGAATTTGCTTGGATCTGGTCAACTTGTACACTTTTTGTAGTAATAATCTAACCCACATACGCCTATCCTGGGGATCGCATTATTTTTATTCCAAAATAAAGTTACCTGCAAAGTTTGGAGAAAGTCGCTAGAGTCGTTTTTAGGTGAGTGTGCTTGCATACACACACACTAACTTTCTCGTATAAGAGTTTGGGATTCAATGAGTATTTGCGTCATATGAATATACCTGTCATTAAATTTATTACAATAAAAGAGATTTAAAATGTATGGCCGAGGAAGCTTATTTCACCAGATAGTTAATTTGTAGTGAATGTTTTCTTTTTAAACGCCACTGATGATTTGAAACACTAAAAATGCTAACATAACACATATCAATGTTATGTTTGCATTTTTCTTGTTATTAACATTCATCAATATATGTTCTATTTACAGGATTTTAATTATATTTTGTTTAAAGTTAATGATCAAGCAGACCACTAAACATTTATACAACGTTCTGCTTTCTTTTTGGAAATCTTTTTCAAATTGACTCTTGTTATTCCACTTAAAAAATTTGTTGTACATCACAAATTCTTCGATATTTTTTAATTTATCTCATTGCGACATTTAAAAAAACCGGAAGGTTGAAACAAATAGATCTCGTAGAGTATATATATATATATATATATATATATATATTAGCTCATCACTAAGACGTAAAGAGCAATGTAAACAAAAAGATATCTAGCTTTGAGTTCACTAAATATTATTAGTTATCCAAAATTTTAACAAAAAAAATCAGGACATTGTGTAAATGATAATGGTGGTCTGTCCGATCAGCAAAACTTCACAAAATGTAAGAAAGTGCCACAATCTAGTTATAATAGATGTTAATCACGATAAAAGGTTTCTCATATGTGCAATTTTGCTAGGTTTTATTTTAAATACTGGGTTGTGTTTTCGGATAAACATTCTGTATGTCCCCATGTTCTGAATCTCCAAATAATAAAGCTCAAATTTATAACTAATCGCCAATATGATAGTACACTTAAATTCAGTTTTATGTAATTTGGAACTAAAACACTAAACAAATTTTCCTATAATGATGTTCCATATTGAGAATTGTTTAGGGTTATGCACAGGCATATAACAGCATATGGCTGTTTTACTCTCATGGGTCATTGCTATTATTATTGTACGTCGAAAAAATACGTACAATAATGAATGTGTTTTATTATTGCAATTATGTTTAATATAAAAAATTTGAAATATAATATTTTGAAACCCTGCGGTATTATATTTATTGGATATAGTTTTCCATCAAGTTTTATTTAACTTAATAATTTAATGTTGCCAATTTTAATTTCCATTTAATTTAATGACGATTTTCCTTACCTTTTTGGTAAAACCTCCTCGGTGTCGTAATTTATGGTAAAAATCTATTTTTCAAAGTCAAAATGTCTCGAGTTTAATAATGCAGGTAGTAATAAGCAGGTGGACGTCAAAGCTGTTAAATAGCTCGTAACTAGCGTTTGTCGAAAATATATTTTGGGGGATAAAATTTCTTAGAAAAGGTGAAAAGGGGAAGGGGGGGTTATAACCCTACTTCATCTTTACTACATTCTTAAATAAAGTCCTACATAATTTTAGTTCTTAAAATTACCCAAAGAAAGCAACCACTGCTCTATACAGTAACACTTGTAACTTCTCATCTAAGGGTACAAAACAAACATGGTCGACATGCCGGTCACGTCTTTCCTTTATTCAATTCTTTGAACAGAGAAACATGTGTCCACTTGGCCGATGCATTTTTACCAATATGATATACCTCGGGGATTTCATTATTAATATATATTTTATAATTTATTTCCTTGTGTTTGAAATAATGTGACTTTTTGTAACTATTGGAAAATAAACACAATAGGGAGCTTCAAAAGTTTCAAGCTAGTGAATGCATTTACAAAATGTTTCACATAAATAAAATAGGTTACTTGTATAATTTAATTAATACCAAATTAAAGGTCAAAATATGTTTGTGGCTTGTAATAATATTGGGAGTGGATAATAAATTATAAAGCACTTTCTAATTAGTTGAATCAGTGAGGCGTTTATTGTGTAAATTACATGTCACATACTCTATATGATTTTTGTATAGGTATGTTATGTGTGCGTGTGCTTAACGTTTCAACACATAGTCTACATAACATAAAATAATTTTTCACATTTTGTTAATAAATTATATATTATTTAGTTTCTTCATTGTTCTTTCTTTAATCAGCTCCCCAACATACTATAAAAAGCGCCTATAAAAATAAGACAATTTCGCTGGAGCAGTCCTGTGAATAAATATCGTTCTGCAAGTATTCATTTATGTTACCAAAATAAATTACAAAGCGAAATTTGTAAGAAAGATACCCCATTCCAGGAATTACCAGCATCGATGAGGCAACCTCCAGAGCATTGATGTCAGGAAGTTAATCAAAGTCAATGGTAATTAGTTATCAAGTGTCAAAGGTTCAGGTAATAAGATCTTGCAAGAAGCTCCTTTGCTTAGGGACTGTTTCCAGAGTTATTTAAGACCTTATAATGGTTGAGTTTAAGGAGTTATGTACCAGATTAGAGGGTTACGAAATTGGGTTAAGAAATGACCCTGCAAGGAAACTAAATGTTTAGTTTTCGCTTTCAAGAAAGTTAAAAAAAAAAAAAAAAAAAAAAACAGAATATTAGTTGTTTAATAATTGTTTCAATCAATCTAGAATTTTCAGGGTCGATATTTTCAGGAAACAATTTTGGAATTGATTTCAACCCTTTTTTTCATCCTATTTATATTTTTATTATTATTTGAAAACTCGCATGAGTTTTGATGTAAGTCATTAATAGCAAGCTAAGTTCTATTGATTAGCTCATAAAAAAAAACTATATGTAAAATTCTTTAATTATTAAATCGAACGTTTTACACGATAACCTATTCTGTCCAAAACGAAGCTCTTTACCGCCGATGGCGGACGCTCTTTACAGCCGATAATATTAGCGGGCGCTCTTTACTCATTCCTATGGAGTTTATAGAGGCCATGACTTTGTGCAATCAAAGCGTTTAAAAAAAATTGGTTACAGAGTTTAGACCCCTCACTTATGCGAAAGGGCTTAACAGTAAGTTAAGGTAATCCAGCACTCCCTATCTCCGCCATGTTAAATAAGGTGTCTTTAGGTACACATAACTTACACAAATACTGTGATATCAATCTGAAATTTTTTCTATTTATTTTAGTGACCTTTCACAACAATAATATGAAGTGGTTTTATTGTATCTAAAAAAATTTAGTTTTTATACAGTTTTTAAAGTTATATATATTTTTTATGAAATTTTATACATAATAGAAGCTGTAAAATTAAAACCATAAGAGATCATTCGATTCTGATTCGTATTATTGCTTAGCAACCTGCCATGGTCATGTGTACCAATTTTTGTGAAGATCTATTAAAAAATAAAGGGAATAATCGTACCGAAGTATCAAAAATTAAGTTTTTCGGAAAACGGCGAAAAACTAAAACCTATAAATTAGCCTTTTTAAGGCCAAGGACGAAAGATTCATCGTCCTTAGATAGCTTTTAAGCATTCAGCATTAACCCGACAATTAAGGCCGAAGATTCCTTTCATCGTTTCTGAGATAGCATTTGTAGCGCGGCATCGTAGTTCCAGTTTTCTCTCCTGCAGCGCTAGCGGCTCAACAAGACAATTGGAGCGCCTCGACCACCAGCCTCGGTGGATCAGTTGGTTAAGGCGTTACCTTTCTGGCCAGAAGGTAGCGCCTGGGGCGGGTTCGAATCCCGCCCGGTTCACCGAGGGGGGAGTTGGTGTCAGTGCACAAATGCATATGATATCGGCGTCCTCGGGATAGGCTCTATCATTTAACACTATCATTTAACTGATCAGACTACCAGTGACACCATTTCAGTTTTACAATAATGAAAGCTTCACATAGTGTTATTAAACATTGTTCGTCGGTTTTTTTTTTAGTAACTGGGGTGTCGAGAATTTGCTTGGATCTGGTCAACTTGTACACTTTTTGTAGTAATAATCTAACCCACATACGCCTATCCTGGGGATCGCATTATTTTTATTCCAAAATAAAGTTACCTGCAAAGTTTGGAGAAAGTCGCTAGAGTCGTTTTTAGGTGAGTGTGCTTGCATACACACACACTAACTTTCTCGTATAAGAGTTTGGGATTCAATGAGTATTTGCGTCATATGAATATACCTGTCATTAAATTTATTACAATAAAAGAGATTTAAAATGTATGGCCGAGGAAGCTTATTTCACCAGATAGTTAATTTGTAGTGAATGTTTTCTTTTTAAACGCCACTGATGATTTGAAACACTAAAAATGCTAACATAACACATATCAATGTTATGTTTGCATTTTTCTTGTTATTAACATTCATCAATATATGTTCTATTTACAGGATTTTAATTATATTTTGTTTAAAGTTAATGATCAAGCAGACCACTAAACATTTATACAACGTTCTGCTTTCTTTTTGGAAATCTTTTTCAAATTGACTCTTGTTATTCCACTTAAAAAATTTGTTGTACATCACAAATTCTTCGATATTTTTTAATTTATCTCATTGCGACATTTAAAAAAACCGGAAGGTTGAAACAAATAGATCTCGTAGAGTATATATATATATATATATATATATATATTAGCTCATCACTAAGACGTAAAGAGCAATGTAAACAAAAAGATATCTAGCTTTGAGTTCACTAAATATTATTAGTTATCCAAAATTTTAACAAAAAAAATCAGGACATTGTGTAAATGATAATGGTGGTCTGTCCGATCAGCAAAACTTCACAAAATGTAAGAAAGTGCCACAATCTAGTTATAATAGATGTTAATCACGATAAAAGGTTTCTCATATGTGCAATTTTGCTAGGTTTTATTTTAAATACTGGGTTGTGTTTTCGGATAAACATTCTGTATGTCCCCATGTTCTGAATCTCCAAATAATAAAGCTCAAATTTATAACTAATCGCCAATATGATAGTACACTTAAATTCAGTTTTATGTAATTTGGAACTAAAACACTAAACAAATTTTCCTATAATGATGTTCCATATTGAGAATTGTTTAGGGTTATGCACAGGCATATAACAGCATATGGCTGTTTTACTCTCATGGGTCATTGCTATTATTATTGTACGTCGAAAAAATACGTACAATAATGAATGTGTTTTATTATTGCAATTATGTTTAATATAAAAAATTTGAAATATAATATTTTGAAACCCTGCGGTATTATATTTATTGGATATAGTTTTCCATCAAGTTTTATTTAACTTAATAATTTAATGTTGCCAATTTTAATTTCCATTTAATTTAATGACGATTTTCCTTACCTTTTTGGTAAAACCTCCTCGGTGTCGTAATTTATGGTAAAAATCTATTTTTCAAAGTCAAAATGTCTCGAGTTTAATAATGCAGGTAGTAATAAGCAGGTGGACGTCAAAGCTGTTAAATAGCTCGTAACTAGCGTTTGTCGAAAATATATTTTGGGGGATAAAATTTCTTAGAAAAGGTGAAAAGGGGAAGGGGGGGTTATAACCCTACTTCATCTTTACTACATTCTTAAATAAAGTCCTACATAATTTTAGTTCTTAAAATTACCCAAAGAAAGCAACCACTGCTCTATACAGTAACACTTGTAACTTCTCATCTAAGGGTACAAAACAAACATGGTCGACATGCCGGTCACGTCTTTCCTTTATTCAATTCTTTGAACAGAGAAACATGTGTCCACTTGGCCGATGCATTTTTACCAATATGATATACCTCGGGGATTTCATTATTAATATATATTTTATAATTTATTTCCTTGTGTTTGAAATAATGTGACTTTTTGTAACTATTGGAAAATAAACACAATAGGGAGCTTCAAAAGTTTCAAGCTAGTGAATGCATTTACAAAATGTTTCACATAAATAAAATAGGTTACTTGTATAATTTAATTAATACCAAATTAAAGGTCAAAATATGTTTGTGGCTTGTAATAATATTGGGAGTGGATAATAAATTATAAAGCACTTTCTAATTAGTTGAATCAGTGAGGCGTTTATTGTGTAAATTACATGTCACATACTCTATATGATTTTTGTATAGGTATGTTATGTGTGCGTGTGCTTAACGTTTCAACACATAGTCTACATAACATAAAATAATTTTTCACATTTTGTTAATAAATTATATATTATTTAGTTTCTTCATTGTTCTTTCTTTAATCAGCTCCCCAACATACTATAAAAAGCGCCTATAAAAATAAGACAATTTCGCTGGAGCAGTCCTGTGAATAAATATCGTTCTGCAAGTATTCATTTATGTTACCAAAATAAATTACAAAGCGAAATTTGTAAGAAAGATACCCCATTCCAGGAATTACCAGCATCGATGAGGCAACCTCCAGAGCATTGATGTCAGGAAGTTAATCAAAGTCAATGGTAATTAGTTATCAAGTGTCAAAGGTTCAGGTAATAAGATCTTGCAAGAAGCTCCTTTGCTTAGGGACTGTTTCCAGAGTTATTTAAGACCTTATAATGGTTGAGTTTAAGGAGTTATGTACCAGATTAGAGGGTTACGAAATTGGGTTAAGAAATGACCCTGCAAGGAAACTAAATGTTTAGTTTTCGCTTTCAAGAAAGTTAAAAAAAAAAAAAAAAAAAAAACAGAATATTAGTTGTTTAATAATTGTTTCAATCAATCTAGAATTTTCAGGGTCGATATTTTCAGGAAACAATTTTGGAATTGATTTCAACCCTTTTTTTCATCCTATTTATATTTTTATTATTATTTGAAAACTCGCATGAGTTTTGATGTAAGTCATTAATAGCAAGCTAAGTTCTATTGATTAGCTCATAAAAAAAAACTATATGTAAAATTCTTTAATTATTAAATCGAACGTTTTACACGATAACCTATTCTGTCCAAAACGAAGCTCTTTACCGCCGATGGCGGACGCTCTTTACAGCCGATAATATTAGCGGGCGCTCTTTACTCATTCCTATGGAGTTTATAGAGGCCATGACTTTGTGCAATCAAAGCGTTTAAAAAAAATTGGTTACAGAGTTTAGACCCCTCACTTATGCGAAAGGGCTTAACAGTAAGTTAAGGTAATCCAGCACTCCCTATCTCCGCCATGTTAAATAAGGTGTCTTTAGGTACACATAACTTACACAAATACTGTGATATCAATCTGAAATTTTTTCTATTTATTTTAGTGACCTTTCACAACAATAATATGAAGTGGTTTTATTGTATCTAAAAAAATTTAGTTTTTATACAGTTTTTAAAGTTATATATATTTTTTATGAAATTTTATACATAATAGAAGCTGTAAAATTAAAACCATAAGAGATCATTCGATTCTGATTCGTATTATTGCTTAGCAACCTGCCATGGTCATGTGTACCAATTTTTGTGAAGATCTATTAAAAAATAAAGGGAATAATCGTACCGAAGTATCAAAAATTAAGTTTTTCGGAAAACGGCGAAAAACTAAAACCTATAAATTAGCCTTTTTAAGGCCAAGGACGAAAGATTCATCGTCCTTAGATAGCTTTTAAGCATTCAGCATTAACCCGACAATTAAGGCCGAAGATTCCTTTCATCGTTTCTGAGATAGCATTTGTAGCGCGGCATCGTAGTTCCAGTTTTCTCTCCTGCAGCGCTAGCGGCTCAACAAGACAATTGGAGCGCCTCGACCACCAGCCTCGGTGGATCAGTTGGTTAAGGCGTTACCTTTCTGGCCAGAAGGTAGCGCCTGGGGCGGGTTCGAATCCCGCCCGGTTCACCGAGGGGGGAGTTGGTGTCAGTGCACAAATGCATATGATATCGGCGTCCTCGGGATAGGCTCTATCATTTAACACTATCATTTAACTGATCAGACTACCAGTGACACCATTTCAGTTTTACAATAATGAAAGCTTCACATAGTGTTATTAAACATTGTTCGTCGGTTTTTTTTTTAGTAACTGGGGTGTCGAGAATTTGCTTGGATCTGGTCAACTTGTACACTTTTTGTAGTAATAATCTAACCCACATACGCCTATCCTGGGGATCGCATTATTTTTATTCCAAAATAAAGTTACCTGCAAAGTTTGGAGAAAGTCGCTAGAGTCGTTTTTAGGTGAGTGTGCTTGCATACACACACACTAACTTTCTCGTATAAGAGTTTGGGATTCAATGAGTATTTGCGTCATATGAATATACCTGTCATTAAATTTATTACAATAAAAGAGATTTAAAATGTATGGCCGAGGAAGCTTATTTCACCAGATAGTTAATTTGTAGTGAATGTTTTCTTTTTAAACGCCACTGATGATTTGAAACACTAAAAATGCTAACATAACACATATCAATGTTATGTTTGCATTTTTCTTGTTATTAACATTCATCAATATATGTTCTATTTACAGGATTTTAATTATATTTTGTTTAAAGTTAATGATCAAGCAGACCACTAAACATTTATACAACGTTCTGCTTTCTTTTTGGAAATCTTTTTCAAATTGACTCTTGTTATTCCACTTAAAAAATTTGTTGTACATCACAAATTCTTCGATATTTTTTAATTTATCTCATTGCGACATTTAAAAAAACCGGAAGGTTGAAACAAATAGATCTCGTAGAGTATATATATATATATATATATATATATATATTAGCTCATCACTAAGACGTAAAGAGCAATGTAAACAAAAAGATATCTAGCTTTGAGTTCACTAAATATTATTAGTTATCCAAAATTTTAACAAAAAAAATCAGGACATTGTGTAAATGATAATGGTGGTCTGTCCGATCAGCAAAACTTCACAAAATGTAAGAAAGTGCCACAATCTAGTTATAATAGATGTTAATCACGATAAAAGGTTTCTCATATGTGCAATTTTGCTAGGTTTTATTTTAAATACTGGGTTGTGTTTTCGGATAAACATTCTGTATGTCCCCATGTTCTGAATCTCCAAATAATAAAGCTCAAATTTATAACTAATCGCCAATATGATAGTACACTTAAATTCAGTTTTATGTAATTTGGAACTAAAACACTAAACAAATTTTCCTATAATGATGTTCCATATTGAGAATTGTTTAGGGTTATGCACAGGCATATAACAGCATATGGCTGTTTTACTCTCATGGGTCATTGCTATTATTATTGTACGTCGAAAAAATACGTACAATAATGAATGTGTTTTATTATTGCAATTATGTTTAATATAAAAAATTTGAAATATAATATTTTGAAACCCTGCGGTATTATATTTATTGGATATAGTTTTCCATCAAGTTTTATTTAACTTAATAATTTAATGTTGCCAATTTTAATTTCCATTTAATTTAATGACGATTTTCCTTACCTTTTTGGTAAAACCTCCTCGGTGTCGTAATTTATGGTAAAAATCTATTTTTCAAAGTCAAAATGTCTCGAGTTTAATAATGCAGGTAGTAATAAGCAGGTGGACGTCAAAGCTGTTAAATAGCTCGTAACTAGCGTTTGTCGAAAATATATTTTGGGGGATAAAATTTCTTAGAAAAGGTGAAAAGGGGAAGGGGGGGTTATAACCCTACTTCATCTTTACTACATTCTTAAATAAAGTCCTACATAATTTTAGTTCTTAAAATTACCCAAAGAAAGCAACCACTGCTCTATACAGTAACACTTGTAACTTCTCATCTAAGGGTACAAAACAAACATGGTCGACATGCCGGTCACGTCTTTCCTTTATTCAATTCTTTGAACAGAGAAACATGTGTCCACTTGGCCGATGCATTTTTACCAATATGATATACCTCGGGGATTTCATTATTAATATATATTTTATAATTTATTTCCTTGTGTTTGAAATAATGTGACTTTTTGTAACTATTGGAAAATAAACACAATAGGGAGCTTCAAAAGTTTCAAGCTAGTGAATGCATTTACAAAATGTTTCACATAAATAAAATAGGTTACTTGTATAATTTAATTAATACCAAATTAAAGGTCAAAATATGTTTGTGGCTTGTAATAATATTGGGAGTGGATAATAAATTATAAAGCACTTTCTAATTAGTTGAATCAGTGAGGCGTTTATTGTGTAAATTACATGTCACATACTCTATATGATTTTTGTATAGGTATGTTATGTGTGCGTGTGCTTAACGTTTCAACACATAGTCTACATAACATAAAATAATTTTTCACATTTTGTTAATAAATTATATATTATTTAGTTTCTTCATTGTTCTTTCTTTAATCAGCTCCCCAACATACTATAAAAAGCGCCTATAAAAATAAGACAATTTCGCTGGAGCAGTCCTGTGAATAAATATCGTTCTGCAAGTATTCATTTATGTTACCAAAATAAATTACAAAGCGAAATTTGTAAGAAAGATACCCCATTCCAGGAATTACCAGCATCGATGAGGCAACCTCCAGAGCATTGATGTCAGGAAGTTAATCAAAGTCAATGGTAATTAGTTATCAAGTGTCAAAGGTTCAGGTAATAAGATCTTGCAAGAAGCTCCTTTGCTTAGGGACTGTTTCCAGAGTTATTTAAGACCTTATAATGGTTGAGTTTAAGGAGTTATGTACCAGATTAGAGGGTTACGAAATTGGGTTAAGAAATGACCCTGCAAGGAAACTAAATGTTTAGTTTTCGCTTTCAAGAAAGTTAAAAAAAAAAAAAAAAAAAACAGAATATTAGTTGTTTAATAATTGTTTCAATCAATCTAGAATTTTCAGGGTCGATATTTTCAGGAAACAATTTTGGAATTGATTTCAACCCTTTTTTTCATCCTATTTATATTTTTATTATTATTTGAAAACTCGCATGAGTTTTGATGTAAGTCATTAATAGCAAGCTAAGTTCTATTGATTAGCTCATAAAAAAAAACTATATGTAAAATTCTTTAATTATTAAATCGAACGTTTTACACGATAACCTATTCTGTCCAAAACGAAGCTCTTTACCGCCGATGGCGGACGCTCTTTACAGCCGATAATATTAGCGGGCGCTCTTTACTCATTCCTATGGAGTTTATAGAGGCCATGACTTTGTGCAATCAAAGCGTTTAAAAAAAATTGGTTACAGAGTTTAGACCCCTCACTTATGCGAAAGGGCTTAACAGTAAGTTAAGGTAATCCAGCACTCCCTATCTCCGCCATGTTAAATAAGGTGTCTTTAGGTACACATAACTTACACAAATACTGTGATATCAATCTGAAATTTTTTCTATTTATTTTAGTGACCTTTCACAACAATAATATGAAGTGGTTTTATTGTATCTAAAAAAATTTAGTTTTTATACAGTTTTTAAAGTTATATATATTTTTTATGAAATTTTATACATAATAGAAGCTGTAAAATTAAAACCATAAGAGATCATTCGATTCTGATTCGTATTATTGCTTAGCAACCTGCCATGGTCATGTGTACCAATTTTTGTGAAGATCTATTAAAAAATAAAGGGAATAATCGTACCGAAGTATCAAAAATTAAGTTTTTCGGAAAACGGCGAAAAACTAAAACCTATAAATTAGCCTTTTTAAGGCCAAGGACGAAAGATTCATCGTCCTTAGATAGCTTTTAAGCATTCAGCATTAACCCGACAATTAAGGCCGAAGATTCCTTTCATCGTTTCTGAGATAGCATTTGTAGCGCGGCATCGTAGTTCCAGTTTTCTCTCCTGCAGCGCTAGCGGCTCAACAAGACAATTGGAGCGCCTCGACCACCAGCCTCGGTGGATCAGTTGGTTAAGGCGTTACCTTTCTGGCCAGAAGGTAGCGCCTGGGGCGGGTTCGAATCCCGCCCGGTTCACCGAGGGGGGAGTTGGTGTCAGTGCACAAATGCATATGATATCGGCGTCCTCGGGATAGGCTCCTGGCACAAGCTGCCAGGAACCCTGAAAGCTCCGGTGAGGCAAGCCTATGCTTTTAAAATATAGGGAGGACCTGATATTGTATGTATTTGTGCACTGACACCAACACCCGTTTTGCTATTTTAGAACGTCAATTTAAAGCCTAGCCTTACGGCGTTTTTAGTGTTAATATTTTTAACTTATGTTAATTTTAACTTGTACACTTTTTGTAGTAATAATCTAACCCACATACGCCTATCCTGGGGATCGCATTATTTTTATTCCAAAATAAAGTTACCTGCAAAGTTTGGAGAAAGTCGCTAGAGTCGTTTTTAGGTGAGTGTGCTTGCATACACACACACTAACTTTCTCGTATAAGAGTTTGGGATTCAATGAGTATTTGCGTCATATGAATATACCTGTCATTAAATTTATTACAATAAAAGAGATTTAAAATGTATGGCCGAGGAAGCTTATTTCACCAGATAGTTAATTTGTAGTGAATGTTTTCTTTTTAAACGCCACTGATGATTTGAAACACTAAAAATGCTAACATAACACATATCAATGTTATGTTTGCATTTTTCTTGTTATTAACATTCATCAATATATGTTCTATTTACAGGATTTTAATTATATTTTGTTTAAAGTTAATGATCAAGCAGACCACTAAACATTTATACAACGTTCTGCTTTCTTTTTGGAAATCTTTTTCAAATTGACTCTTGTTATTCCACTTAAAAAATTTGTTGTACATCACAAATTCTTCGATATTTTTTAATTTATCTCATTGCGACATTTAAAAAAACCGGAAGGTTGAAACAAATAGATCTCGTAGAGTATATATATATATATATATATATATATATATTAGCTCATCACTAAGACGTAAAGAGCAATGTAAACAAAAAGATATCTAGCTTTGAGTTCACTAAATATTATTAGTTATCCAAAATTTTAACAAAAAAAATCAGGACATTGTGTAAATGATAATGGTGGTCTGTCCGATCAGCAAAACTTCACAAAATGTAAGAAAGTGCCACAATCTAGTTATAATAGATGTTAATCACGATAAAAGGTTTCTCATATGTGCAATTTTGCTAGGTTTTATTTTAAATACTGGGTTGTGTTTTCGGATAAACATTCTGTATGTCCCCATGTTCTGAATCTCCAAATAATAAAGCTCAAATTTATAACTAATCGCCAATATGATAGTACACTTAAATTCAGTTTTATGTAATTTGGAACTAAAACACTAAACAAATTTTCCTATAATGATGTTCCATATTGAGAATTGTTTAGGGTTATGCACAGGCATATAACAGCATATGGCTGTTTTACTCTCATGGGTCATTGCTATTATTATTGTACGTCGAAAAAATACGTACAATAATGAATGTGTTTTATTATTGCAATTATGTTTAATATAAAAAATTTGAAATATAATATTTTGAAACCCTGCGGTATTATATTTATTGGATATAGTTTTCCATCAAGTTTTATTTAACTTAATAATTTAATGTTGCCAATTTTAATTTCCATTTAATTTAATGACGATTTTCCTTACCTTTTTGGTAAAACCTCCTCGGTGTCGTAATTTATGGTAAAAATCTATTTTTCAAAGTCAAAATGTCTCGAGTTTAATAATGCAGGTAGTAATAAGCAGGTGGACGTCAAAGCTGTTAAATAGCTCGTAACTAGCGTTTGTCGAAAATATATTTTGGGGGATAAAATTTCTTAGAAAAGGTGAAAAGGGGAAGGGGGGGTTATAACCCTACTTCATCTTTACTACATTCTTAAATAAAGTCCTACATAATTTTAGTTCTTAAAATTACCCAAAGAAAGCAACCACTGCTCTATACAGTAACACTTGTAACTTCTCATCTAAGGGTACAAAACAAACATGGTCGACATGCCGGTCACGTCTTTCCTTTATTCAATTCTTTGAACAGAGAAACATGTGTCCACTTGGCCGATGCATTTTTACCAATATGATATACCTCGGGGATTTCATTATTAATATATATTTTATAATTTATTTCCTTGTGTTTGAAATAATGTGACTTTTTGTAACTATTGGAAAATAAACACAATAGGGAGCTTCAAAAGTTTCAAGCTAGTGAATGCATTTACAAAATGTTTCACATAAATAAAATAGGTTACTTGTATAATTTAATTAATACCAAATTAAAGGTCAAAATATGTTTGTGGCTTGTAATAATATTGGGAGTGGATAATAAATTATAAAGCACTTTCTAATTAGTTGAATCAGTGAGGCGTTTATTGTGTAAATTACATGTCACATACTCTATATGATTTTTGTATAGGTATGTTATGTGTGCGTGTGCTTAACGTTTCAACACATAGTCTACATAACATAAAATAATTTTTCACATTTTGTTAATAAATTATATATTATTTAGTTTCTTCATTGTTCTTTCTTTAATCAGCTCCCCAACATACTATAAAAAGCGCCTATAAAAATAAGACAATTTCGCTGGAGCAGTCCTGTGAATAAATATCGTTCTGCAAGTATTCATTTATGTTACCAAAATAAATTACAAAGCGAAATTTGTAAGAAAGATACCCCATTCCAGGAATTACCAGCATCGATGAGGCAACCTCCAGAGCATTGATGTCAGGAAGTTAATCAAAGTCAATGGTAATTAGTTATCAAGTGTCAAAGGTTCAGGTAATAAGATCTTGCAAGAAGCTCCTTTGCTTAGGGACTGTTTCCAGAGTTATTTAAGACCTTATAATGGTTGAGTTTAAGGAGTTATGTACCAGATTAGAGGGTTACGAAATTGGGTTAAGAAATGACCCTGCAAGGAAACTAAATGTTTAGTTTTCGCTTTCAAGAAAGTTAAAAAAAAAAAAAAAAAAACAGAATATTAGTTGTTTAATAATTGTTTCAATCAATCTAGAATTTTCAGGGTCGATATTTTCAGGAAACAATTTTGGAATTGATTTCAACCCTTTTTTTCATCCTATTTATATTTTTATTATTATTTGAAAACTCGCATGAGTTTTGATGTAAGTCATTAATAGCAAGCTAAGTTCTATTGATTAGCTCATAAAAAAAAACTATATGTAAAATTCTTTAATTATTAAATCGAACGTTTTACACGATAACCTATTCTGTCCAAAACGAAGCTCTTTACCGCCGATGGCGGACGCTCTTTACAGCCGATAATATTAGCGGGCGCTCTTTACTCATTCCTATGGAGTTTATAGAGGCCATGACTTTGTGCAATCAAAGCGTTTAAAAAAAATTTGTTACAGAGTTTAGACCCCTCACTTATGCGAAAGGGCTTAACAGTAAGTTAAGGTAATCCAGCACTCCCTATCTCCGCCATGTTAAATAAGGTGTCTTTAGGTACACATAACTTACACAAATACTGTGATATCAATCTGAAATTTTTTCTATTTATTTTAGTGACCTTTCACAACAATAATATGAAGTGGTTTTATTGTATCTAAAAAAATTTAGTTTTTATACAGTTTTTAAAGTTATATATATTTTTTATGAAATTTTATACATAATAGAAGCTGTAAAATTAAAACCATAAGAGATCATTCGATTCTGATTCGTATTATTGCTTAGCAACCTGCCATGGTCATGTGTACCAATTTTTGTGAAGATCTATTAAAAAATAAAGGGAATAATCGTACCGAAGTATCAAAAATTAAGTTTTTCGGAAAACGGCGAAAAACTAAAACCTATAAATTAGCCTTTTTAAGGCCAAGGACGAAAGATTCATCGTCCTTAGATAGCTTTTAAGCATTCAGCATTAACCCGACAATTAAGGCCGAAGATTCCTTTCATCGTTTCTGAGATAGCATTTGTAGCGCGGCATCGTAGTTCCAGTTTTCTCTCCTGCAGCGCTAGCGGCTCAACAAGACAATTGGAGCGCCTCGACCACCAGCCTCGGTGGATCAGTTGGTTAAGGCGTTACCTTTCTGGCCAGAAGGTAGCGCCTGGGGCGGGTTCGAATCCCGCCCGGTTCACCGAGGGGGGAGTTGGTGTCAGTGCACAAATGCATATGATATCGGCGTCCTCGGGATAGGCTCCTGGCACAAGCTGCCAGGAACCCTGAAAGCTCCGGTGAGGCAAGCCTATGCTTTTAAAATATAGGGAGGACCTGATATTGTATGTATTTGTGCACTGACACCAACACCCGTTTTGCTATTTTAGAACGTCAATTTAAAGCCTAGCCTTACGGCGTTTTTAGTGTTAATATTTTTAATCAGTTTATTTTCCTTGAAATGATGGTGCATATATTTAGTAAAATGAGTCTAAGTAATATAAAAAATAATTTTACATAACAGTGTTTAGTATGTATGAATTCAGCACAAAATGGAGAATACAAAAACATAAAAAACAAAAAAAGTTTTTTTTTTTTTATTTTTGGGTGCCGTCTTACCTTAAGTCGTAGGAAAATATTGATTTAAGTTTAATTTTAAAACATAACATAATTTTTATTTCAAAGCACAATATGTGATTAAAAAAGAAAGTTTTAATTCGATAATGAAGGTCAGTGACTAAAGGGAGGAGACTAAAGAGGGAGTAACACATTTTATATCCCACAGAAATGAATAGGATAAAAAAATAAAATGTTGTTATATTATTCCTCTATTTCTAAATAATTATTCAGTTAGCGGGGGAAATTCCTTACAAAAATTCTATCAAAACCCTTAACATGAAAGTTTTTACATCTAAAATAAAATGCCAAAAATGCCTTGAAACCCCTATAAATTGATGCTTACCAGTCAGTTTTATTTTATTTTAGAAGTTAGAGATTTTAATAAAAATAGGTCTTTGAACTTGGTTCCCGGAATTTCTCTCATATGTTTGCACATATCGTCTTTTTTAAGGCAAAGGAAAATGTAATCAAAATATTCAAAACTCAAAAATTGCCATTTACGTTTAGAAAACGTATCTGCTACTATTGTGCACAACACTGAGAAAGAAGCTTCTTTTCGTCTCACCTTTTATAATGAGGCAACACAAATTCTTCGATATTTTTTAATTTATCTCATTGCGACCTTATAATGGTTGAGTTTAAGGAGTTATGTACCAGATTAGAGGGTTACGAAATTGGGTTAAGAAATGACCCTGCAAGGAAACTAAATGTTTAGTTTTCGCTTTCAAGAAAGTTAAAAAAAAAAAAAAAAAAAACAGAATATTAGTTGTTTAATAATTGTTTCAATCAATCTAGAATTTTCAGGGTCGATATTTTCAGGAAACAATTTTGGAATTGATTTCAACCCTTTTTTTCATCCTATTTATATTTTTATTATTATTTGAAAACTCGCATGAGTTTTGATGTAAGTCATTAATAGCAAGCTAAGTTCTATTGATTAGCTCATAAAAAAAAACTATATGTAAAATTCTTTAATTATTAAATCGAACGTTTTACACGATAACCTATTCTGTCCAAAACGAAGCTCTTTACCGCCGATGGCGGACGCTCTTTACAGCCGATAATATTAGCGGGCGCTCTTTACTCATTCCTATGGAGTTTATAGAGGCCATGACTTTGTGCAATCAAAGCGTTTAAAAAAAATTGGTTACAGAGTTTAGACCCCTCACTTATGCGAAAGGGCTTAACAGTAAGTTAAGGTAATCCAGCACTCCCTATCTCCGCCATGTTAAATAAGGTGTCTTTAGGTACACATAACTTACACAAATACTGTGATATCAATCTGAAATTTTTTCTATTTATTTTAGTGACCTTTCACAACAATAATATGAAGTGGTTTTATTGTATCTAAAAAAATTTAGTTTTTATACAGTTTTTAAAGTTATATATATTTTTTATGAAATTTTATACATAATAGAAGCTGTAAAATTAAAACCATAAGAGATCATTCGATTCTGATTCGTATTATTGCTTAGCAACCTGCCATGGTCATGTGTACCAATTTTTGTGAAGATCTATTAAAAAATAAAGGGAATAATCGTACCGAAGTATCAAAAATTAAGTTTTTCGGAAAACGGCGAAAAACTAAAACCTATAAATTAGCCTTTTTAAGGCCAAGGACGAAAGATTCATCGTCCTTAGATAGCTTTTAAGCATTCAGCATTAACCCGACAATTAAGGCCGAAGATTCCTTTCATCGTTTCTGAGATAGCATTTGTAGCGCGGCATCGTAGTTCCAGTTTTCTCTCCTGCAGCGCTAGCGGCTCAACAAGACAATTGGAGCGCCTCGACCACCAGCCTCGGTGGATCAGTTGGTTAAGGCGTTACCTTTCTGGCCAGAAGGTAGCGCCTGGGGCGGGTTCGAATCCCGCCCGGTTCACCGAGGGGGGAGTTGGTGTCAGTGCACAAATGCATATGATATCGGCGTCCTCGGGATAGGCTCCTGGCACAAGCTG